>VYXB01001942.1:0-256139 GCA_013397135.1 Pachyramphus minor | reverse complement strand
CTTGCTTTTCCCAAGACAGGGAAAATAGAGACTGAAACCCCCGACACGAGCCATCAAATTTTAAATAATAACCTGACGTTCTTTTTCCATAAGATAAGCTAGTTTAAGTAGTACTGTTGTAGTATATGTTATTTCTTAGTTTTTATCTTGCTAGTAATAAATCTTAGTATTATATTCCTTATGTCAAGCCTCTGTTTTGTCTGCATGAAACCTCTCTCAACTTATAGTATAACTGTGGAGGGGGGAGTTCGAGAAAAAGGGTTGATCCCTGGTAAAACCCACGACATTGCTACAACAGTAGCAAGATAAAAGTGTGGGCTTTAAGATTATTAAAATACTATGTAAAAACTAATATTTTAGGCTTTGTCTGTACCCTATCAGCTTGGATATGGCACCACTTGAGCATCACATTACTCAAAGCAGAAGAGCAGTGATGTTGTGTGGGATTCATCTCACCTGACTTTAGCAACTTAAACATTATGTAATTCATAGGCAGTTATGCAGAATCTCTGCCGTCAGCTTAGAAAGAAGACACTTCCAGAGCTGTTTGGGAAAAATGGACGAGAGAAACCCCATCCACAAAGTCAGTTTAATGAGAGCAGTCAAGTGTCTTGAAAGATTAATCAGTAGCAATAATTTTGTGTGTACATTGTTTGTACCACCAATAGTGCTTTTATGAATCCTGTTTTCATAAAAAACCCTCAGTAATTCATATGTAACGAAAATCTTAATAATTCTGGAATCACATGATAGCTCTATCGATCAGGCTTTTTACAATTACACCAGCTCTATAGCTAGCACATTAAAACATCAGTTTTTTATTTATTGCTGAGTTATAAGCTAGAAGCAGAACAAAGTTATCCACTGCTGCAGTGCTTGCTCAGCACATACCAGACGTTGGATTCTTTGCCATTGTTTGGATAGACCTGTGCAGTGCTTAGTTTTGCAGATGAGGGAATAGTTGATGTAGGACATCTGATTTACTTACATACTCAGTAAAATATTCTGGAAGAAATTTTTTCACAAATAAAAAATTATCCCTTATAATGCAATGGAGAACCTAGAAAGCTTCAATTCCAGCGTTCTAATAAGTTAAGAGTTATCACTGTCTTCAGAGTGTCTTAGTCAGCAGAACCAGAATCAGTTTAAAAGAATCATATTGTGCACTGTGGGGATAAGAATTGATTTTTAAAATACATCTGTCAAACTTGCTAAGAAGTAGGACAGAAAGACACAGAAGGGTAAGCAGAAATGAAGCAGCTGGAGAAGGAGTTGTTCAGATTTGTTTTGTTTATCATTGTCTAAGTTGTATCACTTCAAGACAAGAAAATATGACCAGCAGAAATCTAGAGCTGTCTATTTTAGTCAGTCATGAAATTTGCATTTTATGGCAGCAAGAGAAGGGCTCTCCCAGTGTCAGAGCAGGAAGACAAGGATATACTTCCATCTCCCTTGACTGTGAGAGGTAACAACATATTAATCATCACCTGAGAAATTGCTTATGGATACATATGGATCTGGTTCCAAATTACACTTCTAGAAACTCTGCTCCTGGAGCTTCATGACGAGTTATGAGTAATAGTTTACAAAAGAGAACTAAAGACAGAAACCCAAATGAGTGGAGAACTGAGGGGAGTTTTGCTAAATGCAGCTTTGTCTCACAAAGGCTACTGCTCTTAACCACTGCTTTTAGCCAAAGAATAAAGGGAGTGAAAGTGAAATGAAAAGGTGCATCTGCCACAACAAAACTTGCACATTCAGCTCCATTGGTATATGATTGCACCAAACTAATCCTAACTAAATACACTAACTAAATGTATAGGGACAGAGAGGTGGGCAATATAACACTCCCCTGCCACAAACCCAACAGCCCACAGATGGCACAGGGCAATGCTCTTGTCACCCCTGCAAACCTGTCTTGCTCGAAGGATATTATATCCACAATATATTTTCCTTTTTTCCATTAGTAAGAATATTGGCATGAATTACATACTACTTTACCATAAAACTCAACTGCTACGAATTTCAGTGTGACCTGGAACCCTTTCAGAGGGATTACACCAAGACTAACCTGTCTAAAACATGAATATAAAATACAATTCAAGAGAAACTGTGCATGTTGCCTGAATAGGGGCATATAAAACAGCCCTGCTCAGAGCTTCACAGCCAGGAGTGGATTAGACAATGAATTTCCTGCTGTCACTGGCATGAAAGCAGTAGGTCTCGTTATGTTTTCCAGACAAATCGATTTGTTTTTATGCATTATCACATTGTGCATGTTGTGCACTGCGAGAAGGAGATTGCTTCTTTCAGAACACAGATTCCTATCCAGTAAGAACAGATCTAAATTCAGTGTAATAAGTGGAGTAGCTAACTGTGAAGTTGTCAGACACAAAATCAAGAGAGCACTGAGCATGTTCCCCTTTGTTTTGTTTCTGCATTCTTTTCTACAGAATATGATTTCACCTTGTTTACTTTCTAACATACTCTAGTGATTTCCTCTTGGTATCAACACTCAATATTCTTGGGAATCAAATATAGAGGCTTGGTATATGGGACCCACAGATGCAGATGGGAGGAGGATTCACTACTATGCTGCCGGTAATGTTTTACTTTTCCAGTTACAAATGACATAAGTATCAAACCAGAAAAATATATCTGAAAGACATCATTTTATTTCAGGACTCAAAGCTATACATGACCTCTAACAAAGTGACTTAGCCATCAATATGCTGATACGCAATGGTTCTGCAGGTCTTGGTGCTGGCCAAAGCAGCACAGTATGAAATACTTGTTTTAGAAATCCATGGGGTTACTTACACGCCTAAAATATATGCTGAGGTCATTGCATATCAGAAACTCGAACGGGAGGAAATCTGACTGTCACTACAGTTTTCATCATGGGAAAATGTTGTTCTTCAGGATGAATTTTCTGTTTTTCAGTGGAAAATCCAACTGTATTTTCTTTAACAGGAATAAGTTGCCAAAGGCAATAATGACCTGTGACACGAAATCTGACAGACTTCTCAGGACAGCTCAGTCTGAGCTTTTAGCCACCCATGTGTGGCAGCCACTTCTATTAGCAGTTGATAGACTTGTAGACACCCCCCTGATGTCTGACTTCCCTGAGTCTCCCTCCTACTTTATCAAGTCCCCATGTGACAAAAAGCAAAGGCTTTTTGTCACATGTAAAGCAAATGCAAAAAGCAAAGGCTGTAAAGCAAAGGCTGACTACCCACTGGTTTGATGCCATAGCTGTAACACATGCTGGATTACTCGACAGCTATTCTAGGAAAGCAGGTCTGGCTCAACCAGGAGGTGCTGTGCTGCTCCCAAGCCAGGGAAACAGGGTTGACTGACCAGGATGCAGGCAATGAGGATAACAGAGGTGCCGACAAGGAGAAAAGAGATGTACCAGAGGAAAATACTGGTTCCAGAAGACCATAGGTAATGTTCTTTAAGAGGACAGCAGAGAGAACAGTAGGAAATTAATTACTGGAGGAGGCTTTTCTTCCTATAGGTCTGTACAGAGAACAGGAGTACTAAAAAATTCCTATATCTCGACTTTTAAAGTATGCCAGAGTGAGTAACCTCAGTACACACACACACTGTGGGCCAAACTCTGTGACAGGAATCTGCACATTAAGGAGTGATTTGCAATCAGTCATATGAGCCAGAGGCCTTGGTGTTAATAAGCATTAGTAAGTGGAGTGAGATACTTCTCCATGGATGGCTTCAAGTGTTACTTTGAAGAGTGCTGGTAGTGGAGCAATTAGTTCAGAACAAGTCATTGGAGACAAACAGACAAGTGGAAAAGCTGAGAATAGGTGGCTTGGGAATGAGCAGGAGAGTGGCTCTGTAATCATCCCCATCCATGAGGGATGAGGACCCTGAGTAGTGGGGAAAATTCTGTGATCACAGGGCTGCCCAACACCCACCTTTGCAGGTATGAGCTGAGCACTGCATGGAGTATACATGTTAGTGACTGTTAGTGCTATGTGTGTGGGTTTTTGCCTTTTTTTTTTTTTTTTCTTCTATAAAACCCATGGAAGCAGGGAAAACAGAAGCCTTGTAGTAAATCTTTCTATTCACAAAAGGGGCTGCTGCCTTGTGGGAGGATATCATGAATAAAATAGGGGTTGAAGCAGAAAGTAGAGACCCCATCCAAGAGGCACCTCTAACATGCATGCATGAAAAGGCTTGTGCAATCTCAGGATCCAGAGCCTCAAGCACTCTTCTGAATGTGGGCACTTCTATCTGGGAGCTGAACCAGGTTTGCTCAATTCTTTTAAAATGCTCTTTTGGAATGCTTTGTGAAAATAGTCTAATGGTCAAAGCACTCGTCCACAGAGAGGAAGACCTAAGTGAAAGTCACTTCTCCAGTTGAGAGTCTCAGCTCCTCAGTCTGTGTCCCCAAGGTTTTGCCTTTACAAGCCATGAGCATCACCCTCCTGCAAGACTCCTCTTTGAAAACTATGACACTGTACAGAAAAGACGTCAAGACCGTGTGCCAGAAAGAAAAAAAAGGGCACAAAAGAGAAGACCTTGTGATTTGGTGCCTATTGCCTCTCTCAGGGATGGAAGCTGTTGTAAAGACTTTGTGAAATTGGTCTCAGGATATTCCCGCAAGAAGTGGTCAATCACCTTGCCACATGAGCTCACTTTCCAAAGACAGAAATCCTGAACACACAGACTCCCTTCAATCCATCCTGTCCAAGGCCTAATTCCACTGGAAAGATGGAATGTAGTTTTGAATCGCCTCAGACTGAGTCAGACACTGGAAGTGTCCTACTTGCTGTGAGAATTCTCTAATCATGGACAGCTTAATTTATGAAGAACAGAAATACAGATCGATCTGGCTGCTACTGCAAGTGGGATTCAGCCAAATGCATACTGGGTTTGATCCAACCTGGAAATGACTCTGTTTCTAAATAGACAATAAGCTCGAGAAGATCAACAGTTTTCNTGCATACTGGGTTTGATCCAACCTAAATAGGCAATAAGCTCGAGAAGATCAACTGTTTTTGCTAATGGTACTTGGCAATTAACTCACAGAGATGCAATGGTCTGATTCCTTCATCTCCAGTTGGGCACATACATATTGGCTTAAGGTTGTTGAAAATTTTTAGATTTATATGCCCTCCTTCCGAAATGATTAATTTCATAGATTTTAAACTGCAATTGGTGTATTGTGACTATGTGGAATTTAGCACACTGTGGCATCATGCACTGCCTATAAGCAATGTGGTGAGCATGGAACACACAACTTTCTTCAAACCGGAGTTAAATTTGTGTCTAATATTTCCTTGTACCTACTTTGCAATACTTCTGTCCTTGATTTTTCCTTTCATTTTCCTTTTAAACCTTCTTGAATTACTTCTCTCAGTCAGCATGACTGCTAGTATTTTTATGAAGAATTCAATTAACAACTGAAACTCAGAGACTGAAAGAATGTTATTCTGCTTATCTTCTTCTATAAAATGATACTTTCCAATAAAAATTGAACAAAGAACATGCTGACACATATTTCACACACATAAGCATTTTCTCTTCATTATAAAAACTTAGAATGAGGTGCTAAAAATATTTTGTTATTATAACTCGTAAGTTGACATTTTCATAAACTAGGTTTCATAAATCCATGGTTTATATTATATTTACATAAATATATATAAAATATTTTACAATGAAAATATATAAATTAGGTAACCCAAAATCTTGATATGTTTTAAGTTCAACTAAAATACCCTGAGATTTCACAGTGCTGCAAAAATGCCACTGTAAAAATGCATCCTCTCAATGGCATGAATGTTCTGAAGACATCCTTCAGAAGATAAAATGACAAAAAGAAATACTGTACCGGTTGGATCAAAGTCTGGAAAATAATCCGGACAATTCTGAGCAGTGATCCTTCCAGCAGGTGTATCATCCCAGCACAACCAGCCATCCCATGTTCGGTTGCAGAACAGACCTGGACATTTAAGAGGATTTCAGGAGTTAATTCAACACACAGTCATTCCTGAACTGTTCTTTTCTAGCCTCTTGAGGAATATTGCTGCCTGCAGGCAATCAGGTTTTCTTTTTGTAATAAACCCCTTTATTATTGTTACACTTACAGTGGCATTCAGAGGCTACAAGGAACTTGTTTTTGCTGACCTGATGTTAGTTGTGTTCATATAACTGGAAAGTTATGTTTTAAATCCAGCTGAACTGAGCTTTGAATGTAGGGTTCGATCCTACAAATTTCTCTTCTTGATCCTCCTCCTGTCCCCAGCTCTAAGCATGTACACTAGTGGTACCCAAAGACCTATTAGGCACCCACTTTTCATTTCACCTTCTGCTGTTCAGTAGGTCTGAAAATTAGGCCTTTGAAATGTAAAGGTAAGGAAGAGTTTGTGGGGATGTCCCACTAAAAGCAACATTTGCAGAGACAGGTCCCTGTAAGGCTGTTGCCTTATTCAGCACCAGAGATCAGCGATGTACCTACAGGTCCAGTGAAGCAGATGCAAGGCTGATTTGTAACAGGCAGATTCTGCCTGCTGATATTGTCTAGGTAGGCATGCTGTGATCCTGTCCTCATCATGCCCCTTCTGGGAAGGTAGTGCTGTAGGAGCTGTACCGCTTACAAGGGATGTTTCCACCCCCACAAGCAGTGGCAATGTGAGCGAGGCAGAGCACAGCTCATTCTTGATCCCCAAAAGAGATGATACATACTATGGTCCTCAGAAACTGTGCTGTAAGACTGCTTGCTGTGATGTGTAACATGACTCATTGTGCATTTATACAGGAAATGCATTAACCCCCCCCACACACCTAGTCATTTTCCATTTAAAATCAGTTTGTGGTGGGGGAAAAGGTATTTATCATCATGACCATCAAGTTAAAGGCGAATAGAATGAGAAGTACATCTCGGCTTTTTTTGCTCTGGTCCTGAGGAAGTGTCAGAATGGCTGCTATGACCATGTAGGTTGATTTTTGAAGAATTATTAATAAGGTACCTCTGAAAGTTAAAAAAATATGGATAGCTAATTGCTTCTGATGCTTTAGAAACTATCCATAGATAAGCTTTCTTACTGAAGCAAAAAGGTTGTAAAAGTCATTTGAATTGTTCAAATTTGCACTAATAACTCTAAGTTAAAATAGCTGTGGATTAAAAATCGAAAACATAAAAAAATCCAAATTAATATTTTCCAGATTAGATGTTGTTCAGAAAAGATATTTTTATATATAATTTTTCTTCATTAGCTAAGATTTTATGCACATATGTTTCTGTTATCAAGTTAAATATGCTAATGTTACTTTTCACTTAATTAACCAATTATCATATCAACAGCCGGCTATCTTTCCTTCAGGCAGTGTCGTTTTCTTCTATAGCTTTGAAATGTATCTGAAAGACTTTGAGGAGTATTTTTGTAATAACAAAGAAAAAGAAGAGTAAAAACGGATTGCAATTTGAGCTTGTATTTGAAAGAGAGTGTTGAAAGGGGATTGAGAGAATTTCTATCTTTAAATCCTCTGCCTTGCCTGATAAAGAAAAAAATTGCACACTTCAATCTCTACATTGTGGACTGTGTATTTCGAGGTAACTAGCAGGATATACATATGTATACATATATCCATATATTTATATGTATATATCTACATATATATACACATGGTGCTGTCCCACCATGGGACTGGTCTGTTGTTTTTATGTGCCTGAGCCCCTCATTTTTTATTTTTTCAGTTGAAAATGCAACTTCAGTTGTGCTGGCATCATTCCTCAGTCACCCATTATTTTCATTCTGGGTTATAAATTAATTAAGTGTATGTTGCTGTGTACATAACAGTCCCCAATGGCATCACTTAAAATCTAGCTGCCAGTCGAAGGAATGCAGGAACTGCCACTGCTGTCCTCCTAGGACAATGCTGCCCTTGAGAACACTAGCAGGAATTCATGTCATGATATGAATTCCCAGCTCATGCTGGAAAAACAGCCTTTGCGACTAATCACACAAGCAAGGTGCAAAAATCAAGTATTTATAGAGCTGAAGACTAAAAGAGCAATCTGAGAAGACAGCAAGTTATTTCCCCCACAAGTCCAGCAACTAAAAGGCTTGTTTGTGTCTGAAACATCATGCTTTCTATTCCACAACCCTGTATAACTACTTGTGGGTTTTCCCCATTATTGGCCTGAATTAAAACCTATTTTAAGCAAAGTCAGTCTCTATATTCATTCCCAAACATTTCTGCATCTGAGTATCTTAACATCTAACTATTGTTTGAGTCTTACAGAGTTGTGACAAAGAGCTATAGAAATGTCTTGTATTACACAAAGTCCCACTTTATCTCCAATCCATCTATTAGGTTGGGTGTTTTTATTAGTGTTTTTTTTCATATGTTTTCACTTTAAAATACTTCCTCAATATCTCTGTTCTTTACTTGCATAAGTCTTCACAACTCCTCTGTTATTTTTTTCTCTAGCCTTCTCATATCTTCTATATCTTCTATGAGAAAAAGTGGCCAGAACACAGAGTCCCAGTCAGAAATCCTGCTTGTACTTAGCAACTCTAGCACCACTACTTTTTGTCATTTTTCTTTTTATCAACCTTCACATATGCTTCATATTCAGTAAAGATGAGTGATCAGTGCCTTATAAACCTATTTTTGCTAGTGTTACCATTGAACATGGAATACTTGGAACTTCTGTGTTGGTATGGAGCATGACAACCAGCAGACAATACACAAATGACAAAAAATCGAAACAGAGTAAAGCAAACAGAACAACATTTATATTTAAGAGATTCCCCATTCACAATCAGGTTTTTGTGAGAGCTTGCTGAGAGGTTTTGGAGATTGCGATTCCCTAAGCAAGAACAAGAGATATTCAATCAGCAAAGCACTGAGCAAGAAAGATAGATGACGGAGGAAGGAAGCACTGTTCATTCCCTGGGCTCTTTTCAGGCCTTTTTATTTCTTTGCTCTTAGGAGGATATTAAGTAAGTGTGAATTTGATTACTGTTTGTGGGAAGGAAACAGCACCCTGAGGAAGAGTATGGGTTAGTATACAGAAGAAAGTGTTTCTTTATAGTTCTATAACCAACCATGGCAAAATACGAACAAATTTTTTTTAAATCCTTTTTACCTTTTTTCTTGTACGGAGGAGCTCTGTTCATCCTCTCATAGCATTTGAACTGTGAATCTATTATCTTCTGTCGTATGATTGAATTTTCAGTTACTACAGGCTCTAATGTAGGATCAGTATAATTTACAGTAGAAGAAAGACTTGGAACAATTCTCTGTACAGAAAGGAAAAACTGTTAGTACAACTGACTGAAACATTGGATAAAATTAAAAAAAAAAAATTGAGGATGAGAAATCTATTATGCATTCTTCAAAGGCCTTTTATTTGCACATTTAGTATCATGATATACTTGATAAAGACTTCAAAATATTTCCATTTAGTTTAGCGTCTGCAGAAGAATTTTGTATCTTCCCAAAATTACACCTATGTATTTCACTTGTGCTCATTATTTTCCTGACAGTGCAGACAAAATACCTCAGTGCCACAGCCTTGAAACGGATTATTTCATGTTTTATGGCACCTGCTTTGAGCTTCTTCAACTGCTAAGGTCATAGAAACACTGGGCAGAGAGTTTAAACCTCAGTATTTGGCCTTAGCTCCTAGCTAAGTACCTAAATTTGAGTCCCTACATTTGAGTCTGAATAACAGGGTCCTCTTCAATTTAGTGGCAACTTCTGACTTCTACCATTCTGACCTACCTGCTGTTTAAAGGGAAGGATCATTGCCTCTGGAAGGCAAGGTCAGTTATGTTTTTTTGCCATGCACCCATCCCTCTGTTGTACAGCTCAGGTCTGAGAGCAGAAATGAGAGTGTGGAGCTTTAGTTAGTTCTGTTCTGGCTCAATCCTGTATCAGGAAACTTCTCTGCATGAGGGTGAGAGGCAATGATTAGTTCCTCTGCTTTCCCAAGCAAAAGCAATATTGCTGTGGTACTTTCCTTGCATGACCCTCTATCTTCCCCTACACTAAACAGTACTAAAGCCATCACAAACACATACAGACTCATTTACAGGCTTCAAAATCTAGGACTCTCATAAACACACAAACTTGACCATTTTAGCAGCAAATGCTAGTACACAGATTTTTAAGCAAGCATTTGTAGTTGCTCAAATTGAAAACATGACAGGTTTGAAAATTCAAATATCAGCTTACTTCTTACATGTTTGATCCCCCTTTTTTATTGCAAATCACAGGCAATTGTATTGCATAAATACATTACTTTTTTTCCCCCATTTGCACGCTAAAACACCTTGGTAAAATACACAGTGAAACCACAGCATTTGGCTTGGTTGGGAAAAAACCCCACCCACCATTACTTTTATCCTGATATTTCTGTGACAAGCCATGTCAGTACATATACTCATATATCTAATCAATTATATTTCCTTAATTTAATCTAATCTCTTTTGACACAAACATTTTCATTTTCAACTGTATACAGCTGTTAGCTGGAGGACCTGGAGGCAGTTAATCTTGTTGTACTTAAACAGGTGCTTGAAATAAAATAGGATGAATTAAAACAAAGACATTTTCTGGAAGAAAAAATGTTATATAAATTTTATGTGTATGTATACCCCCCCACACAAAGATATACCTGGACAATAAAGCCATTTGGAACATTTCATCTGGCCATCCAAGTGAAAAATTAAGTACCTAGAAAGCCAGAACAGGAAATACAGAAGTGAAGCCAAACACCACAGATCCCTCACCTATAAAAAGATTACAGTGAGTTGCTGGAGTCCATGGGAATCATTTAAAAACCAGCCAAGCAATACCCTAAATCCAGCATGTAGTGTAGGAAAGTACAGATGAGGTTCTTCAGACACCTTCATTTCTATCTTAACCCTTCATGTCCATGTGCCGTCATAGGCCCTGGTGCTTTTCTGAAGTGATTAATAGATACTCCATGGTAATTTTCCCCATTCTTATTTTGAATAATATCTCACTTCAAAGCTGTTTGCATTAAAGAGAGGAACATCAGTATTGTCAAAGAAAGCTAGCAGGACTTCTGTGGCACTGCCTCTGTTCTTGACAATTTCTCTGTTACTCTGGGCCAGTTTGGGAACACATCTATGTGTGGGGTGATAATTTTGGGGGGTAAGATACAATTCAGGCACCAAAGACCGCTTACTATTAAAGGTCAGTTTAAGAGACTCGTTGCATATAATTCCTGACAAAGTCAGCTCTTATTTGGTACAGGGTAATGCAAATATTTTGATACCTGAAGGTAAAGAGTACGTGTGGAGGTGGATAGACTAAATGTCTTGGATCGCGCACAGAATTATTTAAAAGTGCTCAACCATGTAACCAGGAGGCCCATTCTCCTGCTTCTGTGCAAGGCAATCATGGCACAGCTGAAATTGCCAGCAAAATGTCTTCTGCCTACATTTAGGACAGGAATTCACTCAGAAAGATTAAAAATATGGATGACACTGTGTCAATAAAGCTCAGTGGGACTTACTTCATCAGTGGAAACCACCTACTGGCCTACAGCAAAACTAAAGTTTGGATAAAAATTTGAATAATAATATTAGATTTACAGATGTCTCTTTAATTTTATTTTTTTTTCCTTCTTTTTAGGAAGCACATGGACACAGATTTTCAAAGCTAATTGCCCAAAAATTTTTCCAGGCACTTTTTATGTAATTGAATAGTTTGTGTGTGAAATCAAATTAAGGGGTCATACATAGGTATGTCATTGGTATTGTTCATCTGCAATACGCCCTTTAAATGTGCTCTTCCCTTTGATTGCTCCTCCTCATTTCTGTTTGCCTAGATTTGAAAAGCTGGCTTTGGAAGCTTGAACATAATTCTTTTCTACCATAAGATCAGATATCCATTTCAGCAGATCAATGAAATATTAATTTGATGGTTTGCTGGAGGTTGAGAGGCCACATCCCTGTTTGAAATGCTGGGTTTTTTACCATGCATAAGAGACACCACTCTCAGACCCAGAGCCTAAAGCCTGACCTCTCAAAGTCAGTTCAGTGGGCAGATGATCCAGCCTTATATTCCTGCAGTTAAGTCAGACAAAAATCTTTCTACAGTTTGTCATGTGAGATGTTATTATTTGTTTTAGTCTTCCTGCGCTCCCAATCATAGGGGCCAGAAAAGGGCAAATGGGGCAGAAAGACATCTCTGTGTCATTATTCTTTTATCAGAAATAGCAGGAATTTGGGCATGGCTACACGGAAGGGAAAGCTTACTGTGTACCATGTTATTGGAAGAGGCTGGGAATGTACCATGACTCTGTGTGTCTGTGTAGGTATGTGCTCTCAGGGAATTAATCACTAGGAATCACCTCTGCTACTATATTTTAATTGTTCTATCTATGCATTTTAGGAATTAAGATTTAAAACACATGTTTTCACCATAAAAAAGACAGAAGTAATTTTAACTTGGTAACTACCTACAATATCGAACAAATTTTGAATGTTCAGAGTCCATTACTGCATATTAAAAAGCTTTTCCATCCATCCATCCATCCATCCATCCATCCATCCATCATCTGTTATTTTAGGTGGAAATATAAACGATGTTGATACAGTAAAGAAATGCCTCGTTCATTTATAAATATTCTTTATTAAAGAGAAATAAATAATTCACAACTTAATAATTGACATGCTCATTGCCTGAAAACAATTGGTATGATTTCTTCAGAAGAAAATTGTTTAAGTGATGTCCCATGCAGCAGTTTAGCAGCCGTACATATGATGTCACTCCTAAAAGTCCAAGTAAATGACGTCATACATACGACCACCAAGCCACCACGTGACAAATGACTGTTATAAGAAAACAAATTATCATTACAAGGAGAAAAAACAAGATTTTTATAATGCTGAATTAATAAAGGAATCTAGAGAAAGCAACTTGGCTTCATTCAAATTATACAGGAATGAACAAATAGTGTCCTGGTTTCTGTAAGACAGACAACCGCTATTAACCTGTGTGAGACTGTGCCCATTTCTACAAGAGAGAATCCTGATAAAGAAAGCATAAAATTCCTTCATTTTTTTCCCCCCAAAATACTGGATATGATGAACAAGTATCCCCAAATATTTTTCTTCTGCCATCAAGGAGCTTGCAGGACACCAACCATAACAACATATGACATTCAGGAAAAGAAGATATTTGTAGTTTTCTTTACTTTTGCTTTTTTCCTCCTTGCACTAAATACAGTAATTTAGCAACATTTATTGTTTAGCTCAGGCAAAATATAGTTCAAATTCTGTATGCTCTAACTGTTCGGTATTGATTTCAATAGCTCAAACATACAATTCTTTAAAAACTTCTATGTGTAGTCACCACTTTGTGGATCACTAAGCTCCTGTTCTTCAATACATCACATCTTTGAGAGAGAGCTCAGCATAATTTAGACTGGTTGCAGAGCCTCTCTTGTACTTTGATTATGTTTGAACTACTCTTCACAGCTGATAGTGTTAGGACAGAGAAGAAAACAACTGTGATGTCTTAGGAAGGTCATTAGTGTATGGTGCTCAGTAAATATAATAATTTCTATCCATCACAAAATGTGCTAGGAAACAGCAGACAAATTCTTTGGGGAAATACCACAACATGACTTGTTTTACTTAACCACTGAATTAAAATTTTCTTGTGTGTCAGAGCAGGATGGTAATTATCTCAGTGAGACCCCATACAACTAACAGGGCAGATTTTGGCAGGTGTTTAAACAAGCACGAGATTATCAGTCACAGTAGATGACAACAAGGCAGTTGTAATGAAAAGCAACTCACGAATCTTACAGTTCTTTGCCATTGCTGCAGGATTTCCTCAGATGAGCAAGCTTTGCTTGCAGTTTAGCCTGATGCAAACTGCAGGCTTAAAGAAAGGCTGCAGAATACTTCACGGATTTTTGCTTGCAGCTCTGATTATCATCTTGCAAGAGGCCTCTTTAGGGCAATCAGCTGCATAGCAACAGCCTTATTTTTTAAATAAGCAAAGATGTAGTCAAAATTTCCTGATCACTCCTGAAAGTGAATAGAACAGAGTACAGCATTCCTTTCTCAAGAAAGCAGCTTGAGTCTCAAATTCTCATACTAACTCTCACCACCTTAAAATATCAGCAGATTGCTTTCCAGAGTTTTCCTTGTGTGAGAACAGCTTCAGAATTTGCGAGTGTACTCACAGCTTGAAGCAACCCATGGTTATACAGGGAAATACTAATTCACAACAACACCTTCCAAAGGCATGGTCTCAGGCAATGAGATCAAGGGGGATCTCATCATCCAAGGCTGGGGAAGCCCCTGGACTCCCAGTAGTGCCAGACACCAACCAAGTTCTGATGAAGGAGGCTGTGACAGATCTTTAGCAACTCTTCTGGCTTACCAGAGGGTGGGACCTGCTCTGGACCAGATGCTGGAGGAGTTGCTGTCTAAGTTGGAAAAGGCTGTTCTTACAGTACCTGTACAGACATGGATTTTAGAGACTTATGGTGAGAGTTGTAGAGCTGGGCAGGTGGCAGAAGCCCAGAGGAGCACATGGCCCCACCATCACATGTGAGGATCAAATGGCTGGCAAATGCTTCACTAATGGGTTCTGGAGATTTGAACTTACCATACCACAACTATATTCCGAAAAACACCACCTTGTGCAGTTACTGAAAATTACATTTTGGCTTTCATATAATTAACTTTCAATGTTTTGTGAATTGGAATTATTGCCAAGCCTTTCAGGAGTTGGCAAGAAGCATCAGACTCTGTATAGCTTTGTGACTGAGGCTTGATAATAATTTGACAGACTTGGACCTAATGAACTTGCACAATTTGTTTTTTACTCAAAATGAGTTTATTTTAAAATACAATCTTGGTCTAACAGACCTAATTGAAAATAGTGTGGCCTTCAGCTGCAGCATCCATTTAGTCCTTACTACGCACTTTGTGGATGGCTCCTGACAGAAAATCAGAAAATGTGAAAAAATTTTCTCTGTCAATTCCCATTTCCAGAGTAAGAACAAACCATCATTTGTAGGTACTAGATGACAGTTCTTACTTGACAAAATAATGAAGAGAATACAAATTTCTTCCCTCAATGTCCTGCAAAATTGATTGCTCACGCTGGAAAGAGACCCAAACCTGCTTCCTCTTCCTCGTTCTCTGCAGTTCAGTGCTGCTGGGCACACTGTGCTGATGCTCCGTCTTTCTTGTGAAGAGAAATGTGCACTGAGGAGATCAACTAATTGCTCCAGCACAGAGGGGCTCACGTACTTGAGGAAATAAATCTCAGTCACATTCTGTGGCTCTCAGTAATTGCCAAAGACCAGAAAGCATCAGGCATAAAGTGAACTAAGACATAATGAACAGTAAATTTTTCTAGTGATATTCCTTTTGAACTGTAGAGAACTATCTGGTGATGCATTATCCTGCAACCAAAAGCAAGGAAATCCATTGTAGAGGAAGACAATAAGGAGCTAGTTCTATTTCTAAATTAGATTTTGGAAGAACTGTTACTTCAGGTTTTTTTGGCAAAGGCGAATCATTATAGACCTGTACAGAGAAGTGCTATTTATTCTACACAAAAAATGGCATATATAAGAGACATGGTTTGTATCAGAAGGCACCAAAACCCCAAGATGACAAGTCTAAAGGAGATGGTGGGGAGAGGGTGTCTGTGCACATTAAGTAACTAAGGTCTATGACAAAATATTCAAAGAGAGATATTAGAAGAATCCAAGGAAGTCTTCTGCAAAGCACTACCACTGTATACAGGACATGAAATGCTCCAACACTCAGAGTGTGTTAGAGAATCACAGCTACCCTAAGAGATTTCAGTAAAAGTATGACCTACTCAATAGTGGTGATCACTGCAGGGAGACTGGCACCTACAGGGGGACAAATGGCACAAACAGAGAGCCTGGAGCCAGAGGAGAAACATAAGGACCCCAACAGGTTGAGTTGTTTTGCAACAGCTTGCATTGACCAACTGGGAGTGCAGGACTCAGATGATAGGATGACCATCAAAGACATCAAAGAAAAAAGATTGGAGGATAGTTTGTGGGTGAGCAGAGAACAGGGATGGAAGGTCAACCCTGTGTCACAAATCAGTTTAATTATTATATCTTCCTCAACCTCAGACAGCAGCTGACATGTCTCACAGTTCTTGGAACCAAGGAGTGAATAGAAGAACCAACAAATTAGGAAGTGTTTTTGGAAGAGAAAGGCACTCTTTACTCATCACAGACTAAAAATAAAATGTAAAAAACAAATGCTTCCTATCAGCAACAGGTGGAGAAATCTTTGGGAAAATGATTGATGCCAAATACTTTTCATATTTGATCAAACAGCAGTGTTCTGGTATCATCAAAGAAAGAGTGCTTGTTCGTGGTCTACTTCTATGACTGTGACTTCTTCCCTATCAAAAAAATAAATTAATCTAAGAAGTATTGAAGTAGGCCATAGCATGCCCACTGCAGTGGGAAAAGAAGGCACACTGAGATTGGAAGAGTGAAAATGAAGGAAATTTGTGCCTAAGTTATCCTTTGAGGTCAGAAGATGAAGAGCCCTCTGGTGTAAAGATATTTAAAAGGAAGGGGATGCAGATCTTACTGAAGAGTTTTTAAAAGAAATCCTAGCCCAGGAGTACTGCAGGAATGTACACAGAACTAACGTTGCATACATGCTACATGGGTGAGAGATTTGAAAGATTTGGGGACAACAGGGCAAGGATTAGCCCAGTCCTTCCAGATTGACCTACAAATCCATGCTGTAGGTTAAAGCACCTCAAGTGCTCAGAAATGCCATTGACAATCTTAATTATCAGAATATTTACAGTCCTGTCACATGACGGTGAAATAAAATAAACTGGAACTGTTTCTTTATTTGGCATTGGCTTGTTATAGGAAGAATTGCTGTTTTATGTCAAGGCCCCTGTCAAGCTGTGCAGATCAGCTGGGATTCAAACTGGTGTCTCTCAGGCTGTTTGTTACAGACATCTCTGACCCTGGGTGATTCCCTAGCCAGTGCATTGCCACGTGCAGCCTTGCAGGATATGTAGAACAACCTCTAATTGTCACAAATACCAGAATACTCATCATATTATGTGATTCTTTGAGGTACATAACCCCATAAACAATCCAGAGACTGCAGTTGCTAATGTTCCCTAACATATCTCCTAGACCTGTCTCTACAACATGGAAGTTGCAACTTGTCCCACACAACATTAAGGAAGTTTTCAAACACTTAAGTTTCCATGTCACTGCTATGTTGTAGCGTGTAAAACACAGAAATGAAACATCATATGCATAAACTTCTTCAGACTTGCTGTTCTGTCTTATCAGGAAACAATGATTTTAACTCCAAACTTCTATCATACAACTTATTTAGAAACTTTATTAAGCTTATTTTGAAATTTATCAGGAAGGTAACTCATTCCTTCACCTATGCAGTACAACAAATACAACTCAGTACCCATTTTTCCAAACATCACTGCAAGTTTGAATTTGGCAGGTGTTACAGGCACTTCAGTTTTCTCATACTTACAATTAGAAGGATGATCAGTAAGAAGCAACTCTGGGTTGTTTTTCTCATTGTGGAGTCTTCCTGGACACGTTGTAGCTGACCCTTCTGGGAATTAAACAACAAAAACAGAAGCAGTAATGGACTTTAGCTGTTATGATAAATTCCTTGTCTTTCCACAGGAACATCTTTTTAGACTTACAGTGGACCTTCTGTGTGTGTGTATGTGCACCCCCAGCCTTATGTGTGCTTGTGTTTTATCTAAGTGGAGGTTGGTATGCTTTTAATTTAGTCTCCTCTGTGGAGTACAGATGATGTGGGGTACAGATCCATGTTACTCTGTCAGCAGCAGCAACTCTGGGTTAAGCTATGCATCTTTGCCAGATAAGGCTACCTCAGTTGCCCTAATTCAGGTGCTTCTAACCTACATATACAGCTGCAGATCTATGAAGAATCTGGATATTTTGAACATGACCTACAAACCCCAGAAAGGTCCGGTTTGCTGATAAGTGGAATGGCAGCTCAAAAGGTATATTTTCTGGGACTAGAGAAAGAGAGACATTGGGTAACCTCTACCTAGGTGAAGCAGGTGTGACAGGAAAAGAGAGAGCAACTGGGAACAACACCGTGGGATCACACGCTTCCTATTGCAACCAGTTTGGCTGGGCTCCATGTAGACACACAACAGTGTAACCCTCAGGCTGCTGAAAATTACTGCTTCAGCACAGAGAATTGGAGAAGTGGAGCACGGACGCAACACCACAGGCTTGAAGGGAACTGGATTGGCAGCTTTTGTGTTTTTCTATCTTTTTCCTAAATCAACACCTACCTGGCCATTCTGGGAAAAATATCCAGGGGCCACCATGTATAACCATATTGCTTCACCGTTGTAGGAGTTCAAGCAAGTAAAGCCTTTTGCATTAACACATTATTTTATCACAGTTTTTGTTAAAACATGTCATGCCTTCTGATGGCCCACAGGCCACTAGTTGCGCATGGGCTGAATAACAATCAACATGTGGCTGAGATCACCTTCGGTGGCAATAACACAGCAGGCACTCACACATCTTTATTTTTCTGACAGCTGAAAAACTAAGAGTAAGGTTTTTACCTGGGTAAACAATCCTGTGAGCACCCTACACATCTGAAATCCAAAAATTTAATGGGAAAAAGGCACACTGACTTGGATGTTTAATCTACGTGACATATAGTGAACAACAGAATCACTTGCGTAGCATTTTTCTCAGCAACAGCTTTTCTCATCTTTAAATGATTTGGAAGGTCATCCATTTTCAGAGGGGAAAGGAAATATGGTCCTCATCTAACGCAGAAATCTGTAATCTCAAAATGTAATAAAGGTATGGCACTTCAACTTCAACATAACACAAGTGATCCAATAGGATTGTTGCAGTCATGTGTCACTGAGATTACATAAACCACAAAGTGATGGAAAAGAGGTTCAGAGGTTTGGCATCTAATAAGAAGCAACCTTATTGCTGTCTGAATCTTCCCAGAACTACTCTGATGCAAGTGGTAATGTGACATGTAAATGACACAGAAATAATATGCAATTATGCTGTCGGCCACAAATTTGCATTTGATAATCAATGGTAGACAATTGAAGCAAAAATTGGATGACTAGATCAGAGAGTAAAATGCCTGGAATTGTCTGTGTATTCTCCACGCCATTCACTGCGGTGTGCATTGGTTGAAACTGCCAATTAATGAAGAGCATATAAACAATGGCTTTTGGTCAGCTGTGCAGTGAGCAGACGTAAAAGGATGAATACAGTGTTCATGCAGTTACTCACTGTACTGCAAAGCACTCTGGAGTGTGGTGTAAAGCCAGTCTGGTGGGTGCCTCTATTCTTCTCGCTAACCTCATCACCTCAGTTGCATCTACAGGGATTCGCTATAAAGTAGGCAAAAGAGGGACTTTGCCTTACAAATTGTCAACAGCTTTAAAAAACAAAATGCTTTTCACAAATGGCACAGATTTTGGCACAATATTGCAACCTAGAAAGCATAAACCAAATCAGTATCAGTTGAAGGTGCCTGTGATACATCTGCTTTTCCTGCACTTTGTGCTTGCAGTGCTTGCAGCACTATGTTGGGTTACAGCTGTAGATACAGGCAAATCTTATCCTCATGGGATTTTGTGAACATTTATTATTATGTACTTAAAGAGCTATTTAAAATGCTTCTTGCTCCTGTCTTTCCCAATTAAAATAAAAAGTCATCTGTAGAGTATTTAACACATTATTTTCCCCTCTGTTGACTGCGATGGCTGTGCCATATGATATTACATATGAGTAAATGAGTAAGAATTATTTCCCAAGCTAAATCTTATATAGTCTTCTTATTTCTAGTCTTTCTTCTTCTAGCCAGCTCTAACTACAGGAACAGCTGACATGCCAGACAAAATCCAGTACTTTTTTCCTTTCTCTTTCACAAGAGTCTTTTCCAGTGATGACAATTTCAACAATTGTTGAACAATAATATTTTAACAATCAAACTATAAAGCCCTAACTAAGAAGTGGCTTTTCTCTATTTTTGCCATAAGACTGGCCCATAAGACTACAGCACATTTGGGCTAACATCAGTACAGGATCAAGGATGATGATCCAATTGGAATTGGAGGGTACACGCAGATGCAAAGTGTTGGTCAATGGGCAGGGCAGAAACAAGGGGGAGGCAAAAAGACTCACACGAAGGGGAACCCCAAGAGATGGACCCTATCAGCTTCAGCACAGAGGAAAAGACCAGCATCTCCATGGCTTTGTCCCCCCCCCATCTCCGGCAATCCAGGTTCAGGTGTGACATGACGTGCAAATTGCGATGTGCAAAGCAGTACACTCAATGGACTATGTTGTGGGGTCTTTTGTGCTAGAACTATCACTTTTTTACACCCATTGACACTACTGCCCATAGGCAGCCTGCTTGCATCTGAAAGAAGGCTAGAGCAGCCTCAGGGAGCGTGCAGTTGCACTGGAGCTGTGCCATCAGGAACACAGGGAGAAATCAGAAATGAGTCTGGTCCTTGGTGCCTACTCATACCATGATTCAACCACACAAGAGCTTCCATGACAATACTCATGGAAAGTATTTGCTCCATACCTTTTTCTGGCCTCTTGGTACCACCTGACTTGTGGTATCTCCACAGCCATAGTACTGGACCACACTATGAAGAGGTCAAGAAATTAGTTTTCAGCTACACAATTTTTAAATAGAACACATTTTTAAATAGAACCCACGACACCATTATAGATGCAGAAACTAAAATATCTATTTTAAGCATAGATGTTTTCAAGATATTTCAACGCATGAGGTTTTCCTGAGATGATGCTTATTACAATAAACAACAGGAATTATAGATAATGTTAACAGTTCTGGGATCACTGGAGCTTATATAAGAAAGATTATTGTGGGGATTTCACGCAGTTTATAATGACCCCAAGATTTATTTCATTTGGTGAAATTCCAAGGAGGTCTTTTAGGTGCTTTGCTGATTTTCCTGTTCCTATACTATTTAGCCTTGTTCTGTAAGTCCAATAATGTCCTTCCTCCATGTTAAGATAATACAGTGTGCTTCCTGCATTTCAATTTTATAATATTATCTTGATTAATCTTGAGCACATTGCTAAAGCCCAGTACTTTTCCATGATTGTATTAATTCTTCACCCTCTGTTGCTTATAATAGTTACATACTACATCCCTGCCTGTTATTTAAACTAGACCATTGTTCTTTCTTTCTTCACAAATGTAGCATATCTCATTATGTGCTAAGGTATTCCTCCTGCTTCAGCTATTATAGTAATACCATTGACACTTTGGGATTAGTCCTGAAGCTTATTTGAGGATGAACACAGCATCCTACTTAGTAATGACATCTCTTTTGTCCCTGTCCAGATCTCTACAGGTGTATGCTGAACAGGGCTTCAATTACAATTACCACTGGGTTACCCAGAAGGCGGGACAACCCTCCCTGCACAGGCATTTGGACAAGGCCAACCAGGGGTGTCAAATTTAGTCAAAAAGGAGAATGTAAGGGGAAAGATTCAAATGAGGGCAGTAGAGCAACATTTCCCTTCCAAGTTCTGAAGGAACAATACAAAAGAAAGATTTGGAAAAAACTTCTTCTTTAATTATTCTGCTCTGATAAATCTGCAATGCCATCTTTCGCAATAGTGCCGTCATACCTTTGGAAGAACAAATGGTTTTAAAAATGGTGTTTGAAATGAGTCTTTGAAGAGTTACGGTTAAGTATTGAAGTGTCATGTAAAAATCTCTTTCTCATTGTGTGTATTACACTCACTTGTGACCTCCTCATTCAGCTGCAAGTTCCTTAGAGGGTTTTCTTTCCAGCCTGTGCAGCTTTCTCAGAGTGAATGGCTGGGTACCCACCTCCAACCCCAAGGTCTCTGTGCTACCTTACCTAGATAAGGCTTGCAGACCCTCCTGGGAGGTGCCTTGGCAGTCAGCACAGAAGGGCACCAACCTGCTATGTCTGCATTGACACTGGGAAACACAGGGTAAACACATTTGAGCGAGACACAAGCAAGCCAGCAGAGCTTGCTGCTGAGCATTTAAGGTATTTGAATCCAAGGAGGAGGTTGCAGTTCTGTTTGGATTGACAATTGCACAGATAGTTTTGGAGAAAGTATTAAAATTGGCCTCTCACTCCCAGTGGGACCTTTTACCCCAGATTCCTAATTTAGGCTACTGCTTTTGACAAGGAATGAGCTGTACACCACACTTCCAAGGTCCTGTGCAGACCAGCACTGTAGTTGCAGCCCCATCAGGCAGAGGAAATGCTATAAGTGTAATCCCCACACAAGTGAAGGTCACAGAGTCAGCTCCTCTTATTTCATTAGCATTTTCTTTAGCCGTTAACCTGCAATGGTCTTCATGTGGTTTTAACTGGCACCAGGATCTTCTGGCATTTCCAATGGAAATAATGAACTCTGCTCAATTCTTTCTCATATACCAGAAAACTAGTGACCATCAGTCCCAGGCAGAGACATGGACCTCCCTACAACCTCTAGTCAAGCATCCAGGAAAATAAGACAAGTCAGAAGATATATCTATGTCTTCTACTCCTGTACTTGCTATGGCTCACCTTTATAAAGTTCCTTGACATTTTGTCTAAACTTCCTGAACTTTTCACATGGAAATACAAATTCAATATTCTCAATTTCAAGTGTCAGGCACCTAAAGGCATTGCTACATTAAAATTGCAGGCATCTAGGATATTTGCTGCTTATCTCATTCCTTTTAGCAGTCTTGGACAGCCAAGCACTAAGTAATGTGATGCCTACTCAGTTCTTACTTGGACAGGTCACCATTAATTTCCATTAGCTTCCCTGGTGGAGATGGTGAACTGTGTCTTGTAGAGCTGAGTGTTTGCTATGTTAACAAACTGAAACTATCAGCCATGGCAAATGGGTAATTTCAGAGTTACACAGAACAAATGACCAAATAAATCTACTTTATTGATTCATTTGGATTACATGAGAGCTGCAATGCTTGATACTTCATTTTTCCATTTAAAACCAGTCAACAAGAAAGGGCTCTTTTACCTTAGGCTTCCCTTTAACCAAATCCTTTCCAATAAACTGAACAAAATAGAAAGAAAATAGCTACAAACTTGTCTGTGTCTATTTTTAAGCTAATCACAAAGCTTTGAAAGCCCCCCACACTACATATCTGAGCAGTCAGTGTGATCATACACACTACAGAGAAAATTGAAGATGGTGGTTGTTAGACTGTGTGATAAACAGAGACAAGTGTACTTTGAAAGAACAAAAAAAGCCAAGAAATGTGCTTTGAATGAGAATTATTTACCTGGGACTCTAATCCAACTTATCCAGAAGATTTTCAGAAAAGGCTGAACTTTTTATGAAATAAAAGACAATAAAGCATTAAAGGATTTAGAGGAGCTGCCAGTGGCACCTGGTTTGAGGGGCCCTTGGGAGGTTTCCATTACCTAAGGAGGGGAGCTCAGGTAAGCTGGCTGAGCATTGTCACAAATACCACCTTTATTACACATAGGTATGGATGGATATAGTACTTCTGCATCCTCTAATGACTGTTCATCCCGGGTGATTCCTACCACGTATCAGTACCCAAAAAAACCCCTCAGCAATCTCAACTGTTGGTCACGGGGTTTTAGTAAGTTTAAAAGCAAGTAAAAGCAAAGAAAATTTCAGGAAATTTTTCAGGAAATACTGAAGTATTTCAGGAGATTTGTTGGTAGACAATGTTTGAAATACTTACAGAAACTGGGTCATGTAATTTCTTTCAAAAACTTTAGTTTTTATCATTTTCAATTGTCATCTAGGAAGGTGTAAAGCATGAAATATTTTAGCCCAAAGTGTTAATAGGAATACGTGAAGAGTCACATACCAAGCACTTCTGGAGTTTGGCATCTACAGGGCTCTCTACCTTGTTGCACTTCTCTAAATTCGGTAAAATCATCGTGTTTTACCCAGAAATAGTGGCTGAGGGACAAGGTTTTATGCCTCTGCACCATTGGCTCTAGTGATACAAACTGTGGTGAAAAGACAGGGGGTTAGAAATACTTAGTTTGGAGTAGATAGTTAATAACAACAGCGCATCTGCTCCAGTACAGATCAGTTTAAGCTGTTGTGGAATTAAAATTAAAAGAAAATTGACCTTGGTGCATTTGCAGTGAAAGAAGCAACAAGGTATGCAATTACACTTTTACTTGAGCCATAATGCGAAACAGAATGGATCACACTGACTCTGGAAATTGAGTTCAACCATCTTCTATCACTATTCAAAGGATACACTCTTAAAATAATCTCATTGTAACAAACCAATGAAGCAAGATTGAATTGAAGAAATGTAAAAATTAAGTCAGGCTCTCAGCACCCATCAAAATATCATGGAGTGGTCTGGATTGAAAGGGACCTTTCAAGATCATCTACTTCCAATCACCCCACCATGGGCAGGGACACCTTCCACTAGAAGGGCCCATCCAGCCTGGTGTTGAACACTCCTATGGATGGGGCATCCAAAACTCGTGGGCAATCTGTTCCAGGGCTTCACCTCCCTCATAGTAAAAAAATTATTCCTAATATTCAATCTAAATATACTCTCTTTCAGTTTAAAACCATTGTTCTTTGTCCTGTAGCTACAGACCCTGGTAAAAAAGTTTGTCCTCATCTTTCTTGTAAGCTTCTGTTAAGCACTGAAAGGCCTCGATAAGGTCTCCTTGGAGCCTTCGCTTCCCCAGGCTGAACATCCCTGGCTCTGTCATCCTGTCTTCACAGGAGACAATTCCAGCCCTCTGATCATCTTCACGGCTCTCCTCTGGACCCATGCCAAGTTCATATTGTTCTTATGTATGGGGCCCCAGAGCTGGATGCAGCACTCCAGGTGGGGTCTCACCAGAGCCCAGCAGAGGCATATTATCATCTCCCTCCATCTACTTGCCACACTGCTTTTGATGCAGCCCAGGATACAGTTGTCATATCATATTGTTCATACCTGACGCTGAAGGCTTTGTTTTTTTTTTTTTAGTTTTTACAGTCAGATTTGAAATACTAACGTTAAATACAAGCCATACATTTCTGAACGAACACACAGGAATTTACTAGTTCTGGTTTCAGTAATGGATAACAAGATAAAACCAGCAATATTTTAAAAAACTTTCTAAATGCCAGTAAATGTTACCATGTCAAAGTCCAATATTTTCAAGGTACAGAACAAAGAAGAAGAAAGCCGCTTAACAAAGCAGAGGAGTAAAATCTATACCACAGCATTTCTGCTATTCTAACAGTGCTTGAATAATGGGACTAAATGAAGGAGCTTGACCACTGGTCCACTACCTGACAGATGAAAGCAGCCACACTGCAGGAATGCCTAGTTCATTACTGAACATTCCTGAAAGCAAAACACTTCCTTGCCATTTTGCCACACTGTGAATCTGTGGTTTAGCATGTCACAAGTAGCACAGTATAATTTTCGCCTTTTAGGCCCAGCTGCGAAAGGTCTTTTCCAAAGTGCTTGCAATTTCTGGGGGACATTGCAGCAGTGCTTGTACAAAGAGCAAATATGCAATTATCTAATCTTGGAGACACTGCAGTTTGAACACAGCCAGAAGCTTGGGATGAATACTATCCTGCTGTAAAACTAAGATTTCAAAGGAGTTGCATACATTTATGTCAGAGTAAAATCTGTTGCATAGCCTGCAAAATTAAAGCAGATCTCTCTCTCTCATTATTTTTTTTTTCCAGAGAAAAGGTTTTCACAGTCCTTATCACCCGCAAAATAACCTTTGTGGCTAAGATTAATAACATGACCATAATTTACAATGAGAATTGTGAAGGGTAGAACCAAATAAACATTGCTAAATAAACTGAAATATACTGCACAATTTCAGTCAAAATTCTGACTTAAGGAAAAACCCATATCCATGGTTGCCTTATAACTTTACCTGGACCACCATTCCAACTGTACTGTACATGCAGCCTAGGTTTCATGTACAGTACATGCCTATATATTTAAAAATACTCCAACTAGTCTTTGAGTTCAGTGGAATAAGAATATGATGACGAAGTAAATCTGGATGGACCTTGGAAGCGCACACATAAAGAGTTAGGGAGAAGCAAGAACAACTGCAGGATACAGGTTGAATGTAAGGGTATCCCTTTGTCCAATTACCAAATTCTTTCTGTTTAACATTGGAAGAACTTCATATAAGAGGATGAATGTAACCTCATGCATAACATTCTCCCCTCTTGGATCAATAATTGTTTTGATCAATACTTCATTGATTCCATATACTAAGGTTTTTGTTAAAAAATTCTTCTTTCAGCTGCAGCACATCCTGGTGAGAAAAAGAGATATTTAATATTTTTTTGTGGTCAATTCTCTTTCAGTTTTCCATTCAATTCTTTCCTAGGCAAACTCCCACTGGTTTTTTTTTCCCCCTAACCATACATTCCTGTAAATTATTTGAAGCAAGTCAATATTTTATGGGATGGGCAAAACCCCAAGAAAAATATTATACTTTCTTATTATGTCAATGCTTTTATATAAATCATAAAGTGTGAGAAACCCTGTGAGTAGATTGTTTTAAATAAAATGCACATGACATTAATTTAAAGCATTTTCTCCCCACTTGGCAGCAGAATAGCCCATTCTACAGCTGGATGTAGGTTTCAATTCTACCCCAACAAAAATGAGCCTGTGTGAAAATAATGCATTTTTCTTGAGTGTGGTGATAATTTTATAAAAGCTCTGCTAATAATGAATAGAAATTTTGTTTTGAAGTCAGAGTATGTCAATATTGTTCTCTAAGGGATGTATATAACAGGATATTTTAAATGCCATTAAAACAGGTATTTTAAATGTCATAATAACTCTTGTGACAGTCTCTGAAGAGAGCTTTGTGTGCCTGAGGTCTTAGCTATCTTTTAGAGATACAATTGGTATACTTGAGAGAATTATTTATCTGCTGGTAAATCTTGTTTGACCTATGCTCTTAAATCATTGTATCTACCGCAACACTGATATTTCTGTATCACACCTATACTACAACAAATAGAAAAGTGACTCAAAGCTGTCACTGCATTTTAAACAATTTTTAAAACTGATCTCAAGATTAATAAAGGTAAAATAATGTAATGATTGATGCAGATATAAGGAAAGATGGGCAAGTCAATAAAAATAAAATTATCTGCATCAGTTATTACAGATTAATTGAATATCACAAGTGTAGTGCTTGAATACTGTGTTGTCCGTGACAGGAATTATGGCACCATTATTATAAAGGGTTAGATTGAATGTAACAGTCCAAATTTCCAGTTTCAATTAGGGCAAAGTCTACACATTTATCACTAAGGCATTATATATTCACTTCAGAAGTTCAACAGGGCAATTTATGTATGGCAAATTACTATGAACTGACATTTAATCAAGAGGTAGCTATTAGCCCCTAAAAATTCCATGAAAGACTTCCAGACTAACAGACATGAAAAGAGGTGGGTGAAGCTCATAGTGGACACACACATGCTTAGGTTAAAATAGAGGGTAAAATGGGTCTTTGCTGAGACCTGAAGAGAGAAGGTTAATTTTTTCTTCATGGTTCCTCTTTTCAACTGTAAATTAGAGCAGATTAGCAAGGAATACAGATGAGGGCACACCTGAACAGTGAGACAAGGCATTACTGGTGTAACTTACTCATTTATTCTTAGAAAATTTTATAAAAAGTCTTGGTTCTTTGTCCCAAACATCTTTCCTAGCTTGCAGTCTGGAGTCCAGAGTTCATCCAGGTGTCTCAGAGGGATAACTGAGTCCAGATGAGACACAATTTATTTGCAAGAAAACAAGACCAGGAGATGGTTAAATTAGATGGCAGCTGACACGTGAATGTGCCTTGTGAAAGGTTGGTCATGACTTGCTAGCAACATTAGCATTGACCTTTCAGGGACATCAGCTGCCAGCCACGCAAACGGAAGATCTGGTGACCTCTTCGTCTGCTCATAGATATTAATAAGTATAAGAATTAGCAGAATGATTTTTGGGGTTCAGAGTCTCAGCAATACCTTGCACACATCCTAAATACATGTGGTTATGAATGGCCAACCACCTACCACAGAAGTTTTATTGGAACCCCCAGGTTCATGGAAAAAAGCTTTACCTTCTGGCAGATCTGTAGTGGATGTAATGTTTCCAAAAAAACCAAAAATGATGAAGCAAGAAAAATCCAGTACAAATGAGAAACAAGTCCTTTCATCACAGCCTTGCCAGTCAGAAAGAGCAGAGCATTATCTTTGGATCAGTAGGTCTTTGCAACTTTCTGCTAAGACAAGCTATCATGAATATGTTCTTGGGGAGTTAGTGAAGCTCTGCTTGTATTAAGCTGCATTTATTGAAGATCTCTTTCTATCCTGCAACCTGAGGACAACAAAGCAGCAGAATTGCTCTTTTGTGAGCCCTGGTTTTTCCTCCTTCTATTACACAGGTTGAGTGGAATGCCAAGACAGCACCAGGAAGCTAACCTCTACACCTTAAAAAGGAAAATGGCATAGCTTGGGAATGATTAGTTGTCATTAATGTTGGCTCCTCAGAGCCTGTTAAATGCTACACCAATTTCTTTATTGGTCCCTTGGTAATGTCATTGCCCAATTTGATAGTACTGTGATTATTTAAATTTATCTGATTTTGTTCTTTTTTCATGGGTTATTTTCTATGTGACATTCTAGTCAGACAGCAAATAGGTAGCCTAATTTTGTGCTGGACAGGGCACTGGTGGGGACCAGGGCCTGCTCTGAAGCATCTTATTAGCCAGGGCCAGTGAGATAGGCTGTGGGTAAAGTATTGTGGGGTCTGGCTGTCACCTGCTCCACTGTTAGGACTGAAAGCCTCTGGGGCCATTGCAATTCTCAGGCAAGTTAAGGTCCAGTTATGATCACTTGTAACATAATGTATTTCTTAAGGATGTTGAAATTACCTCTGAAAGCTTCCTTATGCCAAGGTTTGCTTTTGGTAAAATCTTGATATACACTGGCTAAAACCTGTCTTAGCAGAGTTTTTTGCTGGGTCTGCAGCTGGCTCCATTACTCAAAGAATTCAGAAGCAACCTCAAAATGATAGCTGAAGTCACCGAGGACAAGCCTCCAAGTTTTGAGTCAGATGAAAATATAGAGTCAATTTTCCTTTCTGAGCACATCCCAGACCTGTGCATGTGCCAGGAGTCTGTTCTTCAGTTTAGCCTGTAGAGCTAGTACTTGGGTATTTATGTAATATCTAGGCTTAGGGTTGCCCCAAATCTTTCTACCAAATCCAGCTGCACAGAAAAAGGATAATCTGGACCACAAGTGATAAACAAAAAAATAAATGCATCCAGTATAGCAGCCTATTTGTAAGGTTTTTTCAAAATAAAATCCTGGAAGGAGTCTGTAAAAGATTTTTCCTGTTACACCACAGGTTGTCAACTGGCAATAGATTAAATGATCTGAAACTTTAGACTCTCTATGTTAATAGCTTCAAATATCCATCCATGATCTAAAGCTGTGGAAAAATAGTACATGGTCTCTTCCATAAATTACACAGCCAGACAAAGGACCTTCATATGGAAAGTACTTTATATAGCAGATAGAGGACAAAAGGGAAGCATATTTGGATGAGCACTGAGATTCAGAAAAGACTTCTAATGGCTTTGGAAAGAAGTCAGTAGTCTTTTCAACAGCAGCTAGAGCTGACCTTGCTCGACGGCCTGACTGTCTCACTGAATCGAAATGTGTGTGCGCGTGTGTGCCTATGCGTATGTGTACAGGCTTCTGCAGAGCTATATAAAATCTCAAGATGTACAGAATGTAACACAGCCTAGCTCTTATGAGATCTGTAGAGATCATGTCTTGAGGCTTTTTTACCCTTCTGGTGTTGATTTTGACCTTCTGGCAATAGAAAGAGTTCAGGCTTTTATTTGCTTATAAGCAACTTGGAGCTTTTGCCTAAAGCTTGCCAAATATTCATCCTGATGAAGCACTTGACCTTTTTATGAAGTATGTTTTTAAGGCACCACCACATTAAAAAGCATCTAAAGAATACTTTTTCTCAAACAACCGAAATATTTTTAATTATGTCTGCATTTTAAGTCTTCTACACCATACTCAGACAGCTACCTTCACCAAGGTAGTGAAATGCCCAACTCTGGTGTTTTAAAGTATGGTTTTGCACATCATATAACTCACACATTTTACATACACAAGTAAAAATGCAATGTAAAATCCATGTATTTTATTTGTGGACTGCAAACATCACCTGCATATTTTTTCTTTATTAAGATAAAAATTTCCTTAATATTTTAATTATAGAGTTCTTTTATTAGTTCAGTTGTTATCTGTACATGCAAAACACTACCACTTGTAGCCTCATTAATTGATCCTATTTGAGCAGGTATTTCATATAGCTGCAAGGAAAAGAAAAAGCAATCCTTTAATAGAGGAAGAAATCACTGTAAAACAACAAATGAGCTCAGGAGCAGGATTTGCACTGGAAAACAAAGTTGTATGTTTGCATAGCTCTGTAGCCTATTTGTAAGGTTGAATGGATAGTCTCATTTGGAATGGAAGGAATAGAGGGTTCTACAGAAGCAACCTTTTTGTAGAATGAGTCTTGCCAAATAAGCAGATATTTCAGCTGTGATCTTTACTCTTCCTTTATAAGAGTACAGCAAAGACACAAGTAGCAGAACTTGCTTTTCCATGGCAGTATGTCCTAAAACTTCTTCCAGACTTTGTAGTCATAGTTCTCTTCCCTACATTTAGCATGTTCCCACTATCTTTTACTTCCTTTCCCCCCTGCAATTTTTCCAGAAGATACTATTCCCACCTTCTTTAAATATAGTGCAGTCCTATAACGATAGCACAGAGTTCCACAACACAGGAAAATGGAAAATCTGGTTTGGTACATCGTCTTTTGGTACAACACTTCAATGTTACTCTAGCTAATGGACAGATCTTGAATCCTGCTCTTTTCTTGGTATCACTTTTCTCAGTGGAATCCAGATGCTGACTGGATTTTGACACCTCTAACTAGATCATTAACCTGGTCTTTGATTGTTAGCACCCCAAACCTGGCTTTACTTTCATGAATTCTGCTAGGAAAAGTAGGACATAAGTGGAAAAAGATAATCCATGCGTAAAATGAACTGCAAACATTACCTTTAACATTAAAGACAGAGTACACTTCTTCCATTAATATATTTTATTACAATAGCACAGATTTTAGGAGGCTATTTGGTAAAAATGACAAGAAAAAGGACAAATTGTCCACAGTGGCCTTTGTCCTTTATGACCTACTTTCAAACCCAATTATATAAAGCCAATTATAAAAATCAAGTGCCTATGACATATTTAGGTTATATCATTAGCTTCCATTCAGGACAACAAGCATAATATCATTGCTTAAGAGGAGGCCGTCACAGTGGAAAGATTTGCCAGAGCCCTTTTATTTATGCCATGCCACAGCAAAATAAAAGTCTCACCAAGTATTAGAAAATCTCTGCTGAAGGTATTTGAGATTGTTTTCCACCAATAGACCTTCCAGGTAGTAAGAAATTGTTCTCAATTGTGCTGTGCTCAGGCCTTGTCTGCAGGAAAAACTCTCTCTTTTTTTCATTGAATTTTACCTGAACAAAGTTACTTTCCCCCCAAGCTACACTCCCTTCTTGACCACAGAACAGAGTAGAAATACTGCTGAAAATGTCTGAAGGAAATTTTTGCAATACCACAAAGGAAAGTTTACACTTATACTCTGTGCTTTGAACACAACTCAGTAGAGGCCTGACATCTCTTTGACATGCATTACACTCAGTCCCTGTTAGGCACAGCATCTAAGTGCAAACCTAGCTTTAATAACCATTTTTATATGCTATTTAACTCCTTTGTTGAAATGAGGCTCTGGTGTCCAACAGTTGAAGTTATGATCTAGTGGGACCTAGTGCATGGTCTGCAACCCAGAATTACTGTGTCCTAAAGCTCTTGGTTATACACCAAAAAAAGTTTTGTGTGGAACATGAAGAAATGTCACATTTCTGTCATATACCAGAGAAGCCCTTCAGTCAGTTTCTCATACAGAATAAAGTTCTTTTCTGCCAGGTTCTGAGGAACCAAACAAGGTGCTCAAGAGATAGGCAGTCTTACACAATCAGGATTTAAACATATCTTTTGTTAATCAATTATGTATTTTGCCTCCCTGCTGAAGCAGATGCTGGTTGATTTACTTCTCTGTAATTGGAGAAGGAGAGGAAGAACGACAAGATGACATTTTGCTCATTATTCTTTACTAGTTACATAACAACGTGACTATCAGGTTTTACTGGATTTTCAAGTCAATGGGTCTGTACAGAACCTGCAACTGTCAAAGCATAAAATTATTAATAAAATATATAATTGCATGCAGTGGCTCTAACTTACAATCTGTCTTCAGGCAATATTTCTTCAGACATCAGTGAACTACATCTGCCCCATATTCTGATACAAATCAGGATTGTCTACTAAAAGAGACAAAAATTTTCTATAGTTCCTTTGGTAGAAATAAGGGGTGAAATTTGAGCCCTCTGGGGAACTGCAGGGTATGTGCCCATTGGACTTTTCATGAAATCAGATAAAAAGCATAATTCACTTCATGTAGAACAAGATCCATAAGCATCATATCAAATAAAAATATCCTCAAATTGAGGTAAAAGATAGAATTTCCTGTGTTTCACTTTATGCTCAATGTCTCACTAGATACTACTGAGAGAAGCCTGCCTCCTTCTTCTTCATTCTCTCCATCAGGTATTTTTCCCCCCTCTAGGAACATCTGAGAGGGTGAGGTTGAATTATACATCTGTGAAGACACCTCTATCACTTCTGTACTTTACACTCATGGGCAGTGCATTCTGGCCAACAAACTGCAAAAGTCAGGAGAAGATTTCAAACATGAAGGAAAATCCAAGAGCTGCTTTTGCTTAATCAGAAAGGCCAACACACTGACTTCCACAGAGAGATTCAGATGTGTAAGTCATGGAAGATGACAACAGGAAGACAGATGCTTGGAGCTCTTCACCCCAGGTCCCAGCCAGTACCAGGGCTTCCGGTAACAGATATTGAACGAACTCCTTAATCTGATGACTCAACCAAAAAATTGCCACACAGATTGGTATCCTGACATTGCCAACATTTCTGTGTTCCAGGGGAATATACAGCATTAATCTGGCTTACAATGCTCATATTTCAGGAGATGCAGGCATAGTATAGAGGACTGCTGTATCCTGTGTTAGCTTTCTGAAGTGACTGATCCCTAGTTCACATTATGAGCGCTATCCCTTTTGATCTATACATCCATAGACCTTCTGGAAGCAGAGAGGTGCTGGAAGAAGGTGCTGTGTCTTCTGATGACGTCTGATGTCTCTTACCTGACGTCAGTGAAAGTGTATGTCATGTGCTGCTCTCTCCTATTACTGGATGGGACGCTTCCCTGCTGAAATTCTTTGCCCATGAAGGGCAGTGGTCACTTGCCTGAGTACCAGGGTGCCAGAGCTTCAATGCTATTCTGCTGGACATTTAACTAAAACACATGCCTTATCCACTCTGTGCATATGAAGTAAATCCTCTGTGTTTTGTCTAGGCATAGAAAGCAAGGTACTGCAATCAGTGGTCCTGCCTGTTCAAAAGAGTTCCTAGTGAAAGACCCGAGCACATTAGGACAGTGCCAAAGGTCTGAACTCTGAAAGGTCTGACCCTATGAAATCATATTTCAGTCCCTGAGTTGTGAGGAAAGTATTAGTCCTTAATCATGTACCATAACAAAATTAGCTGTTTGAGTTCATTAAAATATTAACTGGTTTTGCATTGCCTTTTTCATTTTATGCATTTTAGGCTATCATGTAAGTACTATACATATCAAGTAAACCTTGACTAATACCTCCTACCCAAAAGACTAGAAAATGTTTGTTTCTATGTGATAAAATGCTGCTGATTACACAAGAGACATGAAGCAAAGCTTAGATGAAAATAGAGATTCTGTTTGGAAGATCAGGACTTTTTCACATCTCTTTTGGAACAGAGCAATGACAATATTTTCTCTAAAGAACACTAAACTAATGGCTTAAAGTTACCTATAGGATCTGTTTAAAATAAGATATACCTTGTAGAAAGATACAATAATTTCTCTTTATAGCTATTGATTAGAAAACCACCAAATTGCTCTGCTCTAGTGACATAGTTAAGGAATTACCAACAGATACACAAAGTAGCCTAAAAATCTGTTTGCCTTTTAAGGGACCTTGGAAATTTTTTATGAAACTTCTGTTTGGATGTATTGAAAATTGATGATGTATATTTAGTGCTGTAATTTTAACTCTCACTGCATTTGCATTTCAGTTTTTATTTTCAAAGGAAAGACAATGAAATGATGGTATCATTTTTGAGCTGTGCTAGGTGCTGAATAATCAGTAATGAAGAGCTCCTTCTTCACAAAATTCGCCATGCTCCCTCTTTGTTTAACACTGAGCCCCTTTTCCAACAGTTGCAGTGAAAGTTCTTTGGAAAAAAATGATTATTTCGTAGGACTCATTTTTTTGGAAGACTAGTACTGTGATTTTTCAGGCAGCAAATCTGTAGCTTTCTGTTTGCACAGGACTTCACCCTTGCAAAAGAAGTGGTACAGTGAGCACTGCGTACAATAGGGTCTCCCTGGGAGTTCTCGTGCCAGGATAGAGGTCAGTGTTCAGGCAGAACTTTATAGCTAAATAAATATCTCATATGACATTTTAATTGTAGAAATAACAGTTCTGGGCAAGATTGTTTGGCAACTTCATTTTTAATGTCAGGTTCTTCAAGCTGATCTCAGTTCAGGACTTTGAGCATTGGATGGCAGCATTCATAACAAGTGCACAATTTGTGAAGATGGAATAAGGGCTGTGAGACATGTAAAATATCTGAAATAGGGAAAATTTTTGGGGAGAATTCTTGTTCTATTTATTTCCATATGAATCAACGTACACAACTAAATTGATTTTTAACTGAAAATATTTTTAAGTAGCTTAATTTCTGAGTACTGTTTCTAGGCTTAATTCCAGGTCTCAGTCAGTAATAATATTATATACTGATGATTAAATAGAAATAAACATCTGGCCCATAAGTGTAAATTAAATGTAACAGTAGTTTAGTTACTATCAGTTCTGAAGTTGCATGAAATATTTCTTCTGATTTAACTTTGGCCTTACTTTGGTGCTGTTCAAACAAAGTCAACATTTGGTATTGATTTCAATGAAAAGAAGTTTGGAGCAGACAGAGAAAAAGAATGCTGCTGCAAAGAGATGGGCAGATTCCCGCAGAGAGCAAAGCTGACAAAAAGACAAACCTCTGCACTCATCACGAATTTCTAACTCAAACATCCTCCCTGATAATTGCAATTCTGAGCTGGGGCACATAACACTGGGCACACAAACAACCATGCCTTGCTCGAATCAAATTTAATATCGAGGGCTGAGAATAAGCTTACTGCCCTGTTTAATTACAAGTTTTATAGAAGTTAACAAAAAACCTCTGTACAGACTTTTTACCACCGCACTGACAGAAGTTTGCTTACCTCCTTTAATTCCTTCCCCAGGCTACACAAGCTGAAGTTCCAACACAGCCCAACAGAGGCTCCAAAGCCAGAAGAGATGTTAAATCCCCCAGTTTGCTAAAATCATGGGATCAGATGTCTCTGGGGAAGCAGGTTCTGAGTCTATCTGAATACTCATATTGGGTTGCTTCTTGAAATTTTGTTTCAGAAGCCAAACTGATGTATTCGGAGCTCACCAAAGTTTGCTGTCAGACAGGGAAATAAACATTTTTATTCTGCAAAGATAGAATGAAAACCCCTGTGGATTGTGACACTGTAAAACCAGAAATAACAGTGATGATTTCTAATGCTAGCAGAGAACATATGATGTTTCTTTTTGTTTTCCTGGATACAAATTAGGGACTTTTTTCACTTTACTATCTATGACTTGCACAGGACATTGCACCTTACTTGATGATACGTCAGTAAAAAATAATGGAAAAACTTCTCCCACCAGCCCTGAGATTGAAAAAAAGTTCTAGAATGGAAATGAGGTAGTGTGAAAATTAATGCAATTCTCTACTGATAAATTTCCATCAGATAATAATGTCAAAGTCAGATAATAATGTCAAAGTCAGATAATAATGTCATACACTCTATTGACACTGGTAGTTAAAGTGAATTCACCTGAGCTTATATAACTTCTTTCTAAATTTATATGTACAGACTATAATTTCTGCCGTCAGGCTTATTTTTTAATGAAACTACAAAATATTTGCATTTGATTGAAAACCGAAGCAAAGGATTATTTTCATACTTGATGTAATCCTAACAACAACTGCACTTTTAGAAAACAGCCAGGCAATGACAGAGTTATACATCAGGCAGATATATGTCAGACAGAAATATACTTCTTGGTTATATACAGCAGCCTGCCTAGAGATTCTGGTTACTAAAATAATTTGAGGAATTAAATAATTGGAATTCACATCATTATAACGCTACTTAAGGACTTCCAGAGAAAACATTTGATTTGAGATGCATAAAAATACGTCAGGCGGCTTGTGCAATTATTATAAAAATTGCACCCTTGCAGAAAATATGTAGGACTCGAGTACATGATTTGTTCTTTGAAGTTACAATTGCTTACAGGAGAGTGCCTTTTTCACTGTGGTGCCAGGTATTTCACAGCAAAGAATATACCATTCCCTCTTTCCCCACAGACCAAGCTATGCATACTTTTACAAGTTTTTAAAACAGGTTTCTCCAGTAGTGTGCCACACTTGTATCACAAACAGGTACCCCCAAGGAGAGTAAACTGTAAGAACAGAAATCATAATGGCATCTGCAAACTTCCTTTTCAATCCATGTTTTCCCAACTACCTTTCTTGTTGTGTGTACATGTCATGTAAAATCTGTACGTCCTACATCCTTATGGAGTTAAAAGTTAGAGAAAAGAAGTATATGAAGAGAGGACCAGGGCCTAGATGCCGGTATCATTTTCAGAGCTATGTGAAGTAACTTCCCTCTTTCTCAAGCATAGCAAATGTCCTTGATTAGCACTGGCATAAATTACAACTCAAACATTTAATTTCCAGTTATTTTATATTAGAATGAGGGGAAACAGTTAAGTTCTACAGTGTCTCTGGCATCTTCAGATTTAGAAATTAATGTCAAGACAAGTGTAACCCTCTTTTTAATTGTGCAGAGAACTAAAGCAGGGTAATGCTTTGGCAGCCTAAGACCTGAACTGCAGCTTTCTGTACTCTATGGAGAGGAGTTAACATATTCTTCATATAAAAACAAGAACAGTATCTTCTTCATTATTGGAGCCACAATGAAAGAAGAGAGGAACTTGTAGTCTTGTAACTGAGAATGCAAACCATGTTTTGCCTTCATATTCCATAAGCCTTAAAGTTTTCACAATTCTCTCTACTCAAAAAGCAATAGGCTACTTCAGGATAGCAGTGATATTGAGGCATGGTGCTAGCTAGAGGTTTTGACTAAGGAAGAAATGATGATGGGAAAGGTGGCATTTTTTTGTACATTTACAAAGATACATCTTCAGAAATAGAGGACAGGATACAGAGTTGTGAATTTTGACAACAAACCTGAAACTAAGACCAAAGTATGTTGAAATTATCATTAAATAATTATTTTTTAACTAACTAGACCTCTGTTACAAATAGCTTTACTGCATTTTATGCAATGTAAGGAATCCTTGCAAAATCTCTTTTATATTCCAGCATGCTCTTTAGAAGTAGTGAACGTCCTGGTATCATTTGATTTAATCTTCTCACGGTATGTAAACTCTTATTTTTGTTTCCTAAGACTGGAAAAGGCACAAGAAAAGATTGTGAAAAGAGATATGGGGCTAATTTGAGAGGATAGGATCCAGTTTACATTCTGCATAGAATGCATAGAAGTTGTGGTACAAGTCGCAGGGCAAGGCATGGGCATTAGCAAGACTCCTGCCCTTTTAAGCACAATATGAACAAAATCAGCACACATTTTTCTGTATATCTCTGTCCACACCTAACTGTTTTCTTGAAGAATGGAAACCATTTCTTCCTCTGAAATGACTACTGCTCATAAAAGGTGCAGACAAACCACCAGACTAGTGGAAACATGGATCAGAGCAAGGGCAGCAAAGTATGAACTACTAACCTTGATCACAAATTGTTTTGTCTCCTTGACTGTATAAGAAAAACTCAATTTCTAATGTGTAGTCATTCCTACTGCTGGAAAGAGTCATCATAGTTCAGATCATCTATACTGCTTTACACATGTAGGAAAATTGGGTGCACATCACGAGGGGCCTCAAGGACAAGACGACAATCCAGTTCTTTTGGGGACCAACTGACTATCTTTTCCTTTTCACCATCTAGAAATCTGCCTCCTGAACCGATTTCTTCCTGCACCATGTGATGGAGAACACAAGACCCAGCATCTAGGACCACGCATCTGTGTAGTGTATAAATTTATGCCTCTACGGAAGCAGCTGATCAGTGCTTCTTTCCATATCAAGTAGTTCCAGAAAAGAGTTGCATAAGGAGAATAATGGTGTGCTGTCCATGCCATGGAAATTAATGTAAACAGTGAGGTGGCCACCATGTGGAGCGGTACCACTGCAGCTGGGATGGAGAACCTCGCACACACTGGGGACCCAGAACAAGAACAAGAGAATTTCCTTCTGGCAGCATATCAAAGACAACTGAAGAGAGTTCCACAAAACATTCATTTATTATTAACTTGTTAAACAAATTTAGGCTCTTTTTTGCTAGTATTAATTCATCTGTCAGAGCCCTCAAGGTCAGAGTGTTTATAAATGTAGTTATACAGTTATGAATTGGATAACTATATTTTCTGTACATTCAATCTAAAGTGAATCACCACACAGAAATCTTGCTTCAGTGGGTTTATGAAGCACTGATGTGCTTTATTCAATTCCTGCCAGTATATCTGTCCAGCCAAATTACACTCTTCAGAAGCCACACAGTTCAATGTCAAAGCCTTTTTAAACAAATCAATGCCACAACCTTTAAGAAAGCACCTGTCTTGCAGTTCCACAAAGAATCTTTGCCTTGGAGACACAGAACATAAACAATTTGAAATATAACAGGACAAATCCTTATCCTTTATTGTAAGTAAATTTTAATTAATCCCATGTAGCACCACCACTGCATGTAGAGTTCCACTTTTTAATCTCAAGAGAAAAACAGCCAAGCTAATGCACACCACATATATAGCGCCAAGTCTCTTAATGAAACCCAAACTTGTATCTAATATGCATGTTCAGATTACCCCATTCCTGGAAGTGTTCAAGGCTAGGCTGGATGGGGCTTTGAGCAACCACGTCTAGTGGAATGTGTCCCTGCCGACAGCACAGGGGTTGGAACTGGATGATCTTTAAGGTCCCTTCCAAACAAAACCATTCTATGACTCTATGATTGATGAAAATATGATAAGCAGTCACCAAAAATCTTCCTTGGGGCTTAATTACAAGCTCTGAACTGAAACTCTACATGGAGATTGCTGAGAAGTCAGTGCACTGGTTTCATAGCAAGGAAAATCTTGGCAAATGGAATAGCCTAGCAATGTGTAACAGTAATGAAATGTAAATTTGTGTAGAAAGTTGACAATCACAGCAGGGTCCACTATCTCAATGGCAGGAAAACTTATGAGACAGCAGTTAATTTTGGCAGAAACACAAGGGTCTAATACTACTAAGATTTTTATATCCCTTGCTCTTCTAAATGCTTTTTCATTTGCTTTAATTTTTAATACTACCTCTGAAATCTGATATTTCTATCTTTTGTAATGCTGGCAGTGCTGGTACATTGTTACCCAGACACAAGCAGAACAGACACATCCAAAACCTTTCCTTTTAAAAGAGCTGAATGTGGAACTTGGAGACTTGCCTTCAGCATTTCAGTGGGCAAGCAGAAGTGTCCTGACCAAGGTGAGGGAAAAACCCCCACTTACACGCCACGTTGAAACAAATTCCTTCTCAAGGGCAAGGAAATGAGACTGGAAGGTGAGATTAGTCGGAATCACTACAGAATCCGAAAGGTTCTCCTACTGTGAGAAAACTGACGTTGTCCTTACCTAGAGATAAGTGTGCAGGTTTAATAAAGATGTTTAATCAACGTAATAAACCCAACCCTCAGTCTGAATGATGACACTGTGACTCATGTTAAAGAGCCTTTTACTTCCCAAGCAGACACATTGATTTCAATGTCACCATTCAAGGGACAAAGGTCAGCTCAGCATGAGAAAAAATAGTGGATCTGGCCAGCATTCCTTTAATTACAGTGCTTGAGACACATTCAGAGCAATCAGATATTAGAAGGAGCACAATTTCCTTCAACAAAAGCCCTTCTCAGAACTGGCCTGACATTGCCAGTGATACAAACTGCAGTAGTAAGTAAAAAAAGAAATCTATCGCTTTATGCTTTATCAAAGGTGCGGGTGGGTAAACATCAATTTCTCTCTCAGGAAAAGTAGAGTATTGTATGAAAAAGAAAAGATTCTTTTCTTTTTGTAGCTGCTATGTTCTCGTACATTAACACTTATGAGCAATTTAACATTTAGAATACAAGCAATCATTGTTTGTGCCTGACCTTTTTATAATATTATGAGAGCATGTTCTTGCCCCCTTTTCCCCTTTTCTTGTCTCTGCAGAGACACTCTCAGATGATGCCTGAAGGTGAGATATGGGTCCGGGAATGTTAAATGATACCTGAAAAATCTGGTCCCTTCATGTTAATCTTCTTTTAAAAAGATGGGCTACACTACCATCTTTCTTTTCACACTCAGTTGAGACAAACAGGTACCTGTCGAACATGATTCATTCACATTCTGTTTTAAATGTTTATTTTAGGGTGATACAAACTGGTACGTTTAAATGTCTGTTTCTACAAAATCTATGGATTTCTTCATTGCTCCTATGAACACCATGTCATGATTTTCATGAAAGTGCAAAAGAGCATCTACTGGGGAACAACAGCAACAAGCATTGCAAGCATTGCCCTTCCTTGATACTTCAGGGTGCTGTGGTACATTCCAAACCAATATCTGCAATCAAATAATCACGATGACATCAAACTAGAGGTTGTTAAAGTCAAAGAGACAGTCCAAAAGAATAGCCCAAAAAACTGTCACCTGGATGCTTAGAGATACAGTCATGTGAGGATATATAAAATTCCCCTATTAGGGCAACAAAGACAACTTCAGCACATCACACCAGTAGTGTTTAATTTCTACTACCAGCTGCCCTTAATTGCTGACTTCCTGGACCGTGATACTATTAATTGAATCAGAAAGAGGAAATGCTTGACAGTCAACTGGGCATCTGACTACTGAGTTTTTCTTTCTCTTAATATGAATCACTTATCATTCTTGTGAATTTGAATGTTGCAGCTGAGAGCTATATTGAGTATGAGCTCCAGAGTCAGCAGCCTGGCTACAGCCCATTGTTCTCCACTGTACAGCAGTGGAGCCTGAGCACCTTCCACAATGGACAGAAGGATAATGTGTCATAGATATGTTAAGATCACTTGAGTGGAAAATGACTGGAAATATCTGGGTTTGGAAGCACTGGAAGGAACAACTTCCAGGAGAGGGGTTATGGGAATGCATGTGCTGATGACAGGTATTTTAGAAGGTCACGAAGATGACAAGTCATTTATGTGCATCTTCTCAGGCCACCCATTACCAAGGCAATAAAGGGCAGACTGAAACAAGTGATGTACTAAAACAAAGGCATCCTACAAGCAGCCTGAAGCAAAGACTCATTGCATTTAGGGATGATGATGGGAAGACAGTGAACAGAGTAGGAGCCATAAAAGACTCATATAGGCAGACAAAAATCAGTGTACAAATATAGGTGAGTGTTTCCAATGTAAGAAGCACCCACAAGAAGGGAGGAGGATTCAAAAGCTTCCATCCCTTGTCTTCCAAACAACTGCATGAAAGCCTGAACAGACCACCTGGGTACAATGTGGTGTCTGTGTGCTGAAGACATGACTTGGGCATACACATTTCGGAGAATTTTGTGAATTTGTGGGACAAGAGTGTGATTGAGTAAAACTGACTTTGTTTGAAAATAAAACCACCTTTCCCTCATTCGAGGGATCACGCTGGGCAACTGCTTAGCACATGCTCAGTTAGAAACTTATGTCCATTCTGCCCTGTCTAAATCTCTCATATCCCAGGCTTAGCAAAGACATGCAGTCTTTCTATCCTTTTCTTTTTGTTTTCAAAAGATCTGTGCTGAACCTGATAAACTGTTCCATATAAGAAAATTATTGAAATGTTCATTTTCCCGTGTATTTTTTATTTCAAGAAACTGGCATTGTCCATCCAAATAATGAGTCAGAAAACCCATTTTGATACAAACAACACAAGCATCATTGGAAATAACAGAATGCCTCATTATCAGTTATGTCTTATTCAAGCTAAAAATACATTTACATTCTCGTGTATACACAGTTATTCAGGAAACACAACATAAATTATAGCAATTTACTATAATGCAGTTTTATGATATCAAATCCCTCAAATGAGCTACCTGTAGGTCATACATGAAAAAAAAAATGATTGCATCATGTCACCAGATTATTGTTAAGGGGTCCAGCAACAATTTGTTTGTTGGTTGTAGTAAAAATGCCATTTCATTTTTTAAAAAAGACCCTATACCACAGAAGCTGCATTTCTAGCAAAGATCTCAAATATCCTTGTGAGGTATTTTGAACTGAGCTATTACTCATTCCTTTCACCTGGCCTATTATGTTCCTACTGGGAACAATTTCCACTACAATTACATTTTTAGAAGTGTTGCAGGAAGGAAGCTCTAATAAACAGAGAGTAGTCCAAATTTCTCAGTATACATTCACAAGGTCTATTATTTCAATATTTTACAGACAATTCAAAATATATTCAAATACAAAGAAATGCATTACTAGATAATTTAATTCTTTATTATTTAATGGTGATAGAGTGATTGCATTGCAATTATATATTGTATGCTTTGTGATAGTTTACCCTTCATTTCATGGATGAATCTGTTTTCAGCTAAAATGCATTAGTGAACATACTGAGATTTACACTGTGGCAATGATGGCATTAAGCTTCTCAGGAAGGCAAAATGTGCAAAGAGGTGAAAATGATAGGATCAAAGACAAGTTCAAAGGCATCTCTGCATTGCTCTGAGATAAATGCCGTAGGATATTGCACTGGTACAGGCAACAATTTGCAACCGTCCATTTACAAGGAAATTCTGGGGCCATTTGGCTGGACTTAGGGTCTCTCCAGTCATTCCCAGGGTGGAAGTGGCAGCTGAAGGAGTTTCCAGACCACACAGAAACTGCTACAGTGACATGAGGCCAAGGTGTGTATCATAAGTCCAGCAAGAAAACTCAGTGCTACCTGGCATGGTTCACATTTAGTTTGTTGATCTCATTAAACACTACAGAAAATGCAGCAAAACTTACTACATCTAATTTTCAGGTGCAGAAGCTGAGGTCCAACAAAAGAGCAACTGTATGTATGTTAAACTGGCATCAAATACAAGGCAGAACTGCTGTCAAGACTGACTCCAGGACTGAACAAATAAATTGGCATACTTACCTACTTCTTGTGTCAATCTTTGTTGGGGCATCTACAATTTGGAAAGGCTTGCTAGCAATTTTAAAGGGAACAGTTTATTACAGAGAGCTACACTTATGAAAATATGGGCTTTGGATGTGATTCTGTTTCTGCAATGTGGCACTTGAATACCAGAAACATGCTGGCTGGATTTTCAAGGACTGAAAATGACAAATAGCATTCTCTTTAAAAATATATATTAAAAAACATCCCATCTTATGAAATTTTCTTTGTTGTTTCTTTCTTGAACAAGTTCCTGCCTTGTCAGAAGGGATCCTTTGAAAAGAATAACAATAGTGCTCAACTTAAACAGACTAGCTGAAAACACCTGAACAAATAAATTGGCACAGCCTCCTGTTGATTTCCAACTTCATCTCAGTCAGTCAAATGAGATCTCATTTGATGAAACATAAAAAAGTAAGCAAGATATTTCTGAACATATTTCATGAAACTTGGAAACCAAAACATCAAAGAAAAAATCCAGGACATAAAGTTCCTTTTAGTACTTCTATTTTCATTTGAGATTCAAGTGATCCCTCTTTGTGTTTCACAATAAACTGTGACCAGCAAACCACGCTTTAGTCAGCCTGCATGAGTAGGCAGCCTTTCCTGGGTGTTCTGTTTTTACGAAAATAGCGGTTTCAAGCTCTATTTGCTGCAGATGAAGAAGTTATGAGACAGAACAATGTGTCACAGTGGATGGGCAAATAGTTGTACATAAATATATTGGCAGCCTTCAGATTTACTTTCATCTCATGGTTGACATGTGGAAGTGCATGGCATTGATTATAGCACATTCTTTCAAGTACACTTGTGAGACCTATCTGTGAATATGTGAATGATTTGTGAACAGCTCTTTTCATTCTGTCAGATCTGATCTAGAGCAGAGGCAAAGACTGTGCTGCTAACTTGTTGTAAAATAACACCATAACAAAATGCTGGTATCCGTGTACTGTTTTGCATCTATATGTATTGCCTTGTGGCATGTTGCTTATACCCATACTTATGTACTTATAAAATTTGAGTCACAGATAGGACTCTATGGATACATAAATACACAGATAAGCAGTGTGCTGCAAAATACCACAAAATGCATGGCAAACTCATATTCTGGGTTTATATATTTATAACTGCCCTCCCTGCCAAACACGTATGTATAGAGGTCTGTGTTTCTCTAACTCCAGAACAACTGCAAGGATGCCATCATTACCTAGATATTACTCATAATCCAAGTGAAGGAGATGCCTGTTATCTGAAGACATCTGTGGATGAATGTGTTGCAGACAGTAAAAAGCTTGAAATAGCAAGATTTTGTAGAACAGATCCCCTGCTAGTATGGGAGCAGTCAAGACTGTGTCTCTGGAGCCTTCAACAGTGTTACTCTTACCACAGAGTAAGGCTCCAATACTTGACATTTCCCTTCAAGACACATAGATCACTTAAGTATTCCCCAGTGAAATCTGGTTCTGCATTCCCAGTTTTCCCCGCAGATGCATGGATATTTATGCATGACACAGGACAACATGATGTCTTTTAGGGGATCAGCTGTAAATCTCAATGTCTTGAGAAGGACTACCCAAAATCTGCCTTACAATAAATGTTTTTCTTGCTCATTCAAATTGTTGTCATCTGGAGAATATTAGTGGGACATATGTTCTACATAGGTTATTGAATTAATTTCAAAGAACTACCTAATTTGTTCAATCAATCCTCTTTCTTTGCTGAGATTGGGATGGTGAAGCTTATGATAAGAAAGGTGAGACAATTATTTGATCATAAGATAATAAAGGCTTCTTGAATATTTAGAGAGAATAGAGCTTTATCAGGACTTCTACCCAGTTACTTTAGCCTTGCCTTAGAGTCAGTGGTGCATAGTATACATGGATATTAGCAATATGCACCACCCTTATCTCTAGGGAACAGTGTTTTTCTTTTATCCGGCTGGCATTTAATTAGGTGAAAATTGATTAGAATTCTCTAGCTCATAAACTCATCAAAACAGTTTCATCTGTAGCTGGCTCCATCTCAGGAGAATTACAAGAACCCAGTATGATACACGAATTCTTTTTTTGCTTGCTAATAAGTGTGTATAAAGCTGAACTACCATACCAAGAATCAGTAAGCCAATTCTAACCTTCTTTCATTTTTCTTAGTCTTTAGTTTTCTCTTGAAGTCCAATCTCTGCCTTCCAGAAATTTACTTCATGTCAAGAAGTTGAGAAGAGTGAAAGGCAAACACTGCTAAGTGACAGCTGTACTCCAGAGAGCTGCAACATCCATTCTGGAACCAGCTGCTGCATTCCAAGAATGAGTCAAGTATTCTCCTAGGAGCCCCTGGTTCAGTCTAGCCTTGAGTATATTTATTTTGAAGTAAACAAGAGAACATATGATACTAAACAGCAGCACTTCCTGGTTGAAAAGACTGTGATAACTCTTATACTTGTACTCTTGTACTCGTGCACTTCCACATGAGACCGAGATGTGGTACAATACATGCAGTCTCTGCTTGGGATGCTGCAAGGCCAGGCTGCCTTGAATTTACATCAGCAGAGCACCTGGCTTAGACTAAGGACACCTGGCATCAGGTCTTTATTCTGTTATGAGATAAAATGAGAGAACAGAAATAAAAGTCAGTTCATTTTAATTATGGTGTGACTGAACAATAATAAGTCACAAGAAATATACTAATAGAAATACTGCATAATGAATTTCGTGTTGATAATGTCAATATGAGTCTAATTCATTAACACTATTCTGAGTTCTCAAATCATAGACTAACCTGTGCCTGAACTGAGAACCTGGAAGATAAAACCTCCAGTCATATCAGTTCTCTGGGAATATGATGGGTTTCTCCTTTGAGCTGAACAAATGCTAAAATGAAGTCCTACTCTAGCTTTCACATTCTGATTATTTGCAAGTAGTTGTGCATAATGCCACTTTGTACTCTGACAAAGAAGATTGTGTGACAAGGTCCAAATCCTAATCTCTCTATCCACAGAAGCAAAGCCCAGAAGCAGTTCTCTGAAATCTGTAAAGGCTGAATAGAATTTAGCCAAGAGCATTTTCAGGCCTCAAATCTGCAAGCACTTTTCCATCTGCTTAATTTTATGAACATGAATAGTTGTGGAGATTGTAAAAGCTAGTTGGAGTGGTTTTTTTACTTATAGGTTTCAACTTTTTCAAAGTATCAACTATTTCTGAACTGTGGTTAGCAACAATGCTTAGTTTAAACATTTGCCACTGGGACATGGTCATTTTTAATTACTACTGGTGAATTTAATTTAAAAGTTTTAAGAAGCATGTTTTCAGTTTTTTTCCCCAATATTTTAATCCTTGACATATCATCAGCAAAATTTTCTGTTGGTGCAAACTTCTACAGTTCCTCACTAATCTATGCCATCTGAGAACTTGAAACAATAAATTAATTCAAATTATCATTCTGAATTACATCTTTTATAAGAACAGGTACGCAATGCAGATTGTTGCAGCTTTGTACTGATTACTGACTTCCTAGTTTTATTATAACTGCATGTAGATTTATAATTATAATGAAATACTATAACAATTTACCCAATATCAATACTCATGCAACTTAGATAATTAAATATGGCATTCATAATATAGTACTCTGATTAAATCATTAGTGATAATGGACCCTCTCCAATTGGTTGGAAGCACTAAAGAAAATTAATTAAAATATTAGTAAATTGATCTTCATTGAATAAAACCATTCAAATATGCAGCTAATCTCCTGTTAGTTTTATGGAACCAATTTCAATAATCAAATTCATAACCAAGATCTAAAAATGGAAAACATGAGAAATAAGGGGGCCCAAAGAAGTACAAGCTTTTGCACACTGATGTCCAGAATGCCCCTAAAAACACCAATGTAGTATTTTTGTGTTGTTTTGGCAAGGAATAATTAGTCTATTGTTGGACTAATCTTGTGAAGTGGATGACTACTAGCAATCACACAATATGTCAAACAAGAAAAAAAAAAGCGTAAGCATTTCCACAATAGCTGATGGTATATTTTTGTGCCTAAACTACACTCATTTTGTGCCTAAATGATCACACACGCATCAACTGTACATTGCACATGCTCTTGGCTACTAACAACCTAATTAGGAAAATACTGGACTTCTGCATGACGTGTCCACCTGTGCAGTCATCTTTGGAAACTGGAGGAGTTGTTTGATTCCTAGAGGTACAGCCCAGAGGGATAAAACCAGCTAGTGAAATATTTGTATCCCATTATGTGGGAAGGTCATTTTATACAAACTCTTCTCCAGTCAAACATCTCATTGCCTCACCCTTTTTCTGCTAGCCTATGGCCAGCAGGACTGCCTGCATCACTCATCCTTGCCCATGGGCTTTTCTAGGGCATGTGGGGCAGTTTCTCCCTGGTGAAGACCAAGGTAAAGGCCTTGCCCATCAATATCAGTGAAGGGAAGGAGGTATTCAAATTTTTAGCTGTCTCTAAGACTCACTTTGCTTCCTCAATCCTCTCATTGTACCCTCAGAGAGATGCACAATAAGAATAATGAAGTAGTAATCCCTTGAGACCCTCGGATACTTGAAAAGAAAGCAAGATGAAACAGAGTCTGCCTTATCCCCAAAGACTGACCCCACACTCCATCTTTTTGACTTCACCAGCCCACTGTACTCATAGAACTGAAAAATAATCAAAGAACATAAATTAAATGAATTGCTTTAATTCTGGAAATAGCTTACCATTGTACTAAGTTGCCAACATGTTATCTGTCCAAATGTTAAAGACATTTAGCTCATGACTGCATTTGTTTGAGGAAGGAAAGCAATGACAGCAGGAGAGAAACACTACTGGGCTATTAATGTTTGCTACTATAATGATGTGGGGTCTCAAAATTAGGACCACAGTCTCACCATGATAACTGAAAGGCAAACTGGTACAGCACTGTGTTCAAGAGAGTACCAAATCACACAGATTACATAAGAGGAAAAAAATGAAGGAAGAGAAGAGCATGACAAAACAACAGCAGGTCGCAACCCACCAGATGCTTGCAACTACACAACTTATTTAACAGTAATATTCAGTTCTGGTCATTTGGATTGTTTAGTACTGTACCCAGTGGACTCATTTCACAGCTGTTGGAAAAAAAGTGTTACCCGCAGTGCCTTTGTATTTATTATTCCGCCTCGGAAGGCTTGAAGGATGGAGAGGCTAGATGGAATGAAATTAAATTTTTAGTTAAAAATTTTATGTGGCTGGATGTGTACAGAATTCCTTCAAGCTACAAAACTGACAAAGTTGCTTAGATTATTTTCTTGAACTTCCAATTTGTAATGAAAAGGTACACAGAAAATGGAAATAGGGTAGATCTCACTTTGCAAAAGAAATCATAGACTTCACTGAGGATTTCATACTTAGGCAGAGTATCAAAATAAGTTTAGTTAGCTGACATATATTTGCTACATCCAACACAAAAAGAGTATCTCTCTCCAAACCTTCAGAGAAAACCAGAACAGTTTATAGAGAGAGAACCCTCCCTGACAATGCCTGTGAAAACACTTAAAGGGACTTGCTGACCTCTGGAAGAACAGTGCCCAGGTGGGGTGTGTGTGTGTGTGTATCACCCTGCCAGACAGAGTCTCCGCACTTTCATAAATTCAGGTTAACTCATAATAACTTAGAATTTATGTCTTGTCCCAAAACTGCAGCCAACACAAGATCTGAGTCACCTATTCCAGGGAATAATCTCATAACAAGTATTTGCTAACAGCATTACAAACATTTCCTTGTGCCAGACTGTTTCTTTGAGGTTGGTTTCCAAAAAAAAGCCCAGTTTAATATGACTTAGCCTACTCCCTAGAAGAGAATTGGAGAAGATAGGGGAATGGTGTAAAAGAACTAAAATGGGATTGGCTTAGTACATTATCCTTCTTTTGATACTTTTGGGAAGTTTGTGAGAATCTGTGGCGAGAGATAATATTAGCAAAATATGGGAGTAAGCTGAGTTTTCAACAGCTATTGATCTGTGCCTCTGAGTTCAGCACTAAGGTTTCTATTTTGAAAACATCTTGCCTCTTAAGGCCTTTTTCCCAGTACCTAAACACCCCTGAAAAAAGGAGTGTCTCAGCATCAGTTTAAGATGAGGTTTCAGGGGAAAAGGGATGGATGAGAGCCCTCTGGATAGGTACAAAAGAGACAAAATAGGAGCAATTCATCTGGCTGTTCATGCTTTAAAACACTTAAATCTTTTTTCCAGAACTAGCCCTTCTAACCTGGGCCACTGAAGTCAATGGTATTTTACACTGATTTGTCTGAGTTCGCACTTGTAATTTCCAGCACAGCAGGGAAATAGGTCTTCACTTTCACAGGTCCTATCACCCCCCCTCTGCTACAAGACCATCTTTCACCATACACTGACAGAACTTTCATCCTTTCCATATGCCCATCTCAGCCTGATTCAGTCATATTGCAAGAGGCACATTAAAGAACTGAATTGCTGGAACATATTGTAGCTCTGTGTATTTAGACTGATATAAGTCTGGTACCCTGTCATAAAAATATGTTGCTACACCATTTAGTATGTAATTTTGGTATTAATATGACAGCAATAATTCTAGGAACGAGAGAGGTATTAATTATAAACCAATCCAAAGAGTAATAAGACACACCATCCTCTAGAATCCATTTTGCCATCAGTTATGCATATATTACTGACAGTATAACTAGAAGCTATGGAGTGTGTACCACTTGCAGAGCTGGAAGCAGTGGAAGGCACACCCTTGTCGTGTCAGAATACTAGGAGCAGGATTCAGCTCCTCAAAGCAGTTGCAGGGAGAGCCCAGGGTGTCTCCGAGCCTCAGCAGTGGGTAGCAAGCCCTGCTTGAGATGTGGAGTTGCTGAGCTGCTGGAGAAACAGCTGAGCCAGGTGAGCAGACTGTGTGGCACCAGTGAGTTTGCACCAGAGTGGGACAGGTTCTGCAGGAGCTGAAACCTGAGCCCCACATTGCACAGGAGGAGATACAGAGAGAGGATGAGAACAGGGACTTCTAGCACAACTGGAGATGAAAATTAGTGGCTCTGGAAGGAAGGGTGATCCCTCTCCAACTGCAAATGTTTACTGCAAAACTGATGAAACCAATAGGAAAACTTTATTAAAGGGGAGAAAGTGAATGGAAGAGGAAGGGAACATGCCTATAACTTACACACTTGAAGAGATGAGTGTTAGAGATATTAAAATCATAAGGGGAAGAGAACTAGGGAAGAAGTCTGGGGATAAGCATTGTGGGAAGTAATGTAGCTGAACAGTAAAACAGGGCATACTGGAGACTAACATCAAAACAACCTGACCATTGTGGGCTAACTAAAGGAGCAGTCACAACACCTGGAAGTCTTGAGCAAGCAACAGAGGATTCAAAGCCTTTCCTTTGCTGTCCTCTTGCACTGACCTATGAGGATGAGCTTGGTGTGGGCCCAGAACCACCACCAAAACTTAATGCAGTTCCTCTCAGCACTCACTAAGCTAAGCTTCTTTCTCTTGGAAACTTCTCACTGCTGCCCCAACACCAAGTATTACTGCATGTCGTGTCATGTCATCAGCCCTTAACTGCTGTGCGAAGAAAGGGAAGAAGCCAGAAGACAGGATCTTTGTCTGGGAAGATGGGAGAATTCTGTTCTCACAAGATGCTGCAGGTGCCAGGGCTGAACCAGACAGCCATTGAGGGCAGGCAGTTTCAAATATTATTATGCATTAAGATTTTTCTCACAGCTCACAGACATAAGGGAATTTTACAGTTCTAAAGGCATATTTTTATGCTCTAACCCCGTAAAGCAGACAAATTACAAACAGCTTTTTCACCACAGCTCTGAGTCCAAACCCCACTGACTGTTTTTCAAATCCAAAGATGTGCATAAAATACATTCACTTACCTGGTCAGACTTTTGTTCATGGGACTGTTCAAGGTGGCTGTGGTGGGAGCAGGCCAAAGAGGTATCCCCAGATACACCCCTCAGCGATACTTAGACAGATCAAGGAAGAGAAGGCATGATGGAGTGGCACTGGAGAGCATGCTCTCCTCCAGACTGCCCTGCATGGTCCTCCAGACTGTATGGTGCCCAGACTAACAGATGCATGGAAGACTTTGTGCTAACAGTCACATCTTCTATCTCAGCCCAAAAGTATGGTGCAATGTTTCATCTTCTAGAATTCAACTTTCATTTTCTATACTAATTTTGCACTGCTTACAAGTCTTACTTTAACTCCTGGTGCTCAGAAGGGACAACCTCCTGATATTGCCACAGAATTACACTGCTTCTGTAGACAATTCTGTCTCTCACTGCTCAAATTTATGAGGTGTACCATTTCCTGAGGGACACAGGTTACACTGTGCCAGTTTTCTGAGACTCTTGAGGGGCCATAGATGTTACCAGTGCAAAAAAGAGAAGGGCAAAAAAAAGAATAATTCTAAAAAGTTGTGAAAGAAATAGGGGGTTCAGCACATGGTTCAGCACAGAGGGTGAAGGGTGAGCATTTCAAACCAGAAGGATGGATGGAGAAGGCTGGAGTATCAGGGTTTTAAAGGACTGGGGGCTTGATGTCAAGAGCTAACAGGACAGCATATGTGGTCTTTATTCTGTTACGGAAAACAGGAGGTGTGTCAGGATGCTTGTGAGGTGTTGATGGTTAAGAATCATTTGTGGGCACATGCAGATTAGGTGTGCCCTTGGGGACAGGCTTGTGAGGTCAGGTCCTAATGTTCCCTCAAGCACTGGAGCACAACTTCAGTGTGCAGGACACATTCATGCACACCAAAACTAGAACTTCAGAACCAAATCAGAGAGGACAACAAGGCATGAACAGTGAGGGGAAAGGGGTTGCATTAAAACCACCTGACTGTTCAAATGATATCACCAGTGTCGATGCAGCCCAATCCATCTTCCTTCCGAGCGGAGCGGAAGAAACCATGCCACATCAATTCCTCCACCTTCACATATCAGATATGAAGGCTGTGAAAAGATAGACTATTCTGAGTCCCAGAGCTTGGTCTTTTTGAACGTATGGTCATTTTCCAATATCCAGTCAAGTTAATTAAAGTCTGCAATTAGTGGCAGCAGACTCCAGGTTTCATGCCCACTCCTTTTGAGGCCAACATCCATCCATGTGTAACTGACTCCAAACAACTATGCCACAGACAGAATACTAGTTTGGGGCAGTGAACATGTCTTGAGTTCCACTGAAGAGGACAGGGTGACAACAGCCATGAATTGAGACAGAGCCACTTGCTGACTAAACACTGATTTATGTAAAAGCAGATTTATAAAGTCATTTGCATGTTCCATCAGCCAAACCACCATTGCAGATAAAAGGTGAGCTCAAGTCTTCTTCTTAACTTGCTAATTCATCAGTCACTGGCTACAAAGAAATCCATACGCAGTCATCCTTTAATCCGGGATTAAGTCTTTAATGAATCAGGATAATTTATAGAAAAGGATGGATCAGAATTACAATTCTGCTTTCACAAAGCCAGATTCTGCATACTCTGACTAATAGTCCCTTTCAGGAAAATTTTATTCAGAAGAAGATATAAATATATATGTAAATCTGAGTATGCATTGAAGTGTCATCGCAATCAGAAAAGTCAGAGATAATTTAAGGGAGTCAGATTCAGGCCTGCATTTTCTTATTCTTCTAAACTGATACCAACAGGAGCCAAATTTAACAGGACCATTGACCATGAATTGGGCCATTACTCTACATTTCCGAAATCAGCATTGTCTGATGTGTACTGTAGGCTCTTATCACATTTACTCTGGAGATGTTTCCTTGCACATGCCTCATAAGGGCTTACAAGCACCAGTTAATAGATAAGTGGAGGAGATGACAGATGGCTTAATTTATAAATAGCAAATATTTAACATCCACACGCAGTAGCACTCAGGTTCTCTCACTCTTCATCACTCCTTTCTGCATGTATGCTAAGTCTCATAATTAGATATACATGCTTGCCCTAACTAGCAGACATGCACATTGTTGATATTAGTTTAACCTAGGCCAACTTTTAAACTAGTGGCAACTCAGGGGACTAATTATGAACCAAATTTCAACACTGTCTCTCATAGAGTCCTGGATCCCTGTCAGAGCTCTGCAGTTCAAGGCAGGATTTCTCTGTTTTAGATAGTAACTCAACCACCTAACTGTAGTAGTAGTAGTAACTAGTATTAAAAGTGGCAGCAAGTGCAGGTTCAAGAGAGTCCTTTCATATTGATCCTTAATCACTATCGCAGATCCTTAATCACTTTCTCAGAAGAACACCAGCAATTTTGCTTGCACAGTTTCGTGTCACCACAAACCCTTATTAGGTACATAAAAGTCCTTAGTGCGGAGTTAGCCTGTGAAGATGCCAACTGAAGCTTTGGGGATGCAGGTGTGCTTAGGTAGAGAACAGTTCTCAAAATGCCTCTTTTCAGTCCTTATAGAGTTTAAAACATCACATGTGTGCACAATAGTTATGTGATATAGGATAAAATCAGTTATTTTCTGAAACAATCATAGGAGCCTAAATAGAAAGACAGAATTTGATGCTCAAAGTGTAGCAAGTTTCTGCTGAAATTATAACCAAGTCACTCAAGCTCTAATTTGCTTTCAAATATGAATCATGGTGTCAGATGGGCATTTGGTCTTTCTCTTCCACATTTAAAGTCTCAAAATAAATATTTGCACTTCCAATACGTGATGAAACAAATTATAAAAAAAGCTCTATGCACAGGACTAAAGTACAGGTCTCAATTCAGGTTTTTCGTATCCTCATATTATGGAGAGATAAGATCTGGGCTTTGGTTTGTAGAGCAATTCAATTATACAGTAGCATCTAGTCCTCCACTTTCCAAGAAAATAACCCACGCATTTTCAGATATATTCTTTTTATCAAACTACTGAAACCAATAGTCTTCTATACATTATTTCACCTTCGATGTTCCCTCAAGACTTGATGGAGAGCCAATTACCGAGACAGACAGTCTACTAGGAACAGTGTTCACTGAATGACACATGCTATGGGATACTTTTTTATTTATGTTTTCATATTGCTTTCTTTTTATTTTTATTACCAAACAGTAAAGTTCTGCATAGAGACTGACTGGGTGACTTGTATTTACAAATACATACTTATATGCAGAATAATATATATTAGAAAGGACACTGGCAGATTTCAAGTCACTTCAACTTGGATACACCTAGAAACAAGTATTTCCTTTTCTTAGTGCTAAAGCTAATAGGAGGAGAAAGCTTCCTTTTACCTAGATCCCTGATAACAATTTTCTTAATAACTTGATATCCTTAGTGCCCATAGCACTGTAATAACTGATAAATTTAGAAATGTCTAAAGCATTTCAGGAGGCTGTATGAATGGTTATTAACAAAGTACTTGCAGAGATTTGCATGACTCTGTGCTGCGGAGAGCACTTGAACAGCAAGAAGAGCTATGAAGTCCATTAAAAACTTCAAACTGACTTAATGTGAAGCAAACATTGATACTAAATGACATTAGTGAGAATACATGTGGAAGAAAGGACAAAGGTGAAGGAAATGAATTTAATATATTCTACTTGCAGGAGAGACTAGATCTCAATGAAAAAGCTTTTATTTTTATCACATGGAGAACTAGGAGGAGCACAGATGATTACCCCACTAGAGAGCTCAACTAACTCTTTTTAGCCAAATGATCTCCTCAGCCTGCTTCACTGACATGCTTTGTTTGCAAGACTTGCACCTCCACAGGTGCCAGTTCACCCACAGTCCTGGGGCGGGAGGGGAGGAATGTCCACAAGGGACAGGGTCAGCTGTGGCACACATGCTATCTCTGGCAATGGAAAGTCTGTCATTGCTCACATAGTCACAGAGAACAAAGTACTTGCCCCATACACTTGCTGTTTATATATTCAGTGATACCTTCCTACTGAAATTGTGCAGTTCTTGTAAATTTTCCTGTTTCTTAGGATGAACCTGACCATGATGGAATTCTAATGAGAGATTAGTTTAGACACTTAAGTCCTTGTCATTGTTTTCCAAGCAATCCAAAACACATTTCCTGTTTTCAATAGAAGGGAATGGAAAAAACTAAAGAGAATTTTAAACTTTTCATTTTAGCATGGGAAGCTGAGACCAGAATGCTGTTCAATAGTGTGACATTTGGGAAAAAAAGAGGAATGCTGCTGAAGAGACTGGTCAAAGACACTAAAAAATTATTATGAATCCTTTAACTTTCAGGAACGGAACACTGATTTGGAATTTCTTCACAGGCAGAAATTGACTGTAATTGACTTGTCTTTTGATAAGTATTTCCTTAATGTTCATGATAATAAACCATCCTCCCCCAAAAACCCAAACTCCAGGAAAATAAAAGTTTTCATCCTTCTGCCACAATGGCCTAACACTGTTGGGATTTTTTCTTTATGCTCAGGCAGACATTAAACATTTTTTAACCCTTATTTTCTAAGGACTGTAACTCTGATTTTTTGTGTGCCAAAATTTAGAATAAAATCACATATGGCTGCATATAACACAGGTTTTACTACACTGACAAAAGGAAAGCATTTGAAAATGGCTGGCCTGTATTTCAGGGGATGGGGTAAAGATATCACTTTCCAGCTGAAATGTTCTGCAAACGGCCCCAGATGTCATCCCTCTCTGACAGGAACTACAAAGAGCCTGGAGGATGATCTACCTTTGAATCCTGCGTTTTTTGCCCCTTTCAGCTGGCCTGGGGATGGAGCTCTCAATTCCAAACACTTTCATCACTGCTGATAGTCTGCCTCAGAAGAAAGGTTGAAAAGAATGGTTCACCAAGGGAGACACAGGCACAACTGTTTCCATTACCTCTGTCTGGCTTGCAGCAGCAGAAACTTTTTTTTTTTTAAATTTCCAGTCTCTACTTTTACTAAAAGCCCCATCCTTCAGAAGTGCGGCTGGCACTTCAACACATACCATGGAATTTTCTGAAATCCCCTTTTTCAGCACCTCTGCTGGAAAGACAACATACATGAAGAATCAGACTAGACTAGCATTTCTTCAGGAAACCTGCAGTCAGGCAGGGGAGCTAACAGACTAGGTATGCAACAACAGGAGCACAATCATAACCAGAGCTCTTAATTTTCTGCTGTTCCTGGTAGTCACATTGGTGAATGACTCATTTCAGCCATTCTTGATGCCTTCTACAGAGGATTGACTGGCAATGAGAAATGCTATCTTTTGGCAAGCAACCCTAGGGAAGCAGAAGTGAAAATCCCAGTGTCTTTCCATGCGAAGAATTAAAACTTAGATCAGGGTTTATTTCTGATTTGGAGTTATTCAGTCTTTGGACAACAAATATAGGCAGCTGATTAATACCGGTCATGCATGTAGAACTCAGAGAAACATATTTGATTGAAAATGGAAATCCTCACTAAATCACTGTCTTAAAACCTGCAAAGAACTGCCTTAAGTACCTTTGAAAAATTCCCCACACTAGTGAGTGACAGGCACTCTATATTTTTCCTGTTGAGCTTTTTGTGAAGTTTGAAAGAAGCTTTCTTAGTACTGTCATGACAGTGCATTCAAATAATTTGTCAACAATGCCACTTTCATTCTGAAGCAAATTTGCATGCTATTTGGAATTGCTCTATACATAGCAATTTAGAAACTGTAATCCAAACTTCTCTATTACTAGGAAAAAAGGAACATATTTCTCAGATAAAACAAAAATAAACAAAGCAAAACCTTCTGGAATATATTTGCTTTTGAAATGTAAATCTCTGAGATGAGTAATAAATGTAAGTGTTCAATGATCTTGCCAGCTGAGTATTTTTTAATTACACAAATAATGTTCTTCACAATTTCTATAAAGAGAGAGGTCATTTTTCACAAAGGATAATCAAGAAATTTAGATTGGCCAATCCAAATCAGCTGTTGTCCACACACCCACACAAATTCATAGAATAAGAGTGATTGAAACCTTGGGCATGCTTGGCAACTCCCAATTAAGTCCATCAAGAGAATACATTTCCATTATTATTTTGATTCCAATGAAGTAAAATTTTCTCAGCAGAGAAGTGCTTCATCAAAAATGTTTAAGGTAGCCTAAAAAGACATTTCATCCAACTGTTTCTTAGATCACAGGAATAATAATAATTTTTAAACCAAATCAGAATAGTTTTATTACAAGTATTTAAACTTTTAAAAGAACTTATCAGGGAAGAAAAAAAAATCTTGAGGAATAAATGAGCAGCTTTACTTTTTAACAGATTAGCATTGAAAAGCCACAGAAGGGACACTGAAGAAAGACAACACTGTTCCACGGCAGAAAAGGAATTGGTCAAGCTACCATCATTGTTTCAGTTCTGTTTGCTGTGCTTTTAACTCAAGACAAATGAATTTAGAGTACTCTGCAATAGTAAATAATTGAAAATTCATTCTGTATCTAAATGACTGTTAGAGAAGACACAGCTGTGTTGGAAATATGTCTTACCAATATTGTATTCTGATTTTTACAACACTTGAAAAGATACTGAACTATCACCTATTTTCTCTTCTTCTGGGAAATAAATTTGTGCTTTTATAAAAAGTGAAAAAACTTATTTTACTTACAACAGTATTTTACGCTGTGACATTTAGGAAAGGATGGAAAGACTGTGTTTCTAGAAACGTAAAGTGCCATAAAACAAAGAAAAAATGTCGGCACTGATTGATAGATTTTAGAAGGAATGTTTAGTTTAATGTCTGTCACAATAATTCTTGGAAGAAAACTATAGATAGGGAATGAGATTAAACAGAAATGCCAGAAGAGGAAGACATTTTTTTCCCTCCCAGGAATATTATTAACTTAGTGTATTTCAGTAAGATGTTTTAGTATTGTTAGGAGCTGATTTTCTTAAATTACATAGAAGCTTTGAAATGTCATGTCATGGCTGACAACTTTTTTGTAGATCTAAAGTCATATGCTAGGAGAGCAGTCTACTTCGTTCAGATGAACTAGGTATTACTGGAATGTAGAAGAATTGCAAAAGAACTCAAAATGACATTTTTCCAAGAAAGAGAGATGTATTATGGTTAGCAGTGAATTTGAGCAATTAAACAACATCTTCTGTTTGGAATTCACATTTTACTTGTGTTTTGTTTTTTCTCTTATTATGAAACTATGTGAGTTAATATACTAAGAAATTTACCACAATCATATTTTGTTTTTACCTTGTAGACTGATTCCTCAGCTGCTACTCTGTCATTAATCATTACGTGCGCTGTGACAATATCCAGGAAACCTTGTCACAGATCAGTAACCCCTAGTGTTTAGCAAATGAAAAACATGCAAAGGAAAATACGTCTGTGCAAGTAGACTCAAGTATGTGACGAGAGAAATGAGTCAATACAGAGGGACCAGGGAGTAAAAGGAAGATCTCCAGTGTAACAGCCAATGGTCACAACAGCCTGACCACTGCTGAGGTCAATAAAAATCACAGAAAAAGTGAATTTGTAAGGGAACAGCAAAGTGGTTATTCACCAGGGGCTACTCCCAAAGATGTGAAATGTTCCAGGAAAGAGAAAGAAGGGGCTTTCCCTAACACTTAACAAGTGGTTGGTGCTTATTGAGATACACCAGGGTTATTTAGAAGTAGAAAGAGAGGACAAATAACAGATAAGGCCTGAGATATGTGACTGTCACAAGACTGTTGGCACAGTGCAGGCCAGAACAGCCATAAAAGTGAAGGAAAAAAGACTATGATCCTGAGGAGGTTGAACTTCCGGAGGGATGTCAAGGCAGGGCTGATGCCCCTGACGATGATGGAAGACCCAGCTATAAAAAAAGGAAATGAGATGACACTGGAGAAATTAAACAACTCAGCCTAACTCCAATATCCAAAACAATACTGGACTGTGATGAAGGATAAACAATTTACAACTACCTAGTAGATAATACACCAATAAGAAACAATCCTTCTATGTCGCAAAGAAATTGTATCAAGCCAGACTAATTTCATGCCAGGTTATCTAGCCCTTGATGTGACTTGAACATGATTTTTCTAGCACAGTCACCCACAACATTCTCACACAAAAAACTGGAAAACATGGTCTAGGTGACAGCACTGTGTGATGGATGCACACCCAGTGGTAAAGTAAGACTCAGGGATTTAATACGAATGTTTCCTGACAACAAGGTGAGACATATCAACGTTGTGGGGCTCTCTCCAGAGCCTCATATTATCTCAGTTTCTTAACTTCAAACTTTCTCCTCACCAGGATGCGAGGTTATATGTGGAGTATGATAACCCCTTTTGAACACTTTTCGAAATCAATCTTTTAATAAAGATGGAGATAAATTAATGTTCAGAGGAGAGTAACATAAAACCTGAATGAGAAAGCTGCCTCATGAGATGTGGTAAAAGGTATTTAAATATAGGAAAGGAAATATTCAGCAGCATTTTGAAATACACAAAAAAAGGTTACTTTTCTGTTGTCCATGAGTGATAGGAAAAGAGACAATCTCTGTAGCATTACACAGAGATCTGGGTGCACATCAGAAAAAGCAGTCCAGATGCACATTTAGAAAGCACTCAAATAGGTATCCTAGTGTCTTTACAGAAAATCATTTACCATTCTGCAGCAATAGAAAGAGAGTGGTATTTGCATGTGACAGAAGAGATGATGACTTATTATCTGAGAAGTAAGTTGATGACAGACTACGTAAGAGGTATCTGTGGTTGGATAGAGAAGTTCATCACTAACAGATACCATGATGGAAGAATCTTCATGACCTGGTCAAAAACCTGGAAGCAGACATTAGACCACAAGGGATAGCCTATGACCTCAAAATGATAGTCCATCTCTCTCAGCTCTGAGATCTATTCTTTATTTCTTTCTCCCTTCCATCCAGTGTCCATAGTTATTGGGGTAAGGCAGTTTAGAGTAGATCTTCTCATCCCTGTCTGCTTATTCCCTATAGTGTCTATCAGCCTGCTGTCCATTAATTTGTCCAATCTCTTGTTGAAAACCTGCCAACAGTCTCTGCTCTTCACAGACTCTCAGTAACAGTAAACTCCCATTGGTTCACTACTGCTTGTATCTGTTTTAAACTACAGCTCCCTATTTCCAATCTTGTGGGACTTCTTGAATAATTTTGGCATGCATTTTGTAATTTTGTAAACCCATCATGATTTTGTAAACCTTGAGCACATCCCCATAGCTTTCTCCTCTCCAAACTGAAGACTTGAAATCACTTAGGCTTCTGTACAAAAGGTGGCAACTTCATGTGTTTAGGTATTACCCTACCTTCTTCTGGGTAATGGATTTGAATAACAAGCAGGAAGGGAGCACAGCTTACCATTTCAGGTTCCACATCTACCATGTCATTTTATACTTTAGGTAAAACCTGATAAGCAAAAATGGTGGCAAAGCCCCACTCACATGCAGTGAATACAAACCTCTCTGTTGGTTCTGTTTAGCCATGCTATGGCCTTGTAACTGCATGTCAGAGGAACATTTCATATAATTTCAACACTATCACCATTGTGTCTGACAGCTGAAGGTTATTTGCTTTTGGCCTTTTGTTTACAATACCAGTTGAACCATCTTCCTAAAGAACAATCTGCCATCTGTGTCCCTTCACTAAGACATGATAGCAGAAGTCATTGCAGTATTATGACCAGATGCAGAATTACACCTGGGCAATGAGAGTGGAGTTAACAGGAAACACAACAAGCCTTCCCCATCAGCATTTTCCATTCTGACAAGGAAAGGAACCAAAACAAAAGGCTAACTCTTCTCCTGTGTTCCCTGGACATTCAATGTGGTTCCGTTCATGACTCCCACTTTCACTGTAGTTTTACATTCAGTTTCACACACTGCATATTTTCAGTTCTTTGGTAAGCAGTTCAGGTATTACATGAAAGGTGCCTTTATGTGGCAATTGACTGCTTAGTACACAAGGGGACGAGACACCAACACACACGTATCCTAAAATTTAGGAGACTTCTTGATTAATGAAAAGCAGATCCCAAAACCTGAGACAAAAGCACTAGGAGGAGAATACGCAACTGCATTAGAAAATGTCTTACAGAATTACTGACACATTCACTCTGCTGTACAAAGGGTCTGAGAGTGAAAGAAGATATCCTTACAATAGTGTATTGACATAACATTGACCACCCCTATGAAGAAATGAAACTAGAAGTTTGAAATATCATCTCTAAAAGTTTACTAAGAGAAAGGTAAATAGTAAGAGGATGGTTATGGAAGGTCCCAGAAAAGCACAGGTCCATTGGGACAGGTGGAATAGACAACTGACACAACTCTGGTTTCCCTGATTAGCATCATGGTCAGCTCCATCTCACCGTTGGAAGAAGACAGCACTGCTGTGCAAGTCCCTGTCAGGAGCAGATGGTCAGCCTACAAGTGGTGGTGCACATTTTCCTTCTGTCCCATATTATGCTGATAACTATAGTAGAGCATCTTTGTGATGGCTGAATGTACAGTGATGACATCATCTTTGGTTTATCTTTGTTATCCTTTGATGAATGACAGACTGTGAGATTGTCCCTCACCAGCAGTAGAAGTTTAATAAACAACATTAACTCTACCAGAACATCAAGTTTCCACCTCTCAAAATCACTAAACTGAATGCAATTAATTAACTGTTATAGTTAGGATAAACTAGTACATACACATGGCAGGTTTATTCCTAATTTACACAACTGCCTCTTTAAAGTATCTGAATTTTTTTTCTTTAAATTGCCAGTGACACAAGTGTGTCATGATACTCAGGGATTTTGTGCCAGTTTCTAAGGGTTAAAAGCATTTGAATCCTGTTCTCATGTTGAAATGCCTACAGCCATGAAGGTGATTGATCAAGCAAAGGACAAAAGTGGACTGATAAGGATTAAACCATGAAGTCTCACACAATTCTAAAATAAATGGGAAATAATTTTCTGTCTTCAGAGGTGGCTAACAGTTACCAAGTTCTTCAGGTACATGGATGCTTTAGAAGCCCAGAAGTTATGCTCAGTATCTAGGCTAAAATAAACCAGGTGAATAATAGAATATTTGTTGCTAAAAAATCATTAATTTTAGCAACATTAAATTGCCAGTTGCATCCACAAAAACAGAAGCTGTAACAATTATTAGCAATTATTTAATCTAACAACATTTAGGAAGTTTGAAATACAGAAAGATAATCTGCTGTCCTAAGGTTCTGTGAGCATTATTTTTACTGGCAACAATTTATGGAATTTTGCAATGATAAAATGCTTGGCTTTGGAAGCACACAGAACATTTTTGGTTTTGTCTTAAGATTCAGCACTTGACATCTTTCATCAATCTTCACATAATTTTATTTTAGCCACTGTGCATATCCTTTGAGTTATGTGTATCGTTAACCTATAACTCTGATACAAAGACACACAGTTGTAAAACTAAATATCAAATAATAAACAAACATGATACATTTACAAAGAAAAAATCATGGAACCATTAAGGTTGGAAAGGAGTTCTAAGATGATCGAGTCCAACCATTAACCCAGCACCACTGTGTTCACCATTAAAGCACATCCCCAAGTGCCTTTTGCACATCCACACCTACATCCTAATGCACATCCACAAGCCTTTTGAACACTTCCATGGATGCTGATTCCACTCCGGGCAGCCTATTCCAATGTTTGATAGCAAACACTTGTCATATTTCATGGTTTCTAGAGTCCTGTTCGGTTAAGGCTTTTATTCTGTGGCAGTTGGACTAAATGGTCTCCTTTACCCAGTAAGGGTTGTTGTATACAAAGAGTCTTGTCATCTGTTTCATCAATGAAAACTGGCAATTTAGAAATATATCTGTCACTTGCTGAGACCTGTAAATGCATTTCCATGCTCAAGTTCATAAAGATACACTACCCCAAAACACTGAAGCAGTAAGAAAAAATAAACCATGAGCAGCGTTCTTATGCAAATTTCATCCAGGTGAGCTGGAAAACTTCTTTGTATTTTAACTCTGTTGTTATCTACAAGCACCCTCTCTCTGTCTCTGCTGCTGCTCATACTGGGGAAAAAGAAGTGGACAATAAGGGAAGAGCCAGGAAAGGATTTACATAACCAAATAAAGATCCAGCTGGGATTTAGGTTTTGGGTTTTTTTTTGGTACAATTACTGACCTAAAAAAATGCATTTCCAAGAAGCACCTAAACTTCATAGTGTCATGTGCTTTACAAATTCCCACACACCTAAAACTGTTGGCCTGTGCCTGCCACTCACTGTCCAACTCCTGAACGTGCCTGAGCAACTTGGTGACTGTCTCAGGTCTAAGACTCAAAAATTATCAGTTCCTCCATCAGAATCCACTGTGGCTGTATCTGTATTTGCAATTAAAACAGCATCACAGTATGATGCAAGCACTGGTTTGCAACCACCCTTCCTCTTATCTGTTTAACTGTGTCCAGCTGTGATTTTGATCCCCATTAGCTAACAATGTCTTTGAGACTGTTTTGGCGCAAATCACAGGGGATACTTTGGGCCCAAAGCCATTTTCAGTAGGCAGTGCAGGAATAACTATGCAGTTTTATGGGGGAAGGGAGAGAGGTAAAAAATGTTCAATTTCCTTCCCCCCCTCCTCTATTTTCTTAGCTTGTAGACTGTTTTGGACTGGCATAGTCTGTATTCTTCCTACAGGAATATGCCACTGTGTGCAATGTGTAGTAGTGATGTCACCTACTTGGCTATTCCAAAATTCTATGTACCAATACCATTCTACATTCCATACAATTCTAATTTGTATAGATTGCCCAAAAAAAGTAAAACAGAAAATATGCACAAACTAAAATCCAGGACTTGGTTTTATTGCCCCCGAGTTGTAGGCATGAAGGTTCACCTTTGATTCTTCAGAACTTTTACAGCACAAGGACAGTCCCCCATTGAAGCAGGTTTCCTAGAGAGATTGTACAGTCTCCATACTTGCAGAATTTCAAGACTCAGCTGAAGAAAGCCACAGGCAACCTGGTTTGATCTCCTAGCTGATATTGCTATAAGTTTAAAGATGTTGGTCTGGAGACCTTCTCATATCTCCAACCTCAATGAAGCTGTGATTCTGTGGTTCTATGACTCCTGATTCCCTTATAACTGCAGTTTTACAATATATTTTTATGGGCTTTACTGAAATAATTCAGCATTCTTTCATTTTCTTTTGGGTCATGCACTTTGAATTAGAATCACCTTATTGTTCTAAGACTCAGCTGAACTGTTCATTTTCACAAAGAGGACTGGAAGTGCTAACTAAGTTGATGCATTTTCAATTGTCAGTTTGCATATCTCAGCTGTCACAATTATGTTGAAATAAATTATATGCATTATCAAAGGGTGAATATTGTCATACCCATGTTATAACTAAGGCAGTCTCAGAAGAGAAGACTTAATTTTCTCATTTTCCTGAAGAAAATTAGTTGTATTCCCATATCACAAAACATGAATTTTAAACCACTAACCCAATTTATGAAACTTAAAATACTTAAAAGGTGGTTTGAAAGAACTTAAGAATGTGTTCTTAGTAATTCTGGCATATTTTTTAAGGTAACAAAACTTTTTAATGTTAGAACATGTATTTACATAGAGAATTTGTGTCACCTAATATATCCGTGCTTAATTAGACACTGTTACTTTTGGTCTGTGTTTTGCCCAGCCACCTGTGAAAGTTTGTTCTGTTTCCTGCCAAGTAGTGAGAAAACAAGTTCTGATAAAGGAGAACTTTGTCCTTGAAGACAGTACTTTGTATAAACTGAAATTACTTGGTTTCTTCCTATTGGCTGATGGCCCTCCAAGGGCACTTGAAGGAGAAAGTGAAGAGGAGGGAGATGAAGTGAGCCCCCAGACTCATTTAGGGAAGACCCCTCCAGCTGTATCACGCAGGCATGGGGGAATTCCAATGTACACACACGTGCACAGAAGGGACATCACTGACANCGCCTGCGTCAGTGGGAGGTTTTACTGAGGGCTTATTTCCTTTCCTCTTTCATGTCTCTCTGTTTCTCAGTTTGTTGGCCACTTCTTAGTAATAAATATTTAAAATATAATTTTTTTGAGTGTTCAGCAGTGTTTTGGTTTCACTTTTGGCATCTCTCTGAACCTTCCCTGGAACACCTAAAAAATCAGCATCTGGGGAATAAAAAAATCAAGGTTTTTCCCAAGCAAATCTAACAGACATCATGACATCTACGCAATAAAAATATTTTTTCAAGTTTTGTGTTATTGAATTCAACATGAAAAAATCCACTGTTGATCATGTGAACAGAATTGTGTCCAAAGTTGTCACTTTCTTTATTGTGATGCTACTTCCATTATTTACCTATGAGAAAAGAAGCAAGACCACGAACACAAAATAGCTTCTCCACAACTTGGCAATGAGAGAGCTCATTCAACAAGTGTTACAACCAAGTACAACCACACAAGCATCCAACAAATATATCAGATACAAAAGCATCATCAGGAGAGTCTGCATTGGACTTCTGTGGTGAAAAAAGAACCATTCTGACAGCTTGTTTAGCTGCAGACTGCAGGGTACATGCTGTGGATACAGTTTGAAAAGCACTCCCAGAGGGGTGTGTTGCAAGCAGAAACACAGTCTTAGAGGTAAAATATTAAAAAAAAAATTAAAATCACGTTGTTTGAACATAGCAAGCAAGCAGTTAATTGTTGGGACTAAATGAGGGAGCCACGCTGTTCTACACAAAATCCTTACAACAGTAAACAGCCATTGAATGTAGGAACCCATTACACAGAGGGCAGTAAAGACATGCCTTTCACTAACGTTCTTTTCTTTAAAAGATAGAAACAGGGAAGAAAAGATAATGTCAGTTAAGGTAACAGCAGATGAGACTAAATAATTGCAGATGGTTGAATGCAGAAGCTGCAGGATGTACTTTACCATCAAGTGGGTACTTGATAGGAGCAATTTATGTATGAAGTGTTGCCTGAGAGAACCTACAGTGCCTGAGTGCTAGAGATGAAGCAGGAAATTATGCTGGAATTCAGGCAAGACCTGAGGAGAGGATGAAGGGAGGAAGAAGGTTCAGCAAAGAATACCAGATGAGAATGGCTGAACACCACCATGAGGAAGAAGAGACAGGCATTGAAGAGGAAACGAAAAACAGTAAAAACTTCCAGGATGGGCTTGTTGCTCCAAAAGACAAAGATAAAAAAGGAGAAAGAAACAGAAGAGAGAAGGAGAAGAAGAGATAGTGAGTCAAGAATAGCAGACATGGATACTGGGAGGCTAGAAAAATAGTTGGGAAAAAATACATTGAAGATTTTGTTCCTTTCCCCCCTTTTTTTCCAATTCTCCTTCAGAGATTCGCTCCAACAGAATGGAAAGGCAATTTAGGGACTTACTGGCCCAATCTGCATTATTAGTTTTAGTTCTGAATCAGATGACTTCAATATTTCTAATTAGTTCATGTCAGTTTTGTTGGTGGATCTGCTTGGTTTCCACCTTTAGCTGAAAACTATACCAGTAGTTGTTCTCTGAAGTATATAAAAAAAGCATGCCTGCCCCTGCAAAGGATTTAAAGGGCCAATCTAAAGTGGGCTCCACCGCCACAAAGTTCTACCTCACATGCATGAACATCAGAAATTTCTTACACCAACAAATGTTTCTGTCACAACCTGAGGTCCTTCGATGCTATAAAATGAATGAAATGCTTTGTATCTACTGCCATATTTATCATCAGCTGTCAGCCCCTGACTCTTTGAATTTCTAGTCCTCCTGCCTCCATCTTCTCTCATTCTAGCTTGGAATCATTATTTAACTTCCCTATGTCATTTGTTGTCCATCCACCCTTTCTGATCTTCTTCTATTGATCTTCATCGCTCTTGCTACGGTTGAGTTGAAAAATTCCAGAAGATCCAGCCAGGTGCAAATTATCCTGTGCCATGAAAGGGCTGAATGTTTCTTCAGCAGCAGGCTAGCACTGGCAGCCTCAGAGGGCTTGCATTATGATTGATGCATGAAGAGGACTGGAGAGCCAGACAACCTTAAATTTGAAAGGATGAAAATCATTCTTGAAGTGCAAGGGCAACAATCACCCTTTGGGGGCAGCATGGCAGGAGTATTCATGTTTTAGAGCTTGAATAGATCTTCTGGTGAGAACTATCTTTGCTTATGTCGCCCAGTTGGCCATCTGTGCTCTGGGACACATGACAATGTATCTGAAGCACACTCCCCAGCACTCTGAGAGCCTATCCATGCATCCCACAGAAGCTCACTACAAAAAGCAGAAGCAGGAGTACGATGGCTTGTTCCTAGTGCTTTTGAAAAGCAAATCTCTGTGTCAGTGCTCCAGAGTCCACTTCAGGTCAGTGTACTGTTTCCATGCAGGTTGTTATAGTGGTATGGGAATAACGTGATGTATCTGACACTTGGGTCATCATTGAGACAAGATGGTGTAGGTTGCAAAAGCCTTTAAAAATGTCTGTGGTTATGAGCTGTAACTCTTCCATGTGAGAGACAGCTACATCAGAAGCTCCCCTCCTAGTCCCAGCCTGTACAAGTGCTGATCTGTGTGCCAGTGACTGTGCAGGCAGCATGCCGTAACACAATCCCACCAGAATCCCACAGAGAGGCTTGTGCTTCACAGCACTTTCTTTTCCTTCAGTGTAGTGCTTCATAGCCTGATGGGACAAGGACTGTGTAAATGTACACAGTAACCATATGGATCCCATTCCTACCAATCCCGTCTCATTCCCTCCAATGAGACAAACAGGCAAGTTTTTCTTTGGCATGGTATACAAGTCATGTAGGAGCTGTGGTAAAGTGACAAATTTCCTCTGTGCCTCTCTCTACCCCTTCACACCTCATGCAATGCAAACTACTGTGAGCAGGGGAGAGGGCAAGCAGTGCTGCTGCAATTCTATTCTGAGATTTCCTACCCTATGGTGCATACCCTGCATCACTACAGCATGGGGGTAACAGGAGCTTGTGGGAAGGGTGTCAAGTACAGAACTGATTTCATTCCTGATTTTGCTGGGTATCCTGCAGATGAGAGATCAGGAATGGGTGGTGGGTCCTGCAGGAGGAAGGGGAAAGCCATTCTCTGCCACTTTTGCTGACATGCCATACAGCCTGATGGGACCTTGAAACAAAGAATGATATATTGTTCAGCACCCAAGGATATGGGGATGGAGGAAAATTTGTGCACTGTCAGGAATACCAGATAGCTGTTTGTATGGTGGCCATGGAAAGTCAGCCCAGAGTGCTGCAGAGTCCCTGCAGAACATGAGCTCAGTTGTTCCTCAGTGTGGACAGGCAGTCAGGGGTAGGAGTGGAATCACAGCAAACACCTGCTGGGACATTTCTCCTGTGCTCAGGCCTCATCTGCTGCCCCAGGGGCTCTCAGAAAAGCAGTAGGCTCTAGCCCACTTTCTATTCAGTGCAAACAACAAAAAAAAATCAACATGAGGAAGCAATTTCTCTCTAGGAGCTTTCTACTCTCACTCCCACTGCATGAAGCCATCTCTCCATCCTGCTGTTTCCTGCTTGCAGGTCACTCTTGGTGACCATGTGTAGGAACAGATGGGTCCTCTCTTTTGATCAAGGGACCAGAATAACCCTAGTCTGGAGCAAAATCCCCAAATGCGCATAATGAATATGTGACAAACATAGCACCAACTGCTTCTTTGATCTTCTGATTTACTCCTGTTGTACCAAATTCCTTTCTAAGATAGACACAGATAGCAATACAAGAATGGACAGGTCTGTTGCTGCAGAAAATGGAGGGATAGCAAAGATAAAAAATGGGGGCTTTTCAGAGAAATTAATAATTCCCATAGCTGCAAAATACAGCTGGTACGAAAACCTGCTGTAACTGCTGTTCTTCATTACGCATTAAAAAGATACTGTACTTAGCTGTTTGTTTAGGCAGAAAGAAAACACAGATCTACACCTGTATCCTCTGCAAATGTAAACCAGAATGAAAGTCAACGCAGTTATATATCAGTTGTCTAGTTTCAGCAATCCTGTCAGGGTCAGCTATAAATTTTGGGAGATCTTTTCTACAAATGTGTTGGAAAGTGATCAAATCAATGTTTGTGTTAGCATCAGGAAGAAATAAAGGGGGGGTGGATGGAGGACAGTGAGGGCTGGCAGAGAACACTGAAATACCAGCTGTAATTATAAAAACAAAAAACAATTTTCACATGCATTACAGAGTTTGGTCACAGAGCTAAGTGCATCTTTATTTTTATGATTTTCCCTATTATCAGGCTGTGTGGCACACCCATGAAATTAACAGTCAAATATGGACCTTACTCCTGACATAAATAACATTCCCACAGACAGTGCTAGGAGATTTGGCAGAAAAGTGTGTTCAGAACTTGACCTTTAAAACTAATAGTGTTGGTGTGTCCCTAATCATAACGTCTCATTTAGCTACCACAGTAAGGCAACTGAAACAGTAAAAAGTACAAAGAAGTCAGTTGTTGTCAGATGGTTCCGTCTTTGCAGCCATTAGTCAGAGAAACAGTATTTGCTCACACAAGGCAGCTCACAGCATTCACTGGAGTGTAACACAACTTATCAGACAAATCCAAGTTTCATGATAAATCTTTCTAAAAACAAATTGTGGCAGAGAATCAATCCTTTTTTATTTTTCCAAGCATGCAGCTTTTGAGGGTAAAATCACTACTTTTTACTAAAGTCATGATAGACAAATTACTTGTTTCAGCGACTTTAAGAGCCTGTAATTAATTCAGGAAAGCCTTAAATGTCCTTTTAAACTAAACAGCTAGCTTGCAACCTGAACTCATCAACAACAAAAGCTGACAAAAACATGGGTGTTTTAACAATTCTCAAATGAGTTTTTATGTCTTGTAAGCAGTTTCCTGACATATCTGAAAGTTGTTATTTGGCTTTATGCTGGAACTGCTCAAACCTGATTTGAAGCCCACTGATGTCAGCAGGAATCTTTTCTCTGACTTGAGTAGCTTTCAGATTACAGCCAATATTTCTTCAGGAATAATGGGACCACTCAAACTCTAAAAGCAATGAGAAAACTCTCAGTGACTTCACCAATTGTAGGATGAAGACCATAGTTCTGGACAGGGATCAAATCCTGCTAAGAAGGCTACCACAGCTGTCAGAAAGAGACTTTAAGCACTTCCCAGGTATGGTGACAAATTGGATTGCTGATTCCTTGGTTATTGTCTTAAGTCTACAATTAGGCCTGTATTTGCCATCCAGTCAGTCACATGCTTGAAATTTGTCAAGTTTCATTATTTCAAAACTACTTTTTCTTAAACTACCACACATTCAAATGAAAGAAACAAAAGGGTACAATGAAAAGTACAGTCTCAGAACCATACATTCAGAAAATTGAAAAGGAAGCACAAAGGAAGTCAAGCTGTTGCTCTGCTCAGTGGTGAGGGAAAGACAGGCCATGCTCCTCTTTCTTCCACAGAAACCGGCAAAATAGCAGCTCCCTGGAAATAGATCATCTGGTTATTTGGCTTCTCAGTTGCCAAATATCCTGTAAGGCATCATAGGAGAAGGAGTGTGTCCTTTTCCCCCTGTGGTACAATGATTCAATGTGTTACAAGAGCAGTTTATTTTACACATGAGAAGACAGTACTATCTCCAAAAGAAAACTAGGAGAGTCTGCTCATCCCAAGCTCTGCTTTCCAACTAGTCATGATCAGCACCAAGTAGCTCAGACAGTTTTTGGAGGAAAAGGCTTTAGAGTCAAACCAGTACTGTCCAGAAGTAGAATAAATATCCAGTGATCTATACGTCCACCCTCATGCCAGCAGAAGAAGGTCTGATTCTAAGTATTGTGCCTTCTGCATTTGACACAGATAAGAATTTTTGAGTTGGAAAAGATTTTGAAATTGGCCTGAGGTTCCTGAGAAGCTTGTCTCTGAATAAAATGGCATTGAAAATAATATAATAATATACAAACTGTTTTCTGGGAACAGTGTTTTGGGATAGAAAGCCCTACTGAGAGCATTTGTCTCATGTCCCTGTTATTTGTATGTATAGACAGCAGCTGTGGACGTGTCTTCTGAGCAGGGATGTTTCACACTTAGAATTACACTGCTTCTCATGGAAAGCAAGCAATTATTTATCAGGAAGATCTGAAATGAGGCCTCCTTGGTAAAATGTAAGGCATAACTAATAATTTAGATATTGTGTGAAGTATTTATTGAACGTACTTTCAAGACATCAAGAGGGATTTATCTAACTTTCTAAGCACAGGCAGTAATACTTAAGAATGGGATGCTTCTGGGCACACAGTTCATTACTGTTTGCTACACTTCATTTTCAAAAGAAAAATATCAGAGGCTTCTGATATTATCCATAAGACCCATTTAATAATGGACATACAGGAATACACAGCAACTGTATTGCATGGACACTTTCTGAGGTTCTGTTTTTACTGACACCAAAGAAACTAAATCCAACTAGTCAAAGCAACTTAATTAATTAAAAAAGCATACACTCATAGGGAGGCTTTATTATCTTATTTGTCCTAGAAAATTAATTATGTGTAGTCAATGTAACTGTAACCATAGTGCTGTCATTTCATGAGCAGTAAAAGAAAACAAAGCAACCCATGAGTGCAGCAGTTTTAATAACTGCAAATTTGAAGCACATTTCTTTCTCATTATTTTTTGAATATACAAACTACTGTGCAGTAAATTTGAGGTTTAGGCATGATGTCACAATCTTGCTTCTCTTTTACAGAGAACTATCCAATTCAGCATCAGTATAAAAGGAAAGAACAAATCCTATTCTCTTCAGTGAGATATAAATCTCAAAATGTAATTGAAGCATTACCTCCTGAATTTATTCTAAAGGCATGAATTAGACACAAGAATCATTCCCAGTGCAGTAGAATGGTTTGAAACAGGAACAGACAGGAAAAGCAAAAAATACCGTTCCAAAGCTTCCTCAGCCCCATTGCCCATTAGGTATTTTATTTTCTTATTTATAATTATGCTGCAAACAGAGATTCATCAGTAGTATAACTGGAATTCAGCAGCACTGTTATGAGCTGTAACTCTTATATAATTGATAGAGGAAGATATTTTATTTACACAGCTGTGAGGTATTTTATAAACAGGTTGATTCTGACTTTCCGAAAGCTCGTGAAGAATTATTGTAAAGGAAAAAAAAGAAAATTAGACACAAGTTCGCACGTGTTTGACAACTTGCCATGTGTACAGATAGGACCAGAAATCACTGCCTTTGTCTAGTTTTTCTGGAAAGGGGCCAAAGCATTTTAAGGACAAGCAGCACAGCAGGTTCCTATCTGAGCATGGCTGCACCAACCACTGCTTTGTGGTCCCAAAGCACTATGACCAGTCCCAAAGCACTAAGACTGGTTCCAGCTCTGGGATTAATATAGCTCCTGGGCTAAACATCATCTAGTACTTTTAAAAAAAAATAAGCAAAGTTCATTTGCAAACAGAGGTTGTTTCTCCATCATTTTTATAATGGCACTGGTATGACAGGTACAGCTGTCATCACAGCTCCCAAGTGGAAAAGTAGGATTTTAATCTCAAGTAGCATTTGCTTTCCTCAGATAACCACATTCTTTATCATAAATGCTTTCTCTTCATCATGCATTAACAATAATCTTACATTACACTTACCTCACAACAGCTTATGCACAAACAATGCCCTGAACTAACAAAATCCCCAGTCATATTTGTTTAGCATATTGCATCAGTGGAAAGTTTTAACTTGATCTGTTAGCTGAAGGTCTTTTGATCTGCTGAGTCACACACAATTAATTCTAGCAAAATTTTAATTTCCTACATGATTAAGTAACTAATGATTTGAGATGAGATTGGTTGTTTTAAACTGAATCAGAATTAGCATTTTTTTCTTTGATGAATTAATTATAATTGATTTATGAAGTGGCACTCTCTAGGGGCCTGACTTTGCAGTGCTTACTGATGAGGCTAAATTCCCATTGAAACCAATGAGCAATTTTCCTCAATAAACACTGAAGGATCTGCTCTTAAGGCTTAGAAGTTATAACCAGCATTAGCCTTTGAGCCACTCTTAGGACTGCAATTACAAACACTCCAGAGTTATAATCCTAAAAATACATTTTGCTAAGAACTACAGCAGAATTTCTGAGTAATCTGTACGTGGAGTTACCCCAAGAGTTTTATGTCTTTCCATGAATGCAGTATTTTACTAGCAAAATAAATGCAGAAACTCAAGTTGGAAGTACGTGTGCAGTATAATCCTAAAGTGTTCTACACCAAAACAACTGAGGGAATGCTATGTAGATGCAATTCAGTTTTCTCCATAATAAACATTCCTCTTAATCTTTCTCTTGGGATTTCTTGATGACCTCTCACAAACAAAATTAAGAAGCTGACTGTCTTTGATGGTCTAGGAAGGGATTCAAAGTCACACTCATTCAGTGTATTTGTCTTTTCGTAATGGATTGCTTCCCATTGTTAAACAGTGCTATTTGTTTTTCCTAGAGCAAATGAACAAAAGCCATTTTTTTCCCAACAAATAATTTTAAAGACTTCAGTTTTGTGTTGCAATGAAATATTTTGTGGCCTTTTCTTTTCTGTTTTTTAAATCAAGGTGTTGGCCCTTCAATATCCTCTTCTTTATAGACTCATTTATCAAGAAACAAGTCTCTCAAGAATGAACACATTTTAGAATCATTTCGCTGAGATAATTCCATATTGCTTTTTAAAGGAATTTGGCAAGTATTTTTGATGAAAAAGCTCCTAAACAAAAGTGGGTGCACTGATTCCAACTTGAGAACAACTTTGAAAGGCCATTTACTAGATATTAGTACATCTTTTTTGTAGCAGCTGTTGTATTAAATCTGCACAGGAGTTATAGCACCTGTCATCTTCTGATGTCATGAAGTTGCTATGTAAGAATTTGGATGGACTTTTCTCCACTGGAATCAGTGAATGTTGAATCAGCCATGCAGCCTCAGTCCAGTCAGAGCTGAGGTTCAGTAGACTAAGAATGACCCCTGATGTCCGAACACAACTTTCATTTGAGTTTCAAAGCCTTCAGAGATTTTACCTTTTATAGGATTTTGCAGGGAAAGAAACGGGGTTTTCACTGATATTTCGAAAAGGTATGTCAAGGAATTTTAGGAAAAGATGGACAATCTGCTAATTCTCTGCAGAAAGCAATTATTTCAACAGGGAACTTGAAAACAAAATTGGGAAAGAAAGATGTCTCCCTATTGCGCTGAATGGGGAAAGCACCTGAAACTGGAACAGTTTAATTTCCTGAACTGTCAGTATTTTGTGTAAAATAAGCATCTTCTAGAAGATTCTATGAAGAATGAACATTATTCCTGTTGTTCATTATGCAGCCAAGTAATTCTCCACTGTTTTCAGAAAACCGGTTATTGCTGTTCATTTGTACACAAACACTCATATATCGCACAGTAGTAGATGGCTGTGCAAGCACCACTAAGGTAATCATTTTCTGATGATGTTACAGTCTCTAACCCAGTAGCATATTTAAAGATACATTCTTATATTCTCTGATGAAAACAATCTGATATCACATAAAAATATAATCCAGAAACCTGCAAAGATGAGTCCATAAAGGTCTCAGTTTTGTGGTTACTGTGCTTTTTGAAGAGGTATAATTCATCCCACTTTCTGAAGATGTATAAGAATACTTTATTCTATTCATCCCTCTGGATGGTGCTAATTGATTGCCTCTATGCACCAAGTGATGCATACACAGAGAAACCTTTTGTCTCTTTTTTGTGGAAGAAAGGGATTCAGTTTTATGTTCTTTTTCCTAACAGATCAGTGACTATCCCCAAATAAAACAGATTATCAAGGACCACAGGCTGGCTATGGTAACAACTTCAAGCTAGATCTTACTATTTTTTCATCTTAAATTGGTAGCATCATCCTCTGTCTGAAGCCAATGGCATTTGTACAAAGGGTTGCTGCTCAGTAAGTACTCTGGGATCTAGAAAAACCATGGGTAAGTTCTGTCTGCAGTGCCTACATCAACCACAACTCCCCTGCCTCCAGCCATGTCCCTAAAGAGTACAGGCAGAGTGAACTATAGCACTGAGGACACCAGAGTTCGCCTTTCCTCTGTATGCTGAGATGTCCCAGTTATCTCACTGCAGCTGAAGATTCACTCAGATGAACTTTATTTACCGTCCAGTTCATGAAAGTGACAGGACTATCATGGCTGGTTTTCCCACACCAACATACAGTTGTGCAGTCCACTGTCACCAGCAGGTGTCATTTACCCAGAGCTGTTTGTCTTGCAGGACATGACAGTGCTGTCCTGGCTGTGACATGGGACTGAGCTGAGACCTCAGGAACCAGCTGCAAAATCCACTACAAGGGACTGTAATGACTCTCTGTAAAGGAAGACACAAACTCAGTAGATGGTGACACATCTTCCCATTAAAAAAAAAAAAAATTAAAAAATTCCTTGTCCCAAGTATCTATGCCACACTGATGAATACCAGATCAGTTCCTACTGATGGGAATGACTCTTTTCTTATCCAACAAGGCATTGAAGCAATGAAACACTGAAGGCCAAGAGTATAAACACAAGTTTAAAAGTGATGTCTGAGTAGCAATATGTAAAAATTACCACCTGGCACAGGGTGAGCTCTGCAAGCATTCTTGTTAGAAAAGCATTTAAGGAATTCTGAAGAGGGTCCTTCTTAGATGCCATATAGATTGAGGAAGCTTGTTCCACACCTACAGTTTCTCCCTAAACAAACATTGTTGTGCTTTCTGTCACAAAAATGAAAGCCGGACTACATTATCTAGATGTCCCCTTTGCTTGGGTTTTGTGTGATTTAGATATTATTCTGAGTACTGACATTTAACATCTACAGTGTAAGTTGTGTTTTAATATTCCAAACATTCAGGGAAAAGGCATCAGGCTCTTTAATCCAAATGTTAATTTGGTTTTCTGAAAAGCATTAGGATGAATTCTGATCAGAATTTCAACATTAGCTTCTGAGCTGAGTTTTAATGCCATATGTAAAGATGAAAGAACTGATCAAATGTAAAAACTACCAGCTGATTTATAAGGTCAGTATAACAATGGATAAGTTGTCTACAACCAGATTCACTTTTTCAGCCTTGCACTGGTCTGCAAAATTGGATCTCAGTACAAGCATGAATAAAGTGCATTCTCCCAGAAGACTGATGAGTGAAGCTGGCTGAACAGTAGCATTTCTGATTTGTGAAGAAGTTTTGGAGGGAAGTAGGGAGGGTTATTTGGTTTTACTCTGAATCATATAAAGAATATTTTTTTTAATTTCCCATGAACTGGAAACTGAGAGACTATTTCAGTCTGACAATCCCAGCACATGAAACTTCCTCTAGGAAATAACCTCACTGCACCCAGCAGCTGCTCAGTGAAATCAACATTCTTGGTACTTTCACACTTGCTAATCACCCACCCCAGTTTCTCCAGCAGCTGCCAGTGCACTCCAGCCCTGCACCACCCCCACAGCCACTCTGCTTCCCCAGCTCATAGCCCTGCTTCTCCAATCCTGCCCCTGCAACTACATCCTGGAAACCCATTTATCAGCAGCTGGCCAAAAATCCCTGACTGCCACAGCTTTCAGGCTCCAGACTATGGAGACGGAACCTGTCAAGCCTCTCAGCTCTGTAGCAGAAAGATGGGAAGCCCTGGGGCATGTAGGGCCTCATCCACCACTGCTGTATCAGGCAATCCAGTGCATCTGACTGAAATTTTATTTAGCATAAATAGTTGCAGAGAAACATTTTTTATTTAGGGAGAAAACATTAGTTCATGGATCTCTGGTATGCACAGATCATTCCTACTGAGAATATATAACAAGAGAAACCACAAGTGGCAGGCAGATCTCTCTGTCTCACCATGGCCTCATTTTCCCTGAAGGCAGGTATCTATATGGTTATAGAGAAGAGAAGTGGATCCTCATTTTTGTTACCTAAGTAGTGAAACAGACTTCCACTAAAGGCAGTGGTTTTTCTCTGTAGGATTCCAGGATATGATTTATTCCAGCATGGAAAAATCTGCCTTTCCTAAGGTCATGGAAAAAATCCTATCAGAGCAGTGCTTTATTTAGAATTGTAGACTGCTGTATTTCATGGGCTGCTTAAGACTGAGTTCAGATTAATATTAGCAAGATGCAATTAAAATGATGAATTTACACATACACACTGTGAAACAATACTACAATTTTCCTTTTCTGAAGTACAGCTCATAGAAATATAAAATGAAACTTCTGAACAATACAAAATGCAGCTCATTCAAGGCACCGGAGATTACATTTATACTACTAATCCAAACATGTTCAAACCAGGTCCCTGGCATTAAGGCATGCAATAACCCCCATAAATACTGTTCAACTGCCTTTGCTTTGAAAACAGGGTATCCACTGTCCCAGGTCCCAGCTGCCTATTGTGCACATCCCAGGCCCATGCTAGCTCCCAAACTGCACCCAGCGAGCCTTGGGAGAGCCCTAAATTGGCTGAGGACAAGAGTGTGCCAGAGGCTGCTCCAACAATTTTGAAGCATGATGATATTAAAGCAATTGGGAATGTAGCCTGAGATATATCTACCCTTACAAAGCCTGAAAAACTCTGAATTACTTATTTGTCAGAACTGTATAAATACCACTCAAGCAAGCAACCTTTTCATTGTACCAGAAAGCCCCTGGAGTGTGGTATGTATAATCTAGGACAGTTACTAATGATCTGGGTCAATTATTAATGAGGATGAGCCAAATGAGAGGCTTGTTTAAGTACAGTATGTTGACTAGGAGCTTTAATTTCAATCTTTCAGGATTTTTCTGCCATCTAAGGGTAGTTACCCACAAAAGACTAGATGCACCCTAGAATGACAACAGGTCTTGAATCTGTGTTCAGATTCAAGAGCAAATCATCACTTCACTGAAGTGTTTTGATTTTCCGCTGGGAAATATCATGATTCTATTAGGAAAAGCTAAATAATTTTCTGTGTTTGCGGGGGGAAAGAATTTTCATATTATTTCTGCTGTTAAGCTGAGATGACATATTTTTTGTTTGATTCTGTAGTTGCCTGAGCTGCCGTGGTCTCATGTGAACTAAGTCTGCATTCCCCTAGCCACATTTTTGTCCATGAGTTAATTAATATAATTCAACAAACAACTGAAAAATCTGATTTGGGAATATCAAAATGTTTTGCCTAATGTTAACATTACTTGTTTGGGATACTTTTGAACTTTTTCTTCCCTATAAACTTCTGGTTGTATTCTAAATTAACAACACTTGTCACTACAGAAACTGATTGTTGAATGATTTTATGACCCCATTTTTCTTACTCCTCTGATGAAACCAAAGATGGAAATTAATACATCTCAAAATTATTGATTCTATGACACTGTACATTGTTTAAATTTAAGATTTTTTTTTTGGTAACTGTGACAGTTCAGAAAAGTCAATTATATGGTTCATGTTTTCAGCCAAAGGCGTTTTTCTCTTTCAATAATATCAACATTAATATTGAATTATATTGCCTGTAACTAGCCCAGAAGCTGCTGCAACATTTTCCCACATGATGCACAGATCAGGAGGACAGACAAGAAGGCATAAGAATTGACAAAAGTGATCAAATTTTACTCACAGAACTTCCAACAGGTTATTGAGTACATGGTCACAAGTCTCCTTTCACCACAAGAAATAACTGACAGGCTTGATGTAATGACATGAATTGTGTAAAGTGACGAAGGAAGTCAAGAAGGCAATCTAAATCATGTTACTCTTAATCCCAATCCCAATCAGATATGCTGACATCCAGTGTACTCACTTACGTCTTGTAAGCACACAGAGGTCATAAGGAAGACAAATTAAAAAACTTGACACATTTAGCTTGTGATGAATGAAAAATTTTATTGGATTCTATGACATACTAAATCAATCATTTTTTTCTCTGCAGTTTTACAAGGACAAGAGCTGGAACCCACACAGAAACCTTTTTGTCTGTTCTGTCCATGCCCCATACATAAAAAAAAGATGGAAAGAAAAATCTTTCACCATGGTAAATCCAGCATGTTGTACTCTTTATTACTACAATATGTTCATTTCACTGATACCACTAAGTACAATGCAAATCTTTCACAACATCTGCAGACTCTTCTAGGATTCTTGTCAGAACAACATATATAATTCTTAATAAAAGACAGGATGGGGATGAGGGACACAAGCTTTATGATTGTAACAGTCATTAGAGAAATACAAGCCATAGGCCCTCTTGATACTCCAACAATATTACACTCAGTATAAAATGTCAAACATTTTGTAACCCGTTCCTTAGAGAATCTTCTTAAAATCTGGCTGCATTAGATATTCTGCACTTTTGCCTTCCTGTGTATGATATTCTCCTTATACACTTTTCATCCTATAATGGGATTTTAGGAAACTATTGCCACATTTTGTTAATACCATTTCAAAAATTTAGTTTGTAATCAAACATTCAGTAAAACCTGAATTCAAATGCTACTACAGAGAAGTGTCTATCATAGTCAAAATAAATTTAACCTGCAGAGTTTGCTGAGAGGGAAAAATTGTTCTTATTATCAAACTGAAAATGAAGAATTATGTCAAGCTAGCAGGGAGTATAACTGTAATCCTAAATATGATGATTACTTCTTCAGACAGTTGTACATAGAAATGCTTAAACTACACTATTACTCCTCTGTCTCATTGATATTGAGCCAAAATCCCATAGTAATTTTTTCTATATAGCCATTAGACTAACAGTCAATACTGTATCCCAAAATTAAATATGCTTACATACTCCTCATCTGATATCATAATCTACTTATCTCTTAATTATTCTATTGCATAATATTAATGCAAAAATTGTCAATAAATTGTATTTAAGACTGTTTTGATATGCAATCAAAAGGAAGTTATGGAAAAGATCAAATGTTTTCATTCTAATTGTACTGACTGAGCTAGGACATGGCCAAGCTCCCATTTCCCACCTTGCATCAATAACAGAATCATATTTTTCAAGTCGGAGGATGTAACATTTAAGTAGTACAGAAACGTGATTAAAGAATAATTTCACAGTAACATTTCCAGGAAAGAATTCATTCAAAATCCAGATGCAGAAATAGTTACCACAACAAAATTATTCTCCTAGATTTTTTTTTATGCTAACAGTTATCATCAGAGTTATGTCCTTGTAAATGTGAGGGAACAGCTTACAAAAAAGCCACTGAACATTCTAAAAATATTTTTGTTATTTTATTCTGTAATTAGATTGCAGTAACCAACAAATATTGTGTGGTTGTAATGATTTATATCAGAAGAGCAGCATGCAGTATGGATGCAATACAATCCTTTACGATGGAACTAACGAAAGAATGAAGGGAAAACAGACTGGAAGGCAGAAACAGGAGTCAATAAAATATAAGCTACACAGGGAGATTAGGAGTGCACAAAATGAAGAGGAATTATTCATACAGGTATATGCACAAATACAATACACAGGCAGGCATGACAGGCTAGAAAGAGGTAGTGTGTTACATGGACAGACACTCAAATTAGGGAACAATTGGTCATATGGAAGGCAACCTGTTCACACACATCCCTTCATTTATGAATGATACGGTATTTTCTAAAAAGAAAGACAGTTGTTTTTGAGTTGCAGCAGAGTCCCTGGTCAGGATGATTTGGGGCAAAACCTGAACTGGTTTGCACTCTTAGCCAGCAAAGAATCTCTAGGGTTCAAGACTTGACAGTGAATTTGAGAACACCTTTATAACAAGACACAGAGTAGTTCCCTCAGGCAGATAAGAACATTTAGCTCCTTATACATAAGCAGGAAGATCCAAACTTAGACTGACAGAAGATTTCAGAAAGACTGACTTCAAGAGGCTAATTATAATTTCTGCAAGTTTTACTTACATGAAACTAAAAGATTATTTTTGTACAGCTGTGTATTATTTGAATACAATTGCAAAGCAATGTAGTAATGCCCATGTTGTTTCTAACTGAAGTCTTAACGTGAACAGCTTGTTATTAATTAAGACTCAATTACAACCCAACACCCCAAACAGATGCCAGAAATACACTGGAACTTCCCTTCTGATCAGGAACCAGTCTGGCTCCTACGGCTGCAGTGACTGAATTATCAAGAACTACATGCAGTAACGTGGTGGCACAGAAGCAGATGTCTTGACATACTCAAAGCAGAGCAGGTGAAGCATTTCCCTTCCCCCAGTGCAGCCACAACAGCTATTTCTTGGAGGTTGGACAAGGCCTTTCCTTCTGCACACAAATTAAACAGGCACTTCTGATTTCAGGTTATTAAGCCACAATAATTATTACCTTTTTACTGAACAAATTTTAACAAAAAGAGAATCTGCATATATCTTTCCTTTCCCTGTGTGATCTGAAATAAGGACTATCTTCCCCTTCACGACTTCACAGACCTCATTTTGCTTCATTTCTGAGATCTGAGATACATATTACAATTCTGTTTTCAATATCAAACCCCAGTTTTGTTCTTCCTTAGAATCCCATTTTACCCCATATCAGTTGCTCACATGAGAAGAACTAATACCAGGAAACTAATATATATTTAGCTGACTTTAATGTGACTTAGCAGCTGGAAACAAGGACAGCTTGTACCATGAGAATGCTATGCAGTACTCTGTGGACACCAATTTGGAAAGCATTGGTAGAAGTTTAAATAACATTTTCCAGCTAGACATGCTTTCCAGGAACTTTTACAACCTTCAGAGTTCCAATTAGGCTCCACATGCCATGTAATTTCAGTTGTAACAGCTTCCTCCCACTCTGAACTCAGCTATCAACAAGAAAGAGCTCTGCATCAGAGGGGGAGACACCCACAGCCAGCAGAAACACTGGACTATCGATCAGTGATGATGCAAGGAGATGCAGAAAACAAGAAAACATAACAGAAATAATGCACTTAATTGTTTTCTAAAGAGAATAAATAGAATCTGCTTGCAATTGTTTGCAATAAAAACTATGTGTAATCTTTTCAGTGTGTAGCTGCACTAACGATAAGGGGGTGTGAGGCACTGGAACAGGTTTCCCAGAGAAGCTGTAGGTGCCTCATCCCTGCAAGTTTTCAAGGCTGGGTTGGATGATGCTCTGAGGAACCTGATCTAATGGAAGGTGTCCCTGCCCACAGAATGAAGATTGTAACTAGATGATCTTTAAGTTCCCTTCCAACTCCAACCATCCTGCGATTCTATGATTCTGTTACTTCTAAGTCTTCAAACTCTAAGATCCTTTCCGCTTAACCTAAGAAGCTATGTTGTGGAGTTTATGGCAGCATTTCTCAACCTATGTTAAATTAAGGACCACCTTAATATTTTGAAAAAAAATACCTGTAGATCATCTTGAAAAAAATACTTTTCCATTCTCCAATGAAAAACAGCTGAAAGTTTGCATGTTCATACATTTTCCCCAGTAGGTTTCCTTTACATGTGTGGGACTCTGGTACAGGGTTGTTTTTTGGTTGATTTTCTTTCTGTTTGTTTGTTTGTTTGTTTGGTGTTTTTTTGTGTGTGTGGTTTTTTTTTTTACTGCCACTTGTGGGCTTAAGCAGCTGGTCTGTGAAGTCCTTAGCAGAGGACATTGAGTTTGAAGGCCTGAGACCATGTCCATAGAACAGAGAGGGCGTGCAGAGAGGCCAAGACTGTGCTCCTGAGAACAGAGAGAGCAAGCAGCAAAGGAGTACATCATTCCCATAAGAACAGAGATTGCACTGGCAGAGGAGTGCATTGTTCCCATGGGAGCAGAGAGACATAGGTATGCACTAATTGTGTTTTCTGTTAATGTAATCTATGCAACTATCTAGTGAACTCTCACAAAAAGCAAAACTTTCTCAAGACAGAACTCACCAATGAATAAGGTGTTCGTGTGCATTATGTAATAAATGTCCAATCAGTGAGTTACACAGCTGCTGGGCATTTTGTATTAATGTCAGTACCTGCTTGAGAATAAAGCTTTTCTCTCTTGTGTGCTTTTATGACACCACTTTGTTGTTGTTCCTGCTGGCCACCCCAACATACATACTGGGACAGCCAGTGTTTCACACATTATCTTTACAGGCTCAGAGTTTAAGAAACTGTAAGCCATAGGCCTCAATTAATTTAGCAAACACAAAAATAGTTATAAGCCTACATAATAACTCTTGCAATGTCCTGTAGCAATATACAACATGTAAACTACTGACCAGTCAAGCCAGCTACACCATTGAAGAGGGGCCTTTGTAGATGACTCCTGATGCCAAATTAAGAAGTACAAAAGCCCAAAACATCATAAAACAATCAAGTATGAAGGATCATTTCCATTTCTTCAGTGTTTCTATTGGGTTTTTGTATTTCTATGATTCAGAAAATTTCTTACATTTGTCACAGTTTGAAAGTGGCAAGTTCTTCAGTTCCAATCCCTAAAAATACTGACATTTACTATCCGCATTTTTTTGACACTCAGTAAATTCATCAGGTAAAGTTTAAAAGTTCATGCTGACTGCTAGAAACTACCACATCAGAAAAATCATTCTATTTTGAAATTATCTATTTTGCTTCTAATACAGGTCAGTGCCAGCAACACTCCCCTTTCCACATTGTGGAGAAAAGTGTTCATCAAGCCCAACATCAGCTTCAGTGAGATTTATCTTTCCGTCATAGAAGCAGAGTTGTAGTTAGCTGGGGTACCTTAAAACAGTGAAAATGCAAAGCACTCTCTCAGCTGAGCTGCAGCCATTTACTTGTAAGGGCAGGGAGTGTTGTGTTTTGCAGATTTCTGAGTAGTACATCAGATTGAAACAAAATGCCCTGCCTCCTTATACCTGTTTATTTTTTACTAGCAATATAGTAGAGTTCATTGGTGAACTTTTTAGTGGTTACTTTGAGTGATTTAGCTCCCATGCAACTAAACTAAAACCAGAGATTAGAGAAAGACTGGCATTGTGCCCTATCTCTGTGGTAGACATGGGTTAATTCTGGTGACAGTAAGACCCTGAGAAGTTTCACAAAGCAACCTAAAGGCTATGTAAAGTCTAGTAGACAAAGTTAACCATATAACCCAATTTTAGCAGAGTATGCAGTCATATTTCAATCTTGTATTATTGTACAATAGAGCTAAAGATCATAGTTACTTCTCTCTACTGATCCTAATTTTATTTTCAACTGCATTTTCTCATTTGAAATTTGCAATTCAATGCAATCAATTTCACTTTGGTCAAACATTCTAATGTGCTCTAATAAAAACAGGCAATTGATATTCTAATTCTGTTGTATTGAAACTAGTACTGTATTATGAACACATACGACTAAATATAGCAAGCACCATGGCAGCTACTTAGAGGAAGATTCTTCTCCAACTGTTTGTGTGAGATATAATACCAGCCTGCATGGCACTTTTAATTTCAAAAGGCTAGAAGGTACTTTACAAATTGCACCTTTAAATAATAAATCATCTTAATTTCTATCTACTGTTTCTGAGATGCATCAGAGTAGTCTTCTAACACTTCACAGCAGTACCACATCATAATTTACGGACTACTCTTGCAAATATTTTTTGTGTGTGAACTTTTTCACTGGGACAGGATCTAGGACAGCAGAGAAGACTGCAATTCACATTGATGCTGCATGGAGAAAGAATATATCAAGGTATGATGTAATTACAAGAGATAGATTTTATGAGCTTTCAGAAAATCTTTTCTGAGAAAGTTGTAAAAACTTCCTCCCTTCTATTGACTGGACCAGAGGAAGCCAGGGGAGAAATGAAACATTTTCTAAGTTTTTGTTGTGTGTTCCCTTGCTGGGAATTGTTTTTAGACAATAGTTATCACCAATAATCTCATAAAGAAACAAAGAGAAACACTAAGTAATGTACTTCATTACCATTGATTAATAATCAGAATCTTATTTTTGACTGCTCTCTCTGTTTAGTTATAAAACATTCCTGCAGTATTGGTTCAGTATTGGTTCTGATAAGGAACCACTCATTACACTCTTGCTGACTTTCCAGAATGATTTCAACAATCTTGAAGTCTATAAACCCTTGAAATCTGATGAAACCAGATCAGATGTCAAATCAGGCCAATCAACCTTCTCAGGCTTCACCTGAAACACAACTTTCATTAATGGCAGAGGCAATCCTGCTGATAAGAACCCTGAAGAAACATGGAATACTACAATGTCAAAAAGAAAACTAGAAGAAAGTGTACTTATCACTTCATGCATTTCGATGAGCCCTTGATTTGTGTGTTGGAAGCCTTTTCTTCTGAGAGTCTAAAGCTCGAGTCCCACTCTGATTTTCCAAACAAATTTTCTGATGCATACCTTTACCCTCAGAAACTATTAAAGCTCATGCAAACTTTAGGAATAGATTTAGAGTTGGTTTTCTTGCTTTGGGTTTGTTTGTTTGATTGTTTGTTTGGGCAGATCATCATATTCAAGGCAAAGGTTTTTGCATTGCATTTTCAAAGCGAGCAGGATCACCTTCACAAGGATCAATGGATTTGCATTGATGAAATATTGCAACACAATATTTCACAAGACACATAATTATTAGTTTTACTAATACTTACTAATAATACCTCTCTCCCTTACATGTGCTACCTACTAGCACTGATTTAATCAATTTTTCTTCTGAATTAAGGTCAGATCAATGACGTCACAGAAAGCCAAGCTTATTTGTGAATCAATTACTTCTTATGTGTGTTTTATGCTTTTATTTTTCAATCTTTCTTGATAAATGAGAAGCTGTTAAATTTGGACAAACGTTTTTACAGATCAGTTGGCAAGTAGGCAACAATAACCATATTGAAATACTTCCATAGAAATGAGCTCATTACCTCTGTCTGTTTGTGGTGAAATGGTTTTAAATGGGTTTTGCATATGTGTTGCCAATCTGATAGGCAGAGATAGTTGCAGAGAATGTAATTAATAGATAAACAAGGCAAAAAATATGGGCACAAAGCAGTTGCATTCTGAACTGCTCAGTTATTTTGCTAACTTAGACCTTGTCTAATTCCTGATCGATAAGTCAATAATGAAACAAATAATTTCTTCTCAGAATTATCCCATCTGGGTATGGTACAGAGTTGTTAAGAAGCTGCCTGACTTGCCATAACTGTGTTGGTCTTAGTGGTGACTTCAACTGAAGGGCAATTAGATCCCAAAGGTACATCCAAATATGAGGTCAGGCATGTAAGCACGAACCACACAGACCATGCCTAAAACAAAAAGCGTGACAGACCCAACTTGGTCTAGCTAGTAGTAATTATTAAATACCCAGACTGCTCACAATATGAAAACAAACATGGACTAGCTCAAATAAATATTTACCTCTTCAAACCATGCATTGCTTTCAACTTCACACAAATAAAACTCTTCTGTGAGTCAAGACCACACCATTTTCTGTAACTAGACAAAGCAACTGAAAGGTGCTTCAAGTTACTAGGTTCAAAAGAAAAATACACGACCAAATGTCGATTGCAAAGCAGAAGCTACTAAACAAATGAAGTTTGCTTTCTCTTACAAGGTTTGAATTTTAAAGGCTATAAAGCAGGACAAAACCTGGGGGACATTCATAAGCAAAAAAACTAAAACCAAAACCATTAAGCTACCATGTAACCAAACAACAATAAAACAATCCAACTACAGACCTATCTGGGAGATTACCAAATACAGATGTGTTTCTAAAGAAATATTACCATCAAGCAAAAAGTATAAAAGGAAAAAAACATTAAGTGAGAAAAAAAACCCTGGACTGCAGACACGAAAGTCACTAAGGGGATACACAGTTCTCTTTTTTGTAAGATTATCCAGCATAGCCATTTATTGCAACCCATTTCAAGACTCAATCTCCAGGATTCAGCTCTCTAAAGAGACATTTTGCCAACTTAGAGACCCATATCTATTCACCCATTCTCTTCTAACTTCATCAAAATACAATTCCTTTCTGAATTATTTTAAAAATTATTTTCAAACTTTCCAAGTATGTGCTCCAGTCTATCTTATGGACCTTTTCTGTACTTGCTCCAGTCTATCTTCTGGATCTCTTCTGTATTTTCTCCTTTATATGTCTGGATTTCTTTTGAATTCATGTTTTCTAGTATCTAATAAGTAAATCTGCCATGTCTTCTCTATTCATACTGGATAATGCTGTGTCAAAAGCCTACTTGGCTCATCCTACTGTCTCTTTTCCTGGTCTCTCTCAGTTTTACTCACACTTCTGTTTTCAAAGTTGATCTATAAAAATTTTCCTTACTGATTACAGTTCCTAATGTCACTCAATGTCTGCTATAATTTCTTAATTAACTCTGTAACTATGTAATTAAACTTTGGCACATTTTCTGAAACATCTGTCAGGAAAGAAGCACTCCAAACAAACTTGTAGGATTACTGAATAAGTTGCTATTGAATGCAGCCTATCATCCAACTAGCTCTGTTTCTATCAACATTGAATACATCTTTCTCTTGTCTTAGCTGGTACATCTTCTGGGATGGGAACAGTGTTTTGGTTTGGTGTTTGAAGAGTCCTGAAGAGTAGTTTCCAACTACTCTGAGACTGACAATAGTATAATTTAAAGAGACTGTAATTACACATAAGGGTTCACCACAGAATCTGACGTGATTAATTGTGCATTGAGGCATTCAATAACTGTTTCTTCCTCAAACTGGGCCTCAGTTCACTTAAATATGTGGGGAGTCTGTCCTACAGACCACTTATTGGCAAGCAATAAAGAGCACACAGATCTCAGCTAGATCTAGGACCAAGCTGCAACACACAAAGATGTGAAACATCCCTGGAGGTTCCTGTGTCAGCACAGCTCTCTGTGCTTGCACATTAAGCTGTGACAGACACAGTGACAAGGTTGCTGATTTGTTAAGCAATTGCCACAGAGCTTGAGTTATGATTGCAGGCAGTCTTTGCTACCAGACACCTACTGCTTTAACATCAACAATGAAGATGAGTCACTAAAGCAACTTGGGAGCATCATTGAGCAAGTGCTGAGACAAATATCTCTGCGATGGTGTATTCTGTGACATCTAAGAGAGGCTGCCCGCAGTGTTCTCTGCTTTATTATGTCTGTCTCCCCAATGTCTATCTCAAATATTGAAACTCCATTCCTGCTGTAAGCTCAAAGGGAGAAGAACTTTTGCCCTTTCACTTTCCTCCAGTAGCCTGCTTATTTTAGAAGACTTTACCAGTCTATCCAAGCCCGAAAATTTATTAAGGTCTTTCCCCTGACCATGGTAATATAGCTCCTCTGAGCTTTTTCCAAACAGCAGCAGCAGGTTTATAAATTGGCATGATTCATTCACTGCCACTCACACTCTGAAGGGTATGATCCTGTCACATGAATTTCAGTCTGGTACAACCTGGGAAAATTATGGATGGCAGCAGATAAACAGAGATGGTCTGTCTGCAGACTCGGGAAGATGACTTTGTAGTTGACATTTGGTTAGAAAATTATCCTTAAATTAAATTAATTTAATGTGGTACTGCTTTTTAACACTTGTACCAAAAAAGCTTTCCCCATACTTTTGCTTTAAAAGGAATTTCCTACTTCTGGAAACATTCTTTCACTTTATATATTTACCAGCAATAATTCACATTCTTTTTTTTACTTTTGCCTTTTGGGGAGTTTTGTCTCTATAAAGAGAGATTATCCCAGGCAAAGAAGACAAGCATGGAAGAAGTTATAGAGATGGACTCTTTGGTCTATATGTCAGAAGCACAACACTGAGCACACATGTTTAGAGAATATAAAATCAGCTGTATGCCCCTTAAAACAACATCCTCAACACAATTTGGGATGAAATATATATTCAGAACAAACCTCCACTTAAATAACAGAATCTCAACCAGTATCATTTGATATCAATATCAACTCAGTATCTCAACCTCACTTTTTTTAAACTTTATTTATTGGAGTGACATGATCAACTGGTGAAAATTGACTGGATAATTGATTTATTACAGTACTAGGACTTGGAGATACAATTTGATCCATTGCAGATAAGTAGGGGACACTATGGCATCTTTATCCTCACAGCAATTCATAAACTTCAGAGCAGTCAGCTGGAGAAAAATGCTTCAAAAAATCACAGTCTATGCTCCATTTGATACAGATATGTCAGTCCTATTCTGTGCAAATGGGGCTTTAGAACTAGTGAGATTTGTTCAGCTATCAAGTATGTTTATTTCAGATCCCGTATTATTAGACAGTGGGTAAGATTTTTTTTGTGCTGTTTCCAGCCACGATGAACTGCAGCAGACTTCTGCCACTCTTCTCCTCCAAGCAAGGTGAACTTGCAGGCAGACCAGGAGGTGGCTGTCCAATTTGATGAACACCTGTTTGGAAACACTTTCTCAAGACATTGCCAGCTGCTCAGCATCCTGATCCACTACACATTCCTAAACATGTTAAATAGATTTATTTTCCACCTGCAGTCAGTCTATGAATTATCTATGTGCTTTCAGAGGGGACATTGCTTTAACTGAATGGACAGCTGGTACCTGATACCAATGTCGAGTGCCAAATACTAACAGTCTGAAGCACATGCCTATTCAAATTTCATCCAATGACAACATCATTCATGTGTAGAATTATGTGCAAACACAGAAGCAGAGATGGATCTGTAATAACATAGACTTGGATTATTTCTTAGGAAGAAACAAATCAACAAATTTCAAAAATTAACAAGATGTAACAGAGGCAAATTAAATGCAGATGGTAAGACGTCACAATCTCAGACATCAATTGCTCAAATGTAAACATGATATCCTAATCACCGCGTTCCAAAAACAAGTATTTATTTTAGACCAGAGTCCTTATGATAGAAACCACAGAAGTGATTTCAGTAGGTGCTGTGAACATGCGGGTCATTGTAAACTCCCTCGGAAACTTGCTCTGAACCAAGAAGTGAAAATTCATTCTTTCTCTCTCTCTTCCATTTCGATTCCCAAAAACGGATTTTTCTGAAGCTTGGGGAATGCCAAATTTGAGGTCTTTGACTTAATGTCCTCACAACAGTATACCTTCTGCATGTGCCAATTCTTTGATAATCCATTTAAATTCTGCAGGAAAAATACTTTTAAGTAAAAAGCCCAAAAGCCAACTGATACTAGCAGTGTTAAAAGGATGCCACCTACTGGGCACCTCACCAACCTCCGGTAAGAGACCTGGAGAGGTGGGTGAAGTAATCTGAGAAAACTGAAAAAGCCTGCTTTGCAGGGTAGCTCCATAAAACTGGTAATAATAATAATAATAATGTGTTCCTTAAGCCAAGGATTTCCCAAAAGCTCTAGGTTTTCTTTCTTTTCTGCCAGTTTCCTCATGCCTCCTTTTTTCTCTTGTAGTAGCAGCAGCAATAGCCATGTTTCATAAGCATTTACTCTTCGTATTTTCCTGTTAACTCTTCCCCTCATGGTGCCCATATGCCTGATGAGAAGGTTGCATTTTAACAATCTGGTAACCACTTTTTTCTGTTGTCCTCCTTGAGGCTAACAGGCACTGTCCAGGCTTCCCATTGAAAACAATTAAAATATGCGATATATGCACACACAGGCAGAGATTCACATACATGCAGAGGTAAACACAAGGAAACACGATGGAATTAATACCGTGCTGTAGGAGAAAATCAGGCTGTGCTTTAGGCTCTGCTTCATATGGTGTCAAAATAAAAATTAAAAAGAGGTTTCAGCTTTGACTTTTATTTCCTGATTTTGTGAGATTATCTCAGCCCTGCTACTAGATTGTTTGGCCACTATATTCTGCTTCAACTATTGGCTCTCCTTTTTGTTTACAATAATCATTTCTAGAAGGAAACTGTCAGGCACATTTATATCCCTTCCAATTTTGGAGGGCAAAATACCAGAAAAATCTCCAGAATTGGAACGAGTTTATAAAATCTCCAGGATTAAACATAAACCTTCAGAAAACTGTGTAGTTCTTGTGCAGTTTATTACAGAGGACTAACAAAACAGAGGGATGCTTTCTCATTTACCATTGTGACCAATTTATACTATTTTAGCAGAGTTAAAAGACTTTGAAACAAACATGGATTACATTTATACCTACCATCTCTAGATTCCTTGTTTACAAACAGATTAATGCAAAGTAACATTAATTATATAAGCAGACAGCCTTTGCATTAGATCCTACTCACATTTTATTAGATCCTATTCTCATTTTCACTCTACATTGACAGTACAAAGAGGACTTCATATGAATCAACTTTTTTCAAGTAAGAATTAAGGCTTTACTATAACAGCAGTGTGATGTACAGGGGGTCACAGGGTTGGTTTACATAATTTTAAAAGAAGCAACACTGTGCCTACTAAGGGTATCCTCCTTTTTGTACTTGTAAGAAGTATTTGGGTTTGTAACTGATGTGGTAACAGCACAGATGTGTTTTTTATCTATCAACACACAGTTTCTTCTTCTCACCCAAACCAGGGTGAGACTACTCACATTGTTCTAACTGCGCCCTCCATGGGAGTACTATTACTTTTTACTATTTCACTCCTATTATCATAGCACAATAACTTATTCTCAACCAGCACCTGGGTGTCAGCAAGTCAAGCCCACTCTTTAAATCTATGCTCACAGAGCTTTTGTGCCTGAGACTCTCAAAAGGAACAATTGTATTACAAAACTCTCGGAGTGTGCCTGCACTGTAGCGGGACCAGCTGTCACACTTGGGCCAGGTGTGAGAGTGGGTGTATATGTGCCCGCCTGAGAGTGGCACTGAGGCAGCAAGTGGAGAGCAAGACTGCAGTCTTTAGTGTTCTGTGCTACATCAGCCTGGTAACATCCTTTCTGGCCCCCACTGGCATCAGAGCAAGCCAGCATGGCTCGGAGCAGCACTGCTGCAACAGGCACATCCCTGTCCCACATGTCTGGTGGTCAGAAAAAGCTGAAGGGTTGCTGGCATCTAGCTTCCCTTGATTACAGTTTCTGAGGCTATCACACACAGCCTCCATTCTGGGAGTACCTAGGATCAGTCCAGTCTTCTCATCAGACATTAAGGAGATTAATTTTGTCATGTATTTTTATTGTATTCTTCCATTCTACTTCCAGGCATAAAAAGACAGATGCTCTGATTCCAGTCTGCATAACCACTGACTTAAATGCATGAATTCAGGCTAGTGATTTAAGTAGTTACGACTTGTTTATGGAAATGCCCATTATACACTGTTACAAAATACTTGAATAAAGTGAGTTCTGCTCAAGGATAGCAGAAATTATGGGAATCAAAACACAAAGGAGAGGGGGGTTTAATTATTAGCCAACCAGATTGGCTCTAAGCGGGATGGCAAAATAAAGACCTGTAAGCAGATGGGATAGGAAACTTGTTTCAGAGTGACAGGACTTTGCATCATGGACACAGAAAATAGTTTAAGAGTGTACGTCTAGCTACAGAAACCCCTAATTCTACCTAAATAAACAACTTAGATAGATATTCTTTTTCCTCCTCTTAGGAAAAGTCACATCACACAAGTTAGCTGGTACAGTACTTTGAGAAGTACTACATTTTTCCTGTATGAAAGTGCTTCTTACTCGCTATATTTGCCTAAAAAGGTTAAGTTCATTTAGGATGAGGATACTATGGAAAACAGTTTGTGAAATGCTGCTTTAATAAAATTATAAGAAAAAAATCTAAATTACTGACTTTTAAGAACACCAAATCTACCTTCTCAACCTTTCCACCCTCATGCTTTGACCATACCCAAGGATTTCAGATCTGAAACATCAAAGAGGATTAAGAAGAGGAAACTACTCAGGAGTAATATTGTACAAATTAAGCAAGAAGGAGAAAGAGCAAAGACAGATCCCTCTCTAAAATAGTGGTGTCCAAAAGTCTCTCTCCCTTTTTTTTACTATTAACTGGGAGTTCTGTCATACATAATCCTATTGCTTTGGAATTCAACAGATTTCGAGGAAGTCTAGAGGTGTCTTAAGTGTGGTAAAGAACTATCTTTGATATTTGACAGTATCCCATATTTTAACTAGTTTGAATAGCAGATGACATTTTCTATTAGTTCCTGTCACAGAAAAATCTACTCCTGACACGCTTCAGGCTCACTGACAGGATGGCAGTGCTTCCAGTTACAGGAGCTAACTTATGCCCTAGCACTACTTAATTTCTCTTGCAGTGTGTAGAATCTGCTCTTAAAAAAAATACCGTAAAAGGAATCAAAGTATGAAGAACAGAGTTGTACCTCCTTTATAAGGCTAATGGTAATGATCTACAGAGAAAATGCAAGTTCTTCAAGGACTAGCATTAAACCTGAACACTAAGAGACTGTCTCTCATCCTGCCAACTTCTTTAAGATTGATTAGCTTTAACCATTTGGTGGCATTGAGATCACTTCAATACTGGCTCTCAACAGCATTCTAACTATAACAAGTTTAGCTTTCTGAAAATTTTTTGCAGTCTAAAGCTTTTAAATTTCTGCATTATTTTCACTTTCCACCTTTGCTTTTACTAATGGATGAAATTTTTAGCAAAAATTCTGTGTTCAATGATGTTAAAAGGTCTTCTAAAGAAACACACATGGTTCATTCCTGTGTTTGTATATTACTGGTGTTGTTATGTCATACAGGGTCTCTTTGAATAATATTAATAAAACCAAATTCATGTAATAAAGTCAGATGATTAAAGACTCTCTAGATTATAAAGGTAACTCTAAAATTAAAAGGCACTTGGACAACCTTTATCAGCCTTCTTGGGGATAGGTACTACAATTTTAATTGTTTGTTCTCATGCTTCTTTTCTCATTGGAAATCCTTCGCAGGGTTTTAAAGGATGAACAGTGCCCACTGAATGAAAATTTATTCAATACTTTATCACTGGTGTTCAGTGGATTTCATTTATTTTTACATACATAAAACCTTGCATGGTAGACAGATTTATTCATTTCTTTACATGGCTTTTTCCTTGGGGCTCATTACTGCAGTATAAATGCTTCGCTGACAAGTAACTAACCTCCAAACTACTGCTGTTTGGTGAGAGATGGCATTATCAGGATGCCACAGATGGTGAGCCAATGCTGCATTGATGGGTTGGCATCCTTTTCCTTAATCAAAGACTTCTAAAACTTACTATCTGCTTTCAGTAGCTCAGCATATTATACACAGGGGGGATGAAGAACCACTAAGACATGGAATGAAAAATGTTGAAAAGAGAGCTGACAGTGTATTGTGTTTTTGTAAATGTTGCCATGTACATCACTATTGCAATGTCCCCAGCTCATGCAGAACATCCTGCAGAGATTATTCTCATGGAATGCTGCTTTTTATTTCAAGGTAAACTGTACCCATATTTTCTAAAATTCCTAGGCCACTTCTGGATTGCACATAAAAATCTGTTCCTCCTTCAACTTCTTACAGAGATGACATAATTTCTGCTATTTAGCAGGTAAGTTGATGACCCTACTCTGAATTTCAGTTCCTCTGGAGATATCAGTGCTTTCAGCCCTTTTCCTTTCTTCCATTTGTGGATATGCTTGGATGCCTCCTTTCGAGACCACAGTAATTCCCTGAGTCATAGAAAAAATAGGCTGTAAAGGACCTCTGGAGATAACGTAGTAAACCCTCTGCTCAAAGCAGGGCTAACTTCAAAGTCGGATCTAGCAGATTCTATTCAGGGTCATGTCCAAGCCAGTTTGAATTTCTCCAAGGATGGAAATTTCACAGCCTCTCTGGGCAATCTGTTCCAGTGCTTAACTGGAAGCTTGATCTGCTTGCTAATGATTTGGATCTGACTGTGATTTAGAAATGTCCCTGATATCATGTGATTAACACTATCAGGTCTTAGTGGCATTCACTCTGGTAAGAGCATGAGACATTCTGCTATTTCAAGACCTTTCTTCTTCAATATATCTTGTGCAGACAATTTACCAGCAGGCTTTTCTGAAACACTGCCTTCTGGATAAAGTGTTGGAAGGCACTAATTAGCTTCTCTCCTTGTCCTATCTGACTTTCTGGTACCAAACTATGCATCGAACATAATGAATATGGTTGTTAGAGAGGGCCTGGAAGTGATGACATTTATCATGAGTGGGTTGTTTTGTTCCTGTCTCATTGCACGATTGTTCTTGTGCTGATTTGTTCCTGATTCATCGCTCCTAAAGATCTTTAATATCCATGCACACATGGAATACCCTATCATTTTTCTTCTCTACTGCCATTGTCAAGTAAGCCTTTCCAATGGCTTCTTCATTTTTCTAATTAATGTCTTTATTGCCAAGGGACTTGCAACGGAAATAGCTATCACAGTGCAATATGCAGTTCTAGTACTGCCTTGCAGGTAGATTCTGCAACAAGCACTTGACATCCTCTGTCTTCAAACAGACACAAAAATGCATGCTTGCCAGGCTGCTATTCTTTTCCAGTTTTCACTATTTTTAAGGTATTTATCAAACTTAATGAATAGTTAAACTTTGCATAAAAAAATATTTTTGCAGGAGTGTCTATTATGGAGATATCTGGATGCTTACTTGTATCTGTGGACTTTTATCTATGTAGAATAAATGTTCTTGACATTTGTTTTGTGCCAGAGATTCAACTTTCTCAGAAGTCAGTCCCAAAAACTTGTAGCCCAATACCGATGCTTGTTTTTATGGCTATTTCTTCCTAATTTATTTGAAAACATGTATGTTTCAGCACTATAAATCTTTTTTTTTAACATTAACACTGCTATTGGCTGCTTTCCCCAGAGACATTCTTCAGCTGCACACTCTTTGGCTTTGATCTTCTCAGTTTGCTTTGCAGTATTTAAAATACATCTTCTCAAACACCTGTTTTTCATTTTTCATTTTATGATACTTCAATGCTCACTGGCAATTTGCTGGGTTTGTGGCTATGGAGCATGCTCCTGAAGTGAACTGTGGCTCATGCTTCTCTCTGGGACCATGCACACTTAATGACTGCTGACCCACATTTTATCATCTACGTGTCATTGCCATTACTGAGGTGTCCTCTCATCTGATCTGTATTGTTTATGCCCTACCTATTCTAGTGGTATTCTAGGATATTCAAGTGTCCTCCACTTACATACTTACTTTTATTTCATTCTTACCTCTCCTACTGGAAGTCTCCAGCACCCCACTTCTCCTCTGCAAAAAGAGTCTTTTTATAATCGGTTTCAGCTGGCTGATTCACTCACAACAAAGGACTCAGTAGGTCCTCAGCTTTCCTAAGATTTCTTTGCTGAACAGAACTCCTCTCTCTGAAACCATATACTTCAAATTGCTCCAACAGTCTATTCATCTTTCTTCTGTCTGCTTCAGAACTTTTTGCTTCTTCTCATCTCTCTCTGCAAAAGAATAAGAAAGAGAGGATCTTCCTCCTTCTTTGCCTGAAGTCCAGCAAAAAAACTGATTCCAGCAACCAAATCTGTGCATTAAATGAAGCTTTCTTCTTTCAGGTCTACACTTCTTGGCTTTCCCTGTATGAGGAAGACAAAACTTTCTCCAGATTCTGTCTGTGAACTTGGTTTAGATTACCATAAAGACATAGCTAACAGTATGAAAGTCCCTCTCACACACTGAATGCCATGAACTAAACAGAGTTGCTTAAATTACCTAGATCTTCAGACAGCTTCTGTATCCTACCCTCTAAAGCTCGACACAATTAACCTATGAAGAATAAACATCACTGTCTTAAGATCATTACACCAGTGTATTAACTACAGTGGCGAAAATGGCTCACGAATGAGACTAGAACCTTTAAAGTCTGCTGCAAAAGTTCAGCAGGGCTGAAATGGTCACAGCAGTGGCAGATTGACATCCTGCATGTTTTGGTCCTGAAGGAAAATAAAACCTCACCAGAAATCTTCACAGATGTGTGCTGATAGCACAATACTGGTGAGACTCTGGCAGGTCATGTACAACTGGCACATTGTCAAGGGTACTGCCCTGAGTTTCTCCTTTATGAACTTTTTTCTGTTCTACTCCTGTCTTCTCCCAGACATTAGTTGTTTCTTCTCACCTATTTTTACTCTTCATTCTCTCAGTACCGTTCACAATTCCTAGTCAGACTTAGCTCCTTCCAAGCTTTCTGCCACTGCAGTTTCAATCTCTTTCTCTGACCTTTAGTTTCTCCGCTTCTTAACCATCTCATTTTCCTGACTTCATGACTCCAGTATATTTAGGGGGGAAGAGGGAGGGAATTCTGTCTCTTCCAATGCATCTTCCTCCTAATGTGCTGTCCTGCCAGTTCCTACCCCAACTAGCCTCTAAATGTCTCTTTCTGGAAATGTCAGTTGTTTTCAGTTATCAATTTATCTCTCAGCATATAACTTGTTGCACAAGCTTGTCCTTCTCAAATTACTCCTGCCCCAAATCCACAGTTCATTGGCTCTCAGTAGTAACTCCTAATTCTAATTCCAGTATCCCTCTTCCATGTCTGAAACCATTTCCATTTTCCCATATTCCACACTGTTTATACCTCTTCCTGCTCTTCCTTTGTACTTGAGGCTTGTTCTATGTGTTCTCACTTAGGTAGCACAAACTGGCTTATACTACCTCAAAACTGCAACTGCTGATGAAAACTCCAGAACATTCAGGCTGTACATGTGTGGGTGTGTTCTTACACAAATGGTAGAAGGTTCAGCCTTGACTCAGAGCCATCTACTGCCAAGTCCATTTTCCACCACATGGTAGCACAAGAATTTCCCAGAGAAAAAGAGCGACCAGAACTTGCAAACGTAAGCAAAGCAATATATCCTGCACTGGAGGAGATTTTCAGCAACCGTGAAAATTATATGGCTAAAACTTTTCAAATAAATTCAACAGATTGAAGGCAGAGACAGGGTTGGGGGGGGGGTGGTTGTGTCTTGCTTTTTTTTTTTTTAATAAGTATGCACTGTGAATAGAGCTGTATTCTCTCCCAGTGTCTCCTCTGAGCTGTTGCATCCTTCTCCATCCAAACTATGTCCATTTTGAGTACAAGACACTCAATATATTATAGTGCAATTTAAAAAACTGAAATAGTATTTAAGAGCAATAAAATATTTTTATAAGTAAATGAAATTTTGCTCACTTCCATGAGTATTTTTATAATGATAATAAAATTCTGGATTTCATTTTTTTTTAAATTCTGTAGTTCATTAATATCTTTCCTTTTCTCTTGAAAAAATTTGAAGATTTTCAACATAAAAATAAGTTCTGAAATACAATTTTTAAAATTCTACACTGAAGTAATTGGCATAACTAACTGTCTTTAAATGTTACACCCATGTAATTACTCCATATGGAATTACATATCAGTGGAAAACGATAATTCATCACTTCAAGAAACCTCTTATCAAACATATACTTTCATGTGGTATATGGTACATCTGTAACATTTGATTATAGTAAAACATGCTGACCATATGTTGCAAGGTATTTACATAAGTAGATAAATTACATAGGCCTTGATACCAATAAACCACTGTTCCAATATTTTGCAAGAGAATGAAGACACTTTCAGATAATAGTTGAGGTTCCACAGGGCCCTTTCTGTGTACAGTGCACACATACCTCCTTCTGGCTTAACCACACACGTTTCTCATGCACTGCAGACCATTAAACCCAATTGCTTTTCCCCTTATTAGAGGGGAGGTTGGTAGTTTAAATACAAAGATTTTTGTAATTTCTGTTGCAGTGCAGACAACTCAGCTACAGAAATGAAAAAATACTGGAAAGGGCTTGGATTTTTAGTATGCAATGTAAATCTCAGATGTGAATTATTTTGAGCAGCAGATGAAAGAGAAGTGATACAGTTACACAGTGACTACCTACAGATTTTTCCAGTGATGACCTTTGATTACATCAGGTATTTCATGGGATAAGCACATTTCCTTAAAAACACTGCAGATCTGATTGCCAATAAAGTCAGCAGGCATTTAAACATAAATCCAAACTTACATGTTTTCATTGCTGAAATTACTTCAGTCTTTAGGAAGCGTATACTATGAAATACCATGAGACAATAAAAACGAAAAATGGAATAAAAACCAGCTGAGTAGAAAATACTGGGTCTGCTTTATCTGTGAGAACATATGGTAACAATGATTATTATTTATTACTTGATCCTGCTTCAATGTAAAATGTACTTGGCAACATTTGAACATAGAGGAAAACATTGTATTTTAACACAAACAGCTCAAGGGTTTAAAAAAAGTCAAGTCCTTCAGCAGTCTGTAGTAGTAGTAGTAGAAGTGGCCCTCAGAAAATTAAAGGAAGTCTCCACTCACACAATTTTTTCCCCATAACTGAGTTTTTCTCAAGACGGATCTGCACAACTCCAAGCACTGCAGCTCTGCATAGACAGGAGTTCATGATCAGGTGTCTATGGGTTAGTCTTTCAGTTTCTCAACATTCTTAAACACTCTGAAACAAAGCCAAAGACTTACCAAAGATGCTCCAAATTGGTCAGACTAAACTACCCTTTGAACTAGCCTCACATAAATCCTGTTTACTATTTTCCTTTGTTAGAAACGGAGTTTCTGGAAGAGCTGTAATATAAAACATGATCCAATAATCCACTTAAACACCTGCATAATCAACCAAACCAGTATCCGTGATCTCTCATATCAATATATCATATATGCAAAATTAAACACTGGAATGTAAATGAAATTTCCCCTGCTAAAATATATGTAAGCTGTCTATTACTTAATTAGGCATTTTGTAGCATAACTTTCCAGAAGTTCATCTCTACCACTAAATATTCATGTGGATATAACATTCAAAATATCTTTTTCTTCTGAATTCTCTGTTTTCTCCCAAATACTCTTTAAATTTTTTAATATTTTTAAAATTTTTGATATAATTTCTGCATCCCATACCTTCAGTCTTCATAGTGTTTCCACTCCACCAGCAACAGCACAGCTGAGGATAACAGCAGCAAACCTACTGTTCCTCTTCCATACTGTTTTGGAGACAAAACAAAATGAGGATCCCATTAGGAGCTGGACTGACTGGTGAGAACAGGTGTTCTTACCAGGAGAGATCCAAATTTTAGTCACATGAGGAAACTTATCAGTCTTAGATACCTTTCTCTACCAAAACTGAGAAATTCTAGAAAGTTTCTCTATGCAATCTCAGTAGTGAAGGTGTAAGCATCCTGTCTCCTGTCCCTCGATATTTAAGGATGAGATTGCACGCAGCTTGTTTAGAAGTATAAAATGCTCAACCTATTTCAGGCTGCTAGTATAGTCTGGAGAGAGATTATTGTGACAGCATAATGATCACCTAGTATCTTTTGATGCTCATTTTACTCCAATGGATGAGAGATGACAGCTCATAACAAAAAAGAGCTGATATGTTATGGGACATCACTCATATCTCTTCTGTGAGGAATCATACTTGTCCATTAAAAGGTGCTTACCATGTATGTGTTGTCTGACACATGGCAAATTATACTACCATGTTTCAACAATGAAAAGGGAGTGCACTGTAAGAGAGGGGCCCAGTGATGAAGCATCTGCACAGCTACAGGTAACTAAGACTACAGAGCACAGGTTACACACTAAGGTTACAGGTAACTAAGATTTGTGAATAGAGACAGATATCAAAAAAGAAAGTTGGATGAAATCACATGGTGATAGCTCTGCTCAAGAAGTTTAGGTTGTGCAACATAAAATGAGACACAAACAAGTTCAGTACTGAAGGCAGTATAGAGCATCACCAGTTTGGCTCCGGACCATAATGGGGCTAAATTTAAAAAGAAAAATTTCCTGTAGGGTTCATGTTACTTCTTCATAGATCATAAGCCCCATCCAACCTGGTCTTGAACATTTCCAAGTGTGCAGCATCCACAACTTCTCTGGGCAACCTGTTCTCACCACTCTCATCATAAGAAGTTTCTTCCTATTATTCAGTCTAAACTTGTCCTCTTTCAGTTTGAAGCCATTACCTCTTGTCCTATAACTATATGCCCTTGCAAAATGTCCCATAACTATATGCCCTTGCAAAATGTCCCTCTCCAGTCTTCTTGTAAGCCTCTTTTAGGTACTGGAAGATCTCCCTGGAGCTTTCTTTTTTCCAGGCTGAAGAGCTCCAGCTCTCTCAGCCTGTCTTCATAGGAAAGGTGCTCCAGCTCTCTGATCATCTCATCTTCATGTCCCCCATCTGGAACTACTCCAACAGGTTCATGTCCTTCTTATGTGGGTGGTCCCAGAGCTGGATGCAGCACTACAGGTGGGGTCTCACAAGAGCAGAGTAGAGGGGGAAAATCAAATTCCTTGACCTGCTGGTCATGCTTCTTTCTATACAGTCCAGGACATGACTGGCTTTCTGGGCTTCAAGAGCACATCACCACCTCATTTGAGCTTTTCTCCAATTCTATGATTCACTTAAATCATGACAGTTTGATTTGCTACAGATAACTGCTCTGGCACACACAACTCGCAGGGAAGATCAAGATACAAAATACAACTGCAGAGCTACCTGTGATTTTTCTAAGCAGTTAACACTCATTACTGATATCAGCTGGATGGAAATCAAGACTAACAGAAAAGGAGTCATCCATCTGCATACATCATAGGTGAGATGCTACAGTCACTTGAGCTTTCTCATGTTAGAGCATGCCTCAGTGCTGCCTGAGAGAAACAGTGGATAAGTTACTCTATGAATTTATTCAGTCTTTGATTACCTTTCTCTCACTTCCCTCGAGCTCTAAACAGCGCCGTGGATTACAGCATTTTTTGTTATGTGAGCACTGAAACTAAGTAAATATTTCACTATTAAAAAACCATAAGCAGAAAATTTAGTTGACCTTTGAAGGGACACTGTGCCAAATGTGGAATCTCATTTCAGTTACTAACAAAAAGGTAAAACAGAAGTTTAGTTTGTTTTTCTTTTACAAGTATATCTCAGCATAATCTTAATCATGGAGCCTTGACATATTTGGAATGGCAACATTTTGTTTTCAGAAGCATTCACTATATTTAAAAGAGATATTTTTAACCATCAGCTTAATTCTGAGAAGGCATCTGTGAAGAACAAGACACAATTCATCTTGACTCAAGCAACCTCCAGATATGTCTGTAAATTCACTTGGCATTGCCTGCAGATGTGTTCAATTTCTAGGACAAACCATCAGGATAAAAATCTTCTTTTCTAATTGTCAAGGTGTAATTCAGCACTTCACAGAGCACCCAGGAAGAGAAAGGCATTTCAAACACCTCCTTTTTTAAACAGCAATTTTCTAACCCCCTGCTTTAGCTTTACGTCAAGAAAATGAGGACATCACAAACTAAACATGTTAAAGCCACCAAAAAGTGTACATCCTACCTTACTACTCCTTTAAAGTGCATACTGCTAGAGCTACCATGAATAAAATATTGTGAAACCATAGGTTCAAAAATACTGCAGAATTTACTGAATGTATTATTCACCTAACCATGGGTAATAGTTAATATTATTCATCAAAAGCCACAGGCTAAGGGATTTGGTTCTTATATACACTGCTGAATACGACCAAGCAGGAAATTATTTGCTAAACGGTGTCACAGGAAACTGCAACACTGAAATGTGACATGAAACTGAAAAGCATGCTTCTTTCCAAAACCACTATTAAAAGTGTGGAGTAAACAGCCAATTCTGCCAAATCTGTGTCAGGTCTTTTATATTATAAATGATAAAAAAGCCACGTCCAGATGCCACTCCACGTCACCTTTACTGAACCCCACACAATTACCGTGCTAAAAACCAGGAGTACGGCTATCATGTGGAGGTGCAGCAAATAAGATGCATTTATATGAACTGCATTTCTCAGTTTGTTTTGTGTACAGCATATACAGGTAAGAAAACCAATACTCCACCATCAGTCTATCTCCGACCCAGGATTCTTCCTCCTTGCAGGTTCCCTGGGTCTCTGGTGCACAGGTTAAGCTGATCCTTGCAGTAAACCAACTTTCAGGACTACAGTTCAGTGTGTGACCTGAACAGAACTAGTTCATTTGTCTACCATATGAGCCTAATTCAGAAGGCATTTAGGGGACCATGGAAAAATACATGGCAGCATACCTCTGCTGTCCTCTTGCTCCACGTGTTATTCCCTATCAAGTATGGTCAATGACTCCACTTTCTTCTTATGGCTGAACACAAAAATTTCTTTTTCTTCCTTAATTTAATAGTAAATCTTTGCATACATTCACAGAAAGCAGCACAATCAGTTAAATGGAACTCACTGCCACAGGTAACTACCACCTCCAGGTCCTTCCCACTTTGGGGATTCATATCCTTAAATGAGGGTCACCTCAAAAGCATGGAGCCAACTGAACAGCTCATAGGCTCACTGGTAAGGTAAGACCATATCCTTGGTTTGTTCAGCAGATGACCTGAAGAAAGACTCCTGCAGCATCTGGATACCATCTTGATTAAAAAGGTGTTCAGATGAAACATGCCCATAACTTCAACACTTAACACAAGGCACGGATTTTTCAGTTGTTACTTTCAGGCGACTACCAAGCCCAGTGTTATTAGGAGTGCTCCTTATTGACTGAGATATGGCCAATTATCTCTTCCATTGTTACCTTGTATTAGGTAGTTCTCCATGTGAGCAATTCAGTGTGTCTCTCCATTAAGTTACTAGTAATTCACTCCACTGAAGTGACTGAAAGCAATGTCAAATGGAAAGTGGGTCTAAGACCAAAAACCAGTACAAAACAATATGTAAATAAGTTCTTTCATAGGCTAATGCTAGTAAAAATTAAGGTTAATACTGAAGAAAATAAGATCAGAGGAAAATAATATGCAACCTTAAGGTACTCCTCATTCATTTCTGGGTACCTTTATCAAAGAATTAATTAACATTTAATCCTGTTAAAAGGTGCTCAATGTACCCTTGTTAAGTACAGAGTGTTCATGTTTCAGACCAAGATCACCTGTTGGCCTAGTGCATGGCCTTCAGCAAGATGTCTTAGACTTTCCTGATTACTTACACTGCAAATTTTTTGAGACAGTGAATTTTACTCTGTGCATGTAGTTGTAGGTAGGGACATGACTGGATGCCACTCTAACACAAACAGTGGTTGAAAGGTAACAAGATCACTTGGGAAAAACCTATGATCTGTGCTAGCATTAATTAGACTTTCAATATCGACTTCAATGGCAACAGTTAGGACTCAAACATCAATTACCAGAAATAAAACAAAACTGAGTTTACTGGCTTATTAATATATAGAACCAGTGGTCACTTTCAAGACGAAATTTCATGATATTTGCCAGCATAACTTTCAGTCAAGTGTAGTTCAATTATTTAGTTGTTTATTTTCCCAAAACCTCTATTTGCATGCATGATTTTTAAAATAAATATAGAAAGAGTTCCTGGAAAATCGTTAAATAGAAGAACTCAAGTCATGATATGCTCTTTCTTCTTCCACTTGCACTTACCCAAAACTAGTAGAAATTACTCGCACCTATGTTGGTCATGCCAATGTTACTATATAACAGGACTTGCATGTAGTTTCTTACAGGTCTGCAGAAACAGATTTAAAATTAAGTGGCTAGGTTTTAAGCATTGTTCCACTTTATTTCGATCTGGAAGAGAGCTAGAATAAGAACAATTCAGCAAACAGTCTATAGAAAATTGTTTTCATATTCAATGAAAATTCTCAACTTCTTCAGATGCTTTCCAAAACCATTCAGGAAAAAAAATGCTAAACTAGACTCAGTTCACTTTATTAAGCGAAACCTTGTGAATATATTATTCAGTAATATTTCAACAAGGTTTTTAGAAAAGATGCTTCTGTTCTTTCATCTCCCAATAAAGCTTATGACCTGCAGAGAACTAAACTGTAACATGATTTAATTGCTTGCTGACATTTTTAGAGTGCATTAAATATTTAGCAGTTTACTTGTAAAGTTCTTTGACACAAGCAAGGTAATCAATAACATTCCCCCATACTGTCTGAATACCTCTGTTAAAATATGGTGCATATTCAAACTTCAACTTATGATCTATTCTTATGAAACAAAAATCAGAACATAAAACAAATCTGGACTGTCTAGTCCTCTTGAAAGCACAATACAGTTTATTCTATATAGTTTTAAAACAAGTATTAAAACCTGTGTGGCTCTTATCCATGATTCTAAAGCAGTACTGTGTCGAGTTGTTAGAGGTGCCATTACCAGTCAAATTTAAATATTGCCACTTGAATTTCTAACTAAAGTTGGCTGTCACTCACAACAAATGATAATGAAGACCTACAGTGAAGCCCACTCTTTGGAGAGGTTAATTGGGATTTTGCCATTGACCTTAACAGGACCAACATCTACTCAAGATTTATAAAGTTAGAATACTTCACTACATGCCAGTGGATACAGACACACAGTGGTTTAGTTCATTTAGAATTATTTCATATCAACCAGCACAAGACACCTATAGCAAGCATCAGAGCAGCAGCTTAGCAGAAGTTGCCTGCTGGTAAAGGTATGTCTGAAGAAATTCAAGGAAGTATTAGCTCTCCTGCATTTAATTTACCTGCTTGAAAATTATGCCTAGGATTTTTAGTGCTGGATTAAGTTCCCTCTTCAGCTTAAAATCACCTGCAGTTTGAGCTGCTGGTAGCAAAGGAATGTTATCCTGGTCAGCCCTGATGCACTCAGCCCTAGAGCACCTTCCACTGGCCAAACACAAAGGTTCTCCCCTAAATACTATCCTTTAAGAACTAAAGGGGAAAAGGAGCAGAAGCAAGACCTTGATTTCATTCAGTGCCTATAAAAAGCTAAGGCATTTTAATGTGATGTCTTGATTAATTCGTTCTAAGCTCCCTTTATCCAGACTACTTAACTCTAAAGTGCACAGTCCTGGAAAGAATATCATATGTTGTATTACTCTTACCAACTTCAAGTGGTAGTCAGTGTACGTAAAAGGCTGGCAGGAAAGCAACTGTTAGATATTGACAATATTGACTTCAGGAGGTGTTGGAATACACATCTTTCTATTTACTCTTTTTTATGAATGATTTTTTCATTCATAATTTTGGTCTCAATTGACATTCTGTAACTAAAATAAACCAGAAGTTTTTTCTCTTTTCTGTTCAAATTGTCAACTACCTTAACCTTGTCAAGAAGCCCACAAAATAAAATCAATATAGTAATTTAAAGACAAAATTGGCAGGCATTATATTGTACTTGGACGCATCCAGTAAATAGCCTCATACATCAAACTACCGTCATCAGTGGCAATATTCTGAAACCTACTAATGTTGTTTATTACATTTGCGGTGTGAAATACCAAAGTAAGTACAGATATCGGTCCAGCAGATGAAAAATAACACGGAAATAATATCTGACACGCTTGAGAAGCACGGACTAGTGGCTCAGGTGTCATTTAAACGCCCTGGACTTCCAGCACGGAAAGCGGCTGCTCTCTATAACCGATACGGTACCAGCAGCGACCTGCTTGCCTATGCAGAAGCCGCAGCAGGAACTCCGGGACCCACCGCGCCCCGTCTCTGCGCCCTGACCACCGGCTCTGGGCAGCGCCGTCCGTCCTGTGCCCCTTCCTCGGGGTGGCACCGCACACGCCGCCGCCGCAGGTCAAGCTCCTACAACCCACTCCCTTTTTCCCCCCTACTTCTGGCTGCACGACCAGACGGGAACTGACTCCCCCAACATCCCCTTCCCCGCCGCTCGCTGGACTCTCGCCGCTCTCCCGGGGTGCCGGGTGGGAAAGGGCAGGCGGTGAAGTTCGCGGGACTTACGGTGGCAGCGCTCCCGGTGCTGGCGCGGCACCTCTCCCGGCCTCCCGTCACCTCGGGCCACCTCCGCGGCAGCTCGGCGCCCGCTCCAGCGCAACCCGAACGCCCCTTCACTCCTCGGAGGCGCTCATGGAGCCGCCCGCTCCCCGAGACCCACTCGGTGGGTCCCCGTGTCCCGGAGGCAATGGACAGGCACCAGCCAGGGTCGAGCCCCTCTGGCGGGGCTGCGCCTCGGGCAGCATCTGCCTCCTTTCGCCCGCGCCGCGCCCCCCCCCCGCTCCACCCCGGGCGCCGGCGGGGCTTCGCGCAGACGTCGGTGCGGGGCGGCCGGAGCCCGCCCGGCGGCGGCAGCGCCTCCTCCACCCCCGCCTCCCGCGGCTCCCGGCCGTTCCCGCCACCAGGGCAGCCGTGCTGGAGCCGCCGCTGCGGGGGCGAGAGGAGCGGGGGCCGCTGGTGCTCCCGATACACCGCCTGAGGAAGGAGGGGTCCCTCGGCTCGGAGGCGAGGGACGCCCGGCCCGGGGCCGGCCTGGGGCGCGCCCCCCTCGTCCCCGCGGAGGAGGCGGAGGCGGCAGCCCTTGGCCCCGGCAGTGCCTTCCGAACGGACCGGAGGTCTCCGCACCGCCGCCGGCCGGGCTGTGTCCGCAGCGAAGATGTCAGGGGCCCGGCCGGACATCCCACCTCCTCCTCCTCCTCCTCCTCCTCTCGGAGAAAGTCCTCAGGCCCGAGCCAGCGTTCTGGTCCCTTTGCGGGCACCTTTCCGAAGAGGAAAGCCGGGGAAATGCAGAGTGTGGAGCGTGGGACACTGCGCTCCTGCACCTGGGCGAGCGGGGCACTACCCCGGCAGCAGATCGTGGGCTGCCGGCGCCCCTGCCCGCCCTGGGGATGCTACCCTGCGTCCTCCCTTCTGCCCCGTCTCCTCTGATGCTCCTTCAGCTTGCGTGAACCATCTACCTACCGTCCACTAAGCTGGGGTGGCCGCAGCATTTACCGGACAGCAAAGTCATCCAAATTCCCGTTTCTGCTCCAAATGGTGTGTCCTCGTTTTAAAGCAAAGGACAGGACGAGGAAGACCTGGTTCCCACCACCTCTGGTCTCCTCAGAAGAGCAGACCCCAATAACAAGGGCATCTAGAGGCAGCTGAGCCAACAGCCCCCACCTCGCCGAAGAGCATCGAGTGCTTGTGCCCGAAGTAGCGCAGGGAAGGACTTCTCTGCTGTGATTGCTCCAAGCTGCCCAATATTTAAATATCCAGAGAGCCACAGTGAGGCTGAGAGACGGAGCGAATGCACAGTGATTCACCTCAGCACTCCTGACAAACGTGTCAGTGTGTACAGCAGGTAGTGGGGTGTCTTCCCAGCAGATGGAGTCTGGAGGCAAACAAACTTGCTCAAAAGGTACCACCAGCCGGCTAAGAACAGTTTTATTCTTTCGTCTTTCTGTGCGAAGGATGTTGTTGCCATTAAATAAAATGAACTTTGACACTGGCTTTGAAGTCGCCTGGCTTACTTCTGAATGGAAAGTTAGCTCCTACCAAAGCGGTTCTCAAGTGTTTTTCTTCCACCCACCGCTTTCTCGTACAGATTGCAGACAAATTTTACAGCTTGCCTTTCCCACAGAAACCTGCATACAAACCAAGCTGGCTGCCTTTCTCCAGCACTGGCCATGCTGAGGAGGGCAGAAGGGAAAGGAGCAAGAGAGATTAGTGCTGAGAAGAAGGTGCTGGGCTTAGCATGCACCAAGTTCCAAGAAAAAGGAACTCCTTAGCATTCTTTCCAGCACCTGATAAAAGAGTGCCACTAGATAATACGATCGAAGAAACTTGTTCTCCCTGATACAGGAGGGGGATAGGAAACCATAATAAAAGTTGAGACATTCAAAGAAGAGTGATGTAAATCATCATTCCTTTAGGATTTAAACTTTTGCTGTAGGTTTCACCCTTTATCCTTGTGGATACAGAAGGAGAAACAGTGGAAGCTGCTTTTATGAGCTTTCATAAAGCCACAATTGCTTCACTGTTCACAGCATTCTCTGACAGGAACATTGAAGTTAGGGGAGGTTCTCATTAGCTGTGCTAGGTCTGGAACCACAGAATAGCACCCCTATGGAATCACTGCAGTCATGTCCCTCTTGTGCTACAGCTGTCCCTAGGTGGACTTGGATGAGTCATGGTTCTAAGTGTTTGAGATGTTTATGGAAGAGGAACTGCTGAGAGGCAAAACCTTAAGCTGAAGCCTAGGAAAAGCAGGAGAATCCCCCTTCCTGTCATTGCAGCAAAGAGGTAAAATAGAGAGCTTTTTCATGTCTGATAGTCTGGAATATTTTCTTTTCCAGAGGTTTGAGAGGGTGTGAGTGAGCGAGTCACTGAATAGGTACAGATTGCTTTAAAAGATAGAAAAAGCAACTGAATTAGGTGCATGCAGGTGATATACTATTTACCAGTAGTTTCTTCCATAGTCCATCCATTTAGGGTTTTTTTGTGTGTGTGTTGTCTGGCTAGTACTGTTCATTCTATGATTGGAAAGCATCAATGAATGGTTTTATACTTATTTCAAAACAGGTTGTTGCTCTGTTTTGTAAGTGAGTAGTGTTCATTTCCTGAAGTATAAATCTGTCATCCCATAAACTGGAAATAGGTTTCCTAAGGTTTGGGTGGGGTTTTTTTGCAAACTTCCATTTTGTTAACCATTACCTTGCACACACAAGCAGTACTTTCCCATTTGTTCTGCTATGAGCAATTCTTTTGTGCCCCATGGGACTGCAAGCATGAGTAGTTACTATTTAGCATGTGTGTGAAATACTGATCAGGCCCATAAATAACCACTGGAAAATTATTGTTAACTGTACCTTGGTGGTTTTATTTCTGCTTGTGCTCAGGAGTCGTTACAACACTGACTTCTACACAAAAGAGGGGGTTAAGAGAGTGTTTTATGTTGTGATATAGTGTTGCTTTGTACATGAAAAGTGAAGAAAGTCCTAACCTGGTTCCAAGATTTCAGTGATTTCATTCTGTTATGAGGGAAAACATTTTTCCATATAGTATGGAAAGTTGTGCATTTCTGTAGTTTGTCTTGTTTGCACCATCTTTTTTTTTCCTGTAAATATAGTTTCTCTACTTTTAACAGTACTGCAAGTAATGGTGTCACTCATGAAAAAGACATTGTCTTAATTTTCTTGGTCAGGTGCAGAATTTGAAAGAAAAATCCAAGTTCCCAGCTGGACCTAAAAGCTTTCCATGAATTGGGAGAGATATTTTCTTTTGCAGATGCCTGCATTGCAAGCTGTTTGGAGGTGAATGATCTCCTATCATCTTTTGGCTACCTTTCCTGCGTGGAATGGTGTACCCCATTGGAACTACCCAGAGCACAGTGTCTTCAAATAAGAGTTTGTTCAGATTTAGTTTGTTTGAAGCATAGGAAGTGTGAGCATTGAGCTGTCTACAGAAGACCATGGAGACATGCTGTATGCTTTGATAAATAGATCATAAATAATGCAATCACAATTTGGATAAAAAATTGGAAGGAGTAAAAGACATCATTTAAACAAAAATGGATAAATTTGGCCTAATTCAGTTCAGCATGAAAAGAATGGGAATTTGCCATTAGCTTTGGCATAAGTTATTTCAGCACCTTTAAGGCTTCCATGGGAATATTTAATTCTTCTGTATACAATTTTGTAATCATGACTTTGCATTCCTAGAAGTGACCTGATTGAAAAGTCTGAGAATAGTTACAGCATTATCAGCAGCAATGCAGGTTCCTAACCCTGCCTGCTTGAAAACATATCAGCTCTGTGAGGAGGAAATTCATGGAGTGGCTATAGCTGCTGTTCAGGCCATGCTATCCTAACCAGATGATTTTCTTTAATTTTCAGAAAAAGAGGTCACTCTGGAATTAGGGATTTGAAGAGTCACGGGTAAACAGATTTATGAAGCTACTGCCAATTGAAGAAGTCCATTCAAAACACGAAAGGCAACATCAAGAGAAGTATAGAAGTGCTCAAGTGGCTGGAAAGCATATGAACAATTTAGACTAGGATTATTAGAGGAACAGAACATGTTCTATTTCTATTCCCGAAGATACCAAATCATCCAAAGACTGTTCTTTTAAGACAACCCTTTCTAAAATGAAAGGATTGTGTTTAACTTTATATTAGCTTTGTTTGTAGAAATGTGAAAATGAAGAGTTACTTGTTTATCAGATACCTCATTAGAATGATGTACAAATTGTCTTAATGTCACAACAGATTTATTTAAATCAGTTGCTCAATGTACAATAATCTCAGTTCCTTAATGTACAAACTGATAGGTAATTACATTTGCCTTCTTGCTTAAATTTCTAGTTTTAGTTTATGTTATTTAATCTATCCAAGTGTTAATTCCACAGTTCACATCTCAGGACATTCTAAGAGACTCTCTGAAACATTTTGAAGTGACAGGGGAAAAAAAAGACACATATCTCCAAAAGAGAATTTGTTGCTGTTTCTTTTTTTTCCCAGAAAAACGGTAATTAGGAGTCAGTAATTAGTAATTAGGAGACACAAAAGCTAAGACATAGGAAATGAAAAATACAAGAAAATTAGTCGTATTCATGTTTTCAAAGAATAAGCAAAAATAAATAGAGACATTCCAGTTGTTAGTATTTATAATATATTCCATTTTCTATAGAAGAGACTATTTTAATTTAGCAATGCATGTTTTCATTAGTACAACACTCTGTAGTTATACATATTGGTAGCAAAAACACAGTGGGCTTTGCTTGCTCTGTATAGAGGAAGGAAAGGGAAAGCAAACAAGATAATGAAAATCTGGGCAATGGGAACATTTCCAAAGAGTGGGCACCTGATTCCCTCAGAATGAGCAATTATTTTCCATCTTTACTTGGAACTCAATACCCTGGGCCTCATTAAGCCAGTGTGTAGCTGTACATGGTTCTAGAGAGAATCTCAGCCAAGCATCAAAAAGAAGAGCTTTTCAGGAGAACTAAATGCACCAACAGTTGCAAGAAATGTCTACTCTGGTGTATGTACAGTATATAAACCATAAAATAATCTAGATGACACGAGTTCTCTCTGGAAACTATTTCAAGAGCCTTTGAAATTTCTACAAACCATCAGCAGCCATATTTAATAAATCATACATATTTGTAAGATCCCATCATTGTAAGTTTTACATTAATTAATTCAGAGATTATAATATTGATAATATTTAATAATGAATATGAGAATTTTCACATTATTTGGAGTTATAGGCAATATAAGAATCTATCTATTAGTATTCAAGACTAATCTATGTATTTTCATACAGATAACATTTTCTATCTTTGAAAGAGTGGCCAGGGGCCTACCTATTATTAAGGCTTTACTTATCCCCTCAATATATGTTTTAAGTAAAACTAAAGCAGTGTTATAATGTCATATTGGTTTTGGGAAGAAAGGTGAATTTCAACCTCAAATCTTTACTCTGCTAGACAGAGATTTTTATTTCTGATTACCATCTTAAAAAGTCTCGTTGCTTGGAAAATATAACTGTAATAGATACATAACTGACTAAAGCCCAGCTCTTGACAGTAAGTGTAATCTTAATCATTCTCATTATCATCATTTGTTTGTCACAGAGTTTGACATGTCTAAAATCAAGTTCTGCCCCTCCAAACAAGTGAAATCTCCTTGTGTTGGTTGTGAAAGTTCTCCCACAACAACACAAGGAGTGACTGACATAGACTTATTTGGGTGCAGAAGTGTTTGCAGGATGGAGGTGTTAATCATGAACTTTAGAGGGAGACACTGCTGTCTCTGATCAGTAGAATGCTGACCAGTATTAGGACCTTATATCCCTGCGTTACTTGAGCAGTGTGAAGAGAGGGACCTGGCACATATTTGACCATAATGTCGTGTAGTATAGTGAATCTGGGAAATGTTTCAGTTGATTATCAGTATCACAAATAGTTATTAGAGGAGAAATCTGATGGGGTTTTTTGTAGATCTTTAAATAAAGATGAAATTGGCAGAATTAATTTCAAATGGATAACCACCTTTATTCAATATTGAGAGACAGAGTGGATGAATTGAAGAGGCAAAAGTTCAGAGTTTTGTCCAGATACATCTGTATTTCCTTATAGTCTTTGCTTCTCCATGACTCTGCAGTTTGTAAGAAATCTGTGGAGTAGGGACTAATTTTCAGCGTTTCATCCAGCATCAGTATTATAACCCATATTAGTCTACGGGGTTTGACTAACAAGGGAACATCAGCTACTGCTTTATAGTTAACATTGCTGTAAGGAATGGGGAGCATAATTATGAGTAGATTTGTAAATTTACAGCACATATTAAAGAAAGTAGGATGAGAATGTTTGCATCTCAAGGACTTAAATTTAAGTTCTGATGAGAAAACAAGTAGGTGATTGCATGCAATTGGGGACAAATGCTATCCTGGAAAAGGGAAAGCACTACAAAGACTACAAAGCTTATGTTGATATACATAACAAATTCACCTTCTCATTTTCAGTGTTATTCTCCTCTCATTTCTCTTCACACATACACAAGTACATATTTATTCCAGTGATGTTATTAATTGAATATCTTTGACACTGTTTTTTGTGTAACAGCTGTCCATTCAACTTCCATCAACCAAACTTCTAACAGAAACTAAATGTAGTTACTGAGGGTCAGATACTCAGAGACTGTGCAAAACACAGAACACAAGTCTTGAGGGAAATGTCTGAGCATAAAAACATTGCTTACCTTCATCTGAACCTAATTCAACATTGCTTACCTTCATCTGAACCTAATTCACATTGTACAGCAGAGGCACAGATGGCTGTGCGTCTCAGGTCTCCCTTAATTGCATCTCCTTTCCCCCCAACACATAAGTGAAATCACATGCAGAGGTCCTAGATCAGTCCTGTATTTCTGAAAAAGCACTGTAAGGCTGGTCCTTCTTCAGTCAGTTAAAGCAGATATAGACACAGGCAGTAGAGCTATCCAGCTCTAAAGGTTCTAGATGTTAAAATGTAAAAAGTTGTCCCAGAAGAATTGCATTTTCTCTGGCACTTTTTCCTGTTTCCATTCTTGATACATTTAATGGCTTTGAGGTACAGCCCTCTCCTTAGTTCTTATCATCATGAAGTCTTTGCAGCTAGTCATGTCTAGAATACTCCTCTGTGTTTCATATTTGAGCTTACGGCTCTTAGAAAGAAAAAAAAATTCTGGAAAGGGAGGAAATGCAGGACCTTCAAAAGTCCGAAACAGTCATTTTAGCTACTGCTGTGTATCAAAATGCAAGAGTATTAGAAGTTTTCAATAAGAAGACTCCCAATGCATTTCAGTCTTGGCCCACAATAATTTTTCTATTTGTGTTCTGGAGCCTGGCTGTGGAAGAAATTTGTAAAAACGTTCAAAAGTTTCTTTCAGATACCAGTAAGTGAAAAATCTGAAATTTGTACATAAATAACAAATGTCTCGGCCAATAAATTGCAATTGGAAAGAAAATCTTCTGCCATAACTTCCTGTATGATATGGTTTTAATGCATTTTATTAAGCTGAAATATCTTTTAAAGTGTTACTTTTTGCTGCCGTGTAGTAAAAATAAAAATATGACATGGTTTTCACTACTGTTATGTTTTGAGTTGTGCTTCAAATTATAGAGGTTTAACAAGGTTTATCTTTTCAAATTCTCCATAACCTGATTTATATCACTTAATTTGCAGTTTTAAAGACTGTGAAAATAATTCAAGTTCAGGCAGCAAATATACCCAGGACTCTCACCTCTCCCCACACCACTCACGCATACACATATGCACAATTATATCTTTATTCTAGCAATATTATTGATCCATTTGTTGTCTAGTTAAATCTCCCCAACAGAACTGTGAACACAAGTTAAATGTGAGCAGTGTTAGCTGGATACTCAAAGAAGGCTGCAAATCACAGAAGAAGATTTGAGAGAGATGTGCTTAAAATTTCTGGTCCCGGTTTGAGCATACAATATGAATTCAGTAGTTACAATTTCTATATACTCTTTCTAAAGAGGGAATTCTGAGGACAACATTAGAGATGTGGTGGGACCAGTTTAAATGCATATTAATCTGATGCAAATCCTGATCCTTTGTGCAGGCCACCATCATCTTTCTAAATGTAGTATCATGGAACTCACTTTGCCAGATGATTTTTCCTAGTGACTAATGAATTTTTTTAAGACATGGAACCTATTTCATCACATTTCTCTACAAAGTTGGGTCCTTTGAAGCTGAGTTGGAAACTGACAGTAACTTTTAATACATAAATAAAGTGTTTACCACTAATATTATTTCTATATTTATTAAACCATAATGAAAACTGAAACATTTGTGGGTTTCATTCTTTCTAACAGTGATTCTCTTTGCTGCAAGAGCATTAGATGGTGTTTGGTATGAAATATATTTCAGATGACACAATTCTTAATAAGGGTCTAGGACATTAATTTAAAGGTGTTGCCAGTCCCTTCCAAGAAAATCAGACAGGATAAAATTCCCTTCTTTCCATTTAGTAACAACAAGAGTATGAAGGCCAGTGGGCTGAACTTGCTTATGCAAGTTCATTTTGCTTTCTAGTATAAACTATAAAATGTTCATGATATACTCCTTCAGCTGTTCAAGATTTATTAAAGCTTTTTCCTGTAAAGTGAAGGACTCTGCTCTTTTTGCTGTTGTTGCTTTATGTTTTGATTTTTCTTCAGGACAAGGTTGAGAATGCAGCAATGTTTGGAAGAGGAGACTACAGATTTTGTTTGATTTGTTGTTTTCTTTTTTGAAGTTATTACGAAGCTGCTAGAGATCTTTGTGCCCAGAGGAAGGCCATTATATCAAGATGAATTTTCTTACTGTAAGAAAGCATTTAGTTCAGATAATAAAACAGTCCAAATATTGGAAGTTTGTATAGTGGGAAGATGTCTACAGTCTCTTGGAAAGGATTCTTTCCTCTGAGTTCACAACATTTGGGGCAGGAGATAATTTGATTCAGCAACCATTACAAGAAAGATGTAACATCAGTCTAGTGAGGCAAAATGCAAAATGTCCAACTGGGATACCTCAGTGAAAGATGACAGGGATAATTTAATCAACATCACCACTAGATAACCTCTGAAAAAACATGGCACTTTACTTAGTTTTCTAAAAATCAATTCGAGTAACTGACTGAGAATATTTGCTTGAGAACGTAACTTCTGCTATTCCTTTACATTCATAGAGAAGAATGAAGAGAGGCAAACAGAAATGCTGAGTAGAGGTTTACTATACTTTTGAGTGTATTATGCTATTTCTAGGAAGGAGATTACAAAGTTGGATGGAATCTTTTTATGTGAAAGGGAATATATCTTATCAACTTGTTATTGAGTGTTCAGAGTAACTACATACATACTTTACTAGCTACTTAGCTATGTAACTAAAAGAATAGTTGTAACAAACAAATATCGAAGTTGCTATTTTCATAATTTGTTAGGATTGAGTAGTAGACAAGGAACCAGACAAAATACCACATTGAGAAGGAAGACCAGGGAGGAGAGAAATCTAGGTCTGTTGAATTTAGTAATTTTCTAGGTATTGTTGCCTAGTACAAAGTCCACTAATACTTCTCTTGTTTTCAAGATACTGATATATATATATTCGAGGGGGGGGGTGTGTGTTGGAATGTCAAAGACCAAACCAACTAACGAGAAAACAAGCCCCAGAATATAAGAAAAGTACAGTTCCCTGCACCTCAGCCTGTCAACCTCAACAGTATTAAAAGATTTTCCAGACATTTTACAATACAATACTGCTTTAGAGTGTCTATTCCAAAGTGAGCAGACATTTCTGAAGCTTGATATAGAGATAGTGCAGCATGAAAATTCATTTAGTTGACTTAAATGACACTTATAGTTTTTCCTTTTTGACCTATTGACATAATGGGACTGGGGCCTGTATCAATGATGTTCCTTGTTACTTACTACCAGATCTCAAACTGAGGTTACACAGCCAGTCTCTCCAGTTTCGATTCCCCTTAAGCCCATGTCCAGTCTAATACTGAATTCACTGGGAACACAATATATCAATCAGTCACCATTTTATTGCTTCATAACTTTGAGATTAAATCGAAACACTTTTTTCTTGTAATTTCTAAGAGACATTGTGATGTATTGTGCTGCCTTGGCTCCACCACGTGGAAAAGTTCATCTGAAGTACCAATTGTGCTGAAAACTCATGTCTTGCTTTAGACATGGTGACTTCCTTGAGACTCATTTAGACCACACAAAAGGCAAGACAGTTCTCTCCATTACAAAAGCATGGTAAGTTACCTGGTAAAAAGGTTTAGAAATCGTCCCAATCACCTCTGTTTTCCCACTAACCAGTAAAGGCTGTTTCACATTGAAGAGAGTGATTATTATGGCCCCCTGTTTATCTTCTCATCTGCTTTGGCTCACTATTCTGAAGGTCCTAATCTGTACATGTGATAAGGAATCCTGCACGAGTCTTGCTCCAGGACCCTAAAAGTCCTTTAGTGATTCTTCTTTGAGCACTTTGGTTGTAGATTTTGGTATGTTTTTAAAACAAAAGTTTATTTTCTTATAATTTAGCCCTCATATATTGGAAACCCATCACCTTTAATTTTTTTCTAAGATATCTATAGCATCTTTTTGTCCTTGTATCTGAATTATTTTCTATTTAATTCTTCTTATGAAATTTCCTTTCCTTACTGTCCTTTGGAGCTACTTGAGATAGATAGAAATAGTGTGCTAGCAGTGAGTTAGAAAAACTGTTGGGAAAGTTAAGAATTCACAGGGGGAAGCTTATTTGTTCATGGCTCGAGTAGTTTTTTTTCCCTGTGTGAAGACGATTTGTTATTCCTGATCCATAACTACTCTGTGTGTCCTGCTATGAGCAAAGTTAGTATGAGTACCACCAGGGAGAGCACAGCTCCATCAAGGAGAGCCCAGAGGATGCTTCAGTCAGCCTGTATTTGCCTCTAGAGGTCTCCCAACATTTCTTACTTTTGATAGTCCAAATGTACACGTTTCATACCTCTGTCAGGTGCCTTCAACATCTGCTCTCCCCTTTCCTGACCAGCCAGTCATTAGCTGTGTAACTTTTGGGTTTTATGGTTCACAAATAGAATTTTTTCTTGTTGCTATCTAACATTATCATACTTTGTCAACAGACTTTAAGACAGCTCATCCAGGAAGATTTTTTGTTACATTTATAGGAGCTATTTGGGAGAAAACTACGGGGTAATGAAGACAGTTTGTCTCATAATAGGTAAATCTGGTGACTGTAAATGAGTATTTAATTGGTTTACTCCATGAACACATTTCTAAGCACAGCATGTGCAAAACTGAGTTATTTTGAAATGTCTTTGCAGTACTTGTCTGCAGAAAAGTGGAAAGCCTACAAACGTTTGTACAATGGTCTCACTTTGCTCCTTATAGCACCTCAGAATATGTCAGTTGGAAAAGAATCCATGCCAGGTTTCTTTCTTCCTCAGTGCCTGACTCTCCCAGCTTTTGTGAATGCGATTCAGAAGTGTTTTTGGGGGTTACTCAGCCTGCTTCATATTGTCATTTTACTTAGGTGTCGTGACTTCCAAGTGGCTTTGTCTAATTGGCGTCAGTATAGTGAGAAGTCAGATTCACTCACTGAATCAGTACAGTGAAACACTTTCCTGTTAGCATGATCCATGTGCAGACTGAAGCAGAATAGGATGGCATACCATACCACCCATTTTGATGTGAATTTAGACCTATTTTCCCACTCTGGGGGAGGAGAATGTGGCCGCATTCAGAATGCCAGCAGGAACCCAGCAGGAGCTGCTGCCTCTCAGGCATAAGATAGAGGCAATCAGGTCCTTCCTGCAGATGCTGTGGAGCTGCTTGGTTTGGATTGCTTCCTCTCACGTCAGTGGGATGCTGTCGGTCCTGCCCTGAGGAAAGGCAGTTGGATCCTGGCCTGCAGCCAGCAACCTGGCAGCAGCCAGTAAGTATCTCTCATGCACCTTGCCCCTGGGAATGAAGAGTTTCCACTCACTTTCGCATTTTAAACACCAAATGTAGAAGATTAAAATGGCCAACCTTATTTAAAACAACCAGACCTTGAGACATCCAGGCAATCAAAAAACCCCAAGAAAATTAAAGGGCACTTAGCTAGAGGAGAAAGCTTTACAGGAAAAGCTTTTCACGAAAAATTGGAGGAAAACAGGAACATATAGTATCTTGAACAAACAGTCAGTAATGCTGTTGTACTCCAGCTAGTGTGTGATAACTAGAGCCCAGGACTGGAGAGAGATTTGGTTATGTAGGGGAGTGAGAAAATGCTATTTCTAAATATCTATTCTGATTTAGTAGAAAATGGTCAGAGATTTGGAGGCAGTAGGGTTTTTCATAGGGTACAATGTGCTATGAAGAAAATTAACTCCCAAGTCATTAGTTAAGACACATAATTCATATGATAAGTCTTTGAAATTTTATAGTATTCTTCTAGAAATGTATATATTGGATGTTTTAAAGAATGAAATTTGAAATTTGTTTTAGAGCTAATTTTGTGGCTAGGAATGTCTTGTATTTTTTTAAATTTTCATTAAAATATTAAGAGGCATGTGACCATGGCCATTTTTGGTTTAATGAAAATAAATCAAAGGATTCCTGGTTTCCAATTTTGGTTGTTAACTATGTTTTTAAGTAGGGTTTTTTCTTGGTGAATGGATTTGTGTGGGCATTTTTAACTTTTGAATGAGACCCCTAAAATTTGTAATATTTGTTTTAACATAGGGAAAATTTCTTTAAGAAAAATGAAATTATTGAAACCATTATGCAACAATGGGAAGAAGCTGCTGAGTCATTTTTAACAAGGTAACTGTAGGAAGGAATTATCACATTTTCATGTTCATTTAGCTTTCAAATGTCATACCCAGACAGAAAGCAATGAGGACCATGGCTGTGGCTTTAAATGAGACAGCAGCTTCTTTTTGAAGAGCTGTATTCAACCACCAAACAGCAGCTGAATAAAAAACAGACCAACAAAGAGCTGTGAGAGTGATCAGCCACCAAACAAGCATGGGCTAAGAAAATTTAAGGGGATTTGTTCAGCCTAAAAGATACTGAGAGAAGATGTAAGAAATCATTAAAAAAGAAAAGCAGAATATGGTCACTTGCTGGAGGTAAGAAAATAAGATATCATGGCCTTAACTTTAAATAACCAAGATTTAAGGATGGATATCAGGAAAGTTTCTTTGGTGGTAAGCAGAGTGAAGCAGAGGAATAGATTACCTGTGAGATGTCACATCTTTCTCGCTGGAAGATCTGAAGAACTGGTCACAGAGTCCAAAATAGTTTGTACTGGAGGACAGCCTTGTCTCCTACATCTGGTTAAGCCCTTGCTGTGCCCAATTATCTCAGACAAAATAATCATCATCTCCATCCCATTTCCTACCCTGTTTTCCAGGCAAACTAAAACAAGCTACAAAGTAGATAGAAATTACTTACAGCAGATCCCTGGTTCAGCGGATATGGAGGGTGCAACTGTAAACTCCTATCACAAACTGCAACTATTTGACAGTCACCTTCATTGATTAGGCAGAGAGGTGAGCTTGCTGGCTTCTCTCCAGATTCCTTTCAGTCTTATTTTTTGGTGATCTGCTACAGAAAATAATAATAGACAAGTTTGAGCTGACAGCCAAACTGGTTGGTAATTATCATGCTCCTTCATACAGAGGGAGAGCAGAAAACTCCCCATCCCAGCACAACATTTGTACCCCATAGTGTAACTGCATGGAGGTGGCAACTTACTGTCAGTTGTAGCATTAGACAGCTGGTACCACAGGTATCATTCTGACCCATCAGTCCAGAAGACAAAATACTATGTGAGGCTTTGACAGCCTTGGGTTGCTGTGACTGGAACAGAAAGGTGGTAATCCTGTGAACCTTTGCAGATGCAAAACTTGCCTGAATAAGGGGACACTTGGTGTAAAAAAAAATAATTTCAGATTATCCTGCTTCAATGCTGCCTCTTGAGTGTGAAATTAATTAATTTTGACAGTTCCAAAGGAGATGGGAAGATAGGCATTGAGCTGCTGAGGTATTTACATACTTACAGTGCCCTCAGTCTCCTGAGGCCCTTGGAAATGTCTCCAAGGACTTTCTCTTTTATGTCCTCCTTACTTCAGCAGTTGTCTCCAAACCTAGCAAATTCTTGAGAATCTAAATTTAAAAATCTATGTGAATGCAGTAAAATGCTATCTTCAGAGCTAGTGTCAGTATCTGCTGTTGGAGATCTCTCCAAAACCATGCCACAGGTTAAAAGTAAGGCACTGAGGAAACACTCAGAACAATTTTCTCATTTCCTATCTATCCTTTTAAAAACAGGTCTGAACATTTTAGACAAAAGAAAAAAATTATCTGCCAGCACAATTTAGAAAAGCTCATGACTTTAAAAGACCTTCAACACAGAGCTACCACTGATAAAAATTTGCTGTGACTCATCTATGCTTTGTGTGAGAACAACTCATTTTGCTACTTACCTTCGATTACTGAATTTGAAACTGGATCTTCCAAAGGTCTGAGAATTGTTAAGGTGTGAATGTGAAAATGGGGATCTATGACCAGAAAAACTGATTTTCAAGGAATGGTTGATAAAATTTAAAATCAAATTGAGGAGATTCAGGTCCATGTACACAATAAATGGCCCATTTTTTTGTAAAGAAAAACAATATTCAAGTTCAGGGTAAAAACAGGTGAAGAGAATTTATTCACTTACTGTTGTAATAGGTGTACCCCCTTCTGTATACAAAACATGAGAGTTTATCTGCTAGTGTGTTCAGTATTACATCAAAGACTAAAGCAAGAATGTTAACTGAGTAAAGTGATAAAAAACCTTGAGAAAAAGTTTTTCTACATCAGTCCATATGTATATATATATGTATGTATATGTAAATACTATATAAAGACTATTCCATACTCTGACTATATTTAATAAATGAGTATATATAAGTAATTCCATACTAGAAAAATACAGCCAGATGCAAACGGGACAGACAGAGGCAAGGTATGGGTGCCTTGGTGGACAGCAAGTTTAACACAGTCAATGTGTGTCCTTGCAAGCAATGAACATAACCTGCAGATTAAAGAATGGGCTGATTGCTGAGAGGCACTTCTGAGGCCACATTGGGAATGCTGTGTCCAGATCTGCCTCTCATAAGGTGGGACTAACAAGTGAGGGGATGACAAATTAGATAGTCCAGCAGATGACTGCTAAAATGGTCTGGGGGTGGAGCACTAAGGGAGCTGGTTTTGCTCAGTCTAGAGAAGACTATGGAGGGACTTGATATTTGTCCACTACCTAAAGGTGTATTACAGAGAAGATGAAACCAGACCTTCCTCAGATTGGCACAGCGAGAAGACAAGAGGCAACAGTCACAAGCTGCATGAAGATACATTCTCAAAGGCTATAAGGAAGAATTTTTCATGGTGGAAGTCGTTCAACATCGCAGCATTTTTCCCAAAGAGCTTCCAACCTTGGAGATCTTCAAAACTCAATTAGTTGGGACCCTTCACAGTCAGGTCTAAAGTGGAAATTACACCTCCTGTGAACAATCCTTTGTCATCTAGACTATTTTTGAAGATGCTTATGATGAAGACTCCTCTATCTCCCCAGAGAACCTATTGCAGTGCTTCCCAAAGACTTTAAAAAAAATACTCTAAGCAATTTGTACATTTTGACTGGACTAAATCAGGTTCTAGAAATATTTGTAACATTTACATTGCAATGCTGTGACAATACCTACCAGCCAGAAGGTGAGACTGAATACATTGTATTTCTTATACCTGAGTTGGAGGAAATGGAAATAGTTAAGCATTTAAACCATAGCAATGCATTATCTAAAGCAGGGGTTTGCAGCCTATTCCTTTCTAGAGAAGGGATATGTATTCCAAACACCTTTGGCAGCCCCTGTAGTAAAGATTTCCAAAATTAGTGATAAAAATAGATATGGCTGCAAAACCTATGAAATTATTTCGTAGCTGTAGTTCCCCATCTCTGTTTTTGTAAGATAGGTAAGAACATAGATGAAAATACATTATTCCTATATTCTTATCCTCATGATATTCTAGGAAGTTAATTGCTGCAAATCCATTGTTGTATTGCCTGAAGTTTGTTATACCTAGACATTTATGAAGAAACCCAAAAGTTCATGCTTCTGAAAAAAGCCATAGGATCTGAATCTTCAACATTACAGTTTTGTCCTCCTTTATTTTTATTATTATTTGCTAATGTGTTAGGTGTAATCCCAGCATCTATTTTTGTTGTTCCTCCAGGAGTACTAGCTAATCTTTCATAAACTCTGACTTATAGCTAATTTTGAACCAATTTCCTGCCTCCTAGCTCACCTCATTTTTGTGTTTGTTTTAAAAATAATGCTGATCAACATCTTTCTCTGTAGGAATGTTTTTTACTTGTATCATTATATTTGAAACATTATTTGTTCCTTTGACCTCAGTTAGCAGGCATATGCCATCAACTCAGTAGTCTCCAGAGTTTCATGTTCACCATGGATGTTGAAATACCTTTTTAAATAACACAGAAATAGTGTTGAACAGAAAATAACACTATATAGAAAGTGAGTATATGAAGTGTGCATCTTCTTTAAACATTAAGATCTATGTTCATCAGATACATGAATTTCACTTCTTTTTTTCTAAGTCTCATTTCTACTGTTAATAACTGTAGCTGAAAGATTTTTCACTGTAGTCACTGGAAGGACATTGTTTTTGCAGAGGATCAAGTCTCATCTTTTCAGAGCCTCCATTGCATGCTTAAATTCAGTAGTATCAGTCTAACAAATAAAACACTTATATTAAGAATGGCAGAATCAGCTTGTCAGTTCCCAACAGAAAGTAGATGGTTGATTTTTTTTGTTTGACAAACAGATCTCTGATACTCCGAGCATTTTGATTACTATACTAGTCTATGGCTCTATCCACTCTAACATCCTGTATGCTATGCAAGATTTTGAGGTTAAAGTCACCCTTCACAGGTATATTTTTGACTGTTCATACAGGGTAATCTATGAATTGCTGCCACAGCATTAGTAATATGGGGAATTGGTAAGTCTAAACCCAGATCTTATCTTTGTCTATTGTATTAACTCCTAAAATGTTTTTTCTAAGGCTGCTACATAACTAGATTTTACATTTCTTGAAATTGTTTTCATGAAAAAGCACAGGTTGAGCCTAGCTTTCAAAAGTGTACTGAGACTAAACGCAAATAAAACTTACAGTTTTTGAAGTGGCAACAATGCAGGCATATCCTATAAACAGTGAAAAATACCCTTTTATAGGGTAGCATTGCTATACATCAGAGAGAAACTGAATAAACAAGTTTTAGGTTTTATTCACGATCCTATCCCCTTAGTTTATAGCAGGATGTGGAATGGCTGGAAAACTAGTCCGTGTTTACCTCGGAGAGTTTCAGGCAATTGGTTTGTAACCTATAACACTCCACAAAAGGTAGATAAGGTGCTTAATGAGAATCTGACTGTGGTCCACATCTTCTTTTATTTCTCCTAAATTCTCTTCAGGGTATTTCTATGAGTGTGGGTCTATAAGGGCTGTAGAGGCTCCTGCATGGCTTTTCTGAGGGCTTGTTCCCATTTGCAGCAGATCTGCTCTGGGAAATGAGTGCACCTGCATGGAGAGGCAGAGATGTGTGAAGGCAACATTTCTTCAGGTTTTGTATTTCAACCCTCGACACAAAAAAGCTGGGGATAAAACTGGGAATTACATTGATTATTTTGGGTGTTACTGAAGTTAATTCAACATGACTGGATCTCATTTCCCATAAGAGTTGCATGAGTCAGATCTGTCATATTGAGATATATATAATTATATAAGGCATTTTTCCAAACAAATTGATTTGACGGTTATTGTCCAAGTCAAAGCAGATAGGACACCTCTCACCTGATTTTTAGTGCTTGCCCCTAACAAGCATCCTAGAAAATAAGTGTAGTTTCTCTTACAATTTGTGAAAGGAATATTGTGAGTTGACCCTGGCTGGACATCAGGTGCCCATGAAAAGTCACTCTATCAGTCCCTCCTCAGCTGGGCAGGGGAGTGACAATACAGCAAAAGGCATGTGGGTTAAGATAAGGGCAGGGAGAGATCACTCAGCAGTTACTGTCATGGGAAAACAGACTCCATTTGGGGAAATTAACTAAGTTTATTACAAATTAAATCAGACTAGGATAATGAATGCTTTTCCTCACCCCTCTCCTCTTCTCAGGCTTAATTTTATTCCTGATTCTCTACCTTCTCCCCTCATCAGTGCAGGGGGATGAGGAATTGGGGCCTGGAGTCAATTCATGATGCAGTTTCTGCTGCTGCTTCCTCCTGGGGGGAGACTCCTCTTGCTCGTGCCCTGCTCCAACATGGGTCCTTCCTGTGGGCTGTAGTTCTTCAGAAACAGAATGCTCCAGCTTGAATCCCTTCCACAGGGTCACAAGTCCTGCCAACAAATCTGCTCCAGCATGGAGTCCACAGGTCCAGCCAGGACCCTGCTCCAACGTGGGCTTCCCATGGGATCACAACCTCATTTGGGCATCCTCCTGCTCCACTGTGGGTTCATCCACAGGCTGCATGTGGATATTTGCTCTGTCATGGACCTCCACGGTCTGGGCTGCAGAGGGACTGTCTGTCTCACTGTCTGTCTGTCTGCAGGGGAATCTCTGCTCTGGCACCTAGACCACTTCCTCCTCCTCCTTCTTCACTCTAAATTTATATACATTAAAGCTATGATCTGACCCATTTCAGACCTACTTTTCAATGAAATAAGTTGCTCCCAAGAGCCCCCTGACAAGATCTTGATTAATGATAAACAGGACTACCTCTGAGTAGCTGGGATAAGGACTGTGGAGTCCCTTTGACAACAGGCTCATTTAGGTTTATGGTCTTTTTTCAGAGCTGATTTAAGGCTTTGCACTGTTCCTCACTTTGATGTATGCATTCTCTCTCTTCTCAGCTTTATGCAGTGATTCACCTCTTAGATTCTTCAGCCTGAACACAGACTAAAAAGCTTAACTAAAAGATTTTGATTTATTTCAGCTTTGTGTGAATTCATTAAGGAAGTCACAGTACTTGAGCTGTGGCAGAATCCTGAAGACAGCTGTAGAACTGCACAATGTTGCCCAGAGTCATGCTTTTACAGAGTCTGGCTTTTTGCTAAAATGCTTAGGTCTGTCAACGGGGAAGTAACCACTCCGGCAGCAAAAGTCTCCTTCTCTTACCAAAAAAAAAATTCTCTTTAGTTCATTATAGGATATGTACCAATCGTTAAGCAGGTGATGTGCTACTATTATCAGTAGCACAAGGCACATAGTCTGATCCATGGATGCTTGTGATACTAAAGGAGACATTCACAGCACATAGCTTTGTGATCAGAGATCTTTCCATGGCCCTGGCTCTATCTAGCCACCTCCAGTTTATTTATTATCATTTAATTTCATGTCACTCTTTCTTTCCCCCCAAGTACTTTTCATAGAATCATAGAATCATAGAATCGATTGGGTTGGAAAAGACCTCAGAGATCATCGAGTCCAACCCTTGGTCCAACTCCAGTCCGTTTACTAGATCATGGCACTCAGTGCCATGTCCAATCTCAGTTTAAAAACCTCCAGGGACGGTGAATCCACCACCTCCCTGGACAGGCCATTCCAATGCCTGACCACTCTCTCTGTAAAGAATTTCCTTCTAATATCCAGCCTAAATTTGCCCTGGCAGAGCTTAAACCTGTGCCCCCTTGTCCTATTGCTAACTGCCTGGGAGAGACCAATTCCCACCTGGCTAGAACTTCCCTTCAGGTAGTTTTGAGCTTTTCTCCATGCTACTGTTCTCTAATGAGCCCTCTGCCATTTCAGTTTCCATTCTGCCCTTCAAAATAATGTCATGAAACCCCATTCATCACTTAAGTTTTTTATGTTCAGAACATGCTACTCTCTCAAGTAAATAGAAAAAAATAGCATAATCAAGAAAACATTAAGAAAACAACCCCTATACAAATCTGTAAATGTCACTGTATTTTCTTCTGCTTCAGAAATTTTACCTGCAGCTGGTGCTCTCTCTTCATTATTTCCATTACAGTGTGGTCTGAGAGGCCAGGGCCCATCTTTCCCGTGTCAGTAAGTCATCTTGCATATCTGAACCTTGAACCTAGAAAGCATTTAAGAGTTTGGCCCCCAGTCAACTTTGGAATCTATAATGTCTTAGGTATTCAGTTAATAATAAAGTGCTTTGCAAGACCAGCAATGTATAAACAACAGATAATACTGTCTGTCCCTCAGACAGTATTATCTTGTTGTTTTTGCCTTAGCAACCAAAAAATACTTTGAAGAGTATTTTATATGTGATAAAGATGTGAAAACTGTTAATGCATGAGCCAGTCAGGTGGACATCAAAGGATGCTTCTAGCTTGTTTGAGGTCTTCTGTGTTGATGATGGTGAGCTGCAATTACAATTAGAGGAAGCGAATTGTAACAGGAAAGAGTTATGAGATGCCTGAGCGTATTTTCAGAGAATCATAGAACATGCTGAATTAGAAATGACCCACAAGGGTATTGAGTCCAACTCTTACCCCTGCATAGGACCATCCCCAAGAGTCACACCATGTGCCTGAGAATATTGTCTAAATGCTTCTTACCTCTGTCAGGCTTGGTGCTGTGACCACTTCCCAGGTGAGCCTGTTCCAGTGCCCAACCACCCCCTGGGGGCAGAATCTCTTTCTAATATCCAACCTAAACCTCCCTGACATATCTCCAGGCCATTCCCTTGGGTTCTGTCACTGGTCACCGCAGAGAGGAGATCAGTGTCTGCCCCTCCTCTTCCCCTCATGAGGAAGTTGTAACTGCAAAGAGGTCTCCCCTCAGTCTCCTCTTCTCCAGGCTGAACAGACCAAGTGACCTCAGCTGCTCCTCATATGGATTCCCCTCAAGGCCCTTCACCATATTTGTTGCCCTCACTCGGACACTCTCTAACAGTTTAATATCTTTCTTATATTGCAGTGTCCAAAACTGCCACAATATTCAAGGTGAGACTGCCCCAATGCAGAGAAGAGCAGGACAATCCCCTCCCACACCCGGTTGGTGATGCTTTGCCTGATGCCCCCAGGACACATTTGGCCCTCCTGGCTGCCAGGGCACTGCTGACTCATATACAACTTGCCATCAACCAGGACTTCCATGTCCCTTTTCACAGCACTGCTTTCCAGCATTTAGTTCCTCAGTCTGTACAAATATTTGAGGTTGCCCCATCCCAGGTGCAGAATTTGGCACTTTCCCTTGTTGAACTTCCTATGGTTGATGACTGCCCAGTCCTCTAATTTGTCAAGGTCTCTCTGCCTTTGAGGGAGCCCACAGCTCCTCTGAGTTTCGTATCGTCTGCAAACTTGTTCAGTAACCCTTCCAGTCCTGTATTCAAGTCATTTATGAAGATGTTGAAGAGCACAGTGCCCAAGACGAAGCCCTGTGGAACCCCACTAGTGAGAGGTCACCAGTCTGATGTTATGCCATTCACTATTACTCATCGCTGTGCTTGACCTGTGCTCCAATTGCTCACCCACCACATGGTGTGTTTATCCAGCTGTGTGCTGAACATTTTGTCCAGGATACTGTGAGGGACAGTGTCGAAAGCTTTATTGAAATCTGAAAAGTTGCATCAACTGGCATCCCTTGATCAACTAGATGTGTTACCTTGTCATAGAAGGAAATCATGTAAGCTCCCTAAGAGAAGAAGGTTTCAGTTTCTCAATTTTAGCCCTTTTCTCCACCTTATGTAGTATTTGAAGTAGCTAGTTCATTTCAACCAATATTGACAGTGGATAGGATGTTACACAATGTCCCATTCTAAAAACTCTGATGAAGACCAGTGTCTGAATAGACAGGCAAGATCCAAATTGATCAGACCACTGAAGAAAATGATGCTTTAGTTCTGTCAAATATAAATCCCTGAGAGGGGCAGCAGACCATTTAGCAGCTTTACCTTTGAGCTTGTCCTAAGTATGCTGCGACTTGCTCAGCTCAGTAGGTGTGGGACATTTGGTGGAGCTGGAGGCACTCTGGAGACAGGACACAGAAAAGCTTCAGTGCTATGGTGTGTGGGTGGAGTGGGTGGAGGTGCACACGGGGTGCAGGACGTGGAATCAATAGGAGCTAGGACCTGTTGTTACCATTGCCTGGTGGTCTATTTTCGATAGTTCAACCCTGGAACACTGAAGGAGAAATATTTTGAAGGAGAAATTCTTTAAAGGAGAAATATAGTAAGCCTAATGTTGTGTTTAATTTCATGTTGTTACTGCTGTTTTTATTGTGGTTACTCTAAGAAACCTTCTGCATAGTTTTTTTAATACCTTTGACTCAGATACCTTGGAGAATGAGATCTGGAAGTCAATTAGCTAGTGGCACTGAATTCTACCCATCTGGATCTTAACGTAGAATCAAATCCTATTCAGCTGTATGAGTTAAGTAAATGTTATGGTATTAGGTACTCAAAGTTTTGTAATAAATGTGTCATAAGATGTTCTCTTCTGGGCAGTCCTAAAGGTATGCAGTAGGATATAATTTCAAAGGGTTGGAAAGTCTTCCCATCCACCTGTATTTTTTAAATACATAGAGCAGGTTGGAAAGGGATTTGATAACTTGCAGCACAGTTTCTGCAATGTGAGTTTATCTAACCTGTCACGGGTCTGTATAACCTACGCTTTCGTGCAGCAGAAATGATGCATGCAGTAATTCAGTTTTCTAATTGTTTGCAGAATCCATTAAAGCAAAAAAACCCAAACCACTCACATTCTGGCTTGTCATACACATTGTCGATCCATACCTGTAGCCACATATTCAATGTATTAATTCTAATGTGCTTTTCCAAGTATGGAAACCAGTTTGCAGCTTCAAGTATGGATTTTCTCTCACAGCACAGGCCAGGAAGCAGCTGGCCACTTTGAGAAGGAACACCAGAATAATGACACTTTTGCTTTTAGAACAACTTTGTAGGGTATTTGCTTTCAATTAACTTTGACATTTCTGACAACATTACCTTGGCAGTTTTAAAATCTCAGATCTAAATGCTTGTTGAATATTGATGTCAATCCTCAAATAAAAGCTTTCTCACTTCATTTAGGAAAAACCCCCAAAATATTTCTGTTTATGTACAATTAACTTCTGTCATTGAGCAGCCTGGTCTAGTGGAAGTGTCCCTACCCACGGCAAGGGGGCTTGGAACTAGTTGATCTTTAAGATCCCTTCCAACTCAAACCATTTTACTATTCTATGATTCTGATATATTATCAGAAATATGATACTATGCCATACTACATAAAAGTGGACTGAGTGTTATTCCTCTGCTGAGGTGCAGTCATATCTAGACTGTGTTTTTGTTCCTGCCTGTTTGCTTTCCAGTTTTTTAAATTACTTGTTTAATGACATCCAAATGCATATGCCTGAACATTTATTGCAGAGGCAAAGTTGTTTTATTTCAGGGGTCAGGGGATTTTATTATTTTGTTTTGTTGATTCATGAGTTTATATATGCATTAACTAAGAACAAATATTTTATTACCAGTTTGTTCCTTACGTGTTGGTTTATTAATTTTTAATTGATTTTATATCTCAGAGGCATTTGCTTTGTTGTAATATAAAAGATACTGTGGAGCAATTTTCACATTATATCAATTTGCTCTGTTCTGTCTTTGGAAAAATCAATAAAATGAGGTGAAAATAAAGGCTATGACTCACTGGCTGATATACACAGAAAATGTCACTTTTGAAATGCATTTTTTTTAAATGATTACTTAAAAATTCAGTATGGTTTGGTTCATATTTGACATCTCAACAGATCTAAAATCCTGCTTGGTGAGCGAGCCCTCACATTGTCAAAGGGAAATTCCATGCAAACCACCATCCCACAGTATTACTGGAGCAGAATGCCACAGTGCCTCTCGGTCAGCTTTAAGCTGTATTTCCATGGAAGGAGTTTTCAGATGCTGCAAGCTGGCACTAATATCCAAGAGGTGAAAGACCCTCTCTGCTCTGGAAGCTAAGGATCTCCTCTGAGCTCAGGTTTCTGTCCTGCTGCTGAAGGGAGGTTGGGCCTAGAGGGCTGTAGGATGGATTGATGGTGTCTGCCTACATCATCAGTCCACCTACAGTGCTGCTGGAGCAATGATTTCTCATTTTAAAAGTCACAGGCATACTTGGTGCGGGTTTAATATGGATGAATTTGCGGCTTGTCTTTCCATGGAGTGATAAGTAATTTAATTTTTTCTTTTCCTCCAGTTGTTAAAATGAAATGCATATTTTATGGCAAGGCTGTGGGATCCTTTCAAAATTGGTATTTTTCATTACAGTTCATCTAGATGCACATTGCTCCTAATAAAACAGTGACATTTTACCTACTGGAGTATTTGCAGTCTTCAAAAAGACAGACTCATTGGCTCTTGGCTGCTCTTTAGCATAGCACAGCCTGCCCTTAGATTGATATTTTGTATAGTATCATTATTGTTAATATTATCATTATCATTATTGTTATCTAACATGATTATTGCTACTCAGACATGACATTGACCAGATCAGCTGTATTAAGGACTGTCTATCACAGACTAATGTAAGGTCTCTGCCTCCAAATACTCTGCACTAATTAGAAGTTTTAACCAAAGTTTTTGTTTTCTCTTTCAAAGAACGTTATGCTCCAAACATTAATGAACCACGGATACTTTAATTCCTGCTTTGATGTCTTAGAGATTTCTTGAACTAGTTTTCGGCCTCAGAATTGCTTTCCTGTTCATTATTCCCTGTGAAGGGTGAGTTATTTCTTCACATGTCTGTCTTGTCCCACAGGCTCTTCTGTCATCAGGTATTCACAGTGGGTTTGTATCTCTTCTCCTTGATCCAACAATTAGGCTTCCTGTAATTTCTCAAATTTTATGTTAAAGAAGTTGATTACCAATCAAGAATGTAAGGAATATAGGCTGTGATTAGACCCATGGAGGTCAGACCCACAAATATAAGTGTGCTTAGACTGTACTTGTGTAATCAAGATACTTTATGAAACATCAAGTAGATCTTAAAACAGCAGTGGCAATTTCAGTGAGAAATATTTTATGCGCTATTAAAAATGCTACAAAAAAAGCGTTAGATATAACACAGCAACTGTTCAATCTTACTCTGTTCTGCCCCTGTAATTTTTAAAAGAGATTGTTATCACTGAGGAAATAGAGCAAGAAACAAAAATTAGACATGGCAAGTTACCAACAAAGACTCTCTGTGCTGAATGAGATTCAGCATCATTGATTCTGGATGCATTTGTACCTGCTTTAGTATCTGTAACAGAAGTATTTTACTCAGAGCCCAGGTGGGATGGATTTTGTTCAAAAAGTTAAAAGAAATTGAGTGGTATGAAAAATAAATGTGTGGTCACTGAAATTATTGGGGACAACACCTTACAGAAAGATCTGCTTTGTAGCCCCTCCAAACTGCAATGCAATGGCGCTGTAAGCGTCAGAAGTGCCTCCCTGGGGAATCTGATCTTGTGAGCAACTCCTGGGGGACAAAATGGGTATGGCAGAAATGCAACCTCTAGTTCTGACCTACGAGAGGATAAATGAATTCAAATTGACACAGGTAAATAAGTTGTTAAAATGTGAGAGGCCTGAACTTTTTAACTTATTTTAGAGCAAAAGAGTGTATTTTATACCCATAGCTTCCTCTATACTATCACAATGGTAACTACCTAAGTGAAGAGAAAGCATAGAAAGTAAGAAAAAAGAAGGGAGTGGAAGGTTATGCTTTCCTGTGCTAACTGAATTTCTTATAGCCATCTGTGCTGAAAGAAATAATCTAGAGATTCATAGGGGATTGGTACAGGAAATTAATGAAAATACTAAGTAATTCTGGAAATACATGGTATTTGAACTGTGTCTTTCTAAATGGTCTCTTTATTTCCTACATGTCTCAAGTTTCTATTCTGCACTAGGTCTGTATCCTAATTAGGTGAAGGGGTAATAGGTATATGTCTTTGAATCAAATAGGAAGTATGTGCAATACAGAATAGGATGCTGTAATTTATATTGGTTTCCATGCACAATGGATCCCTGGTCCTGGGTTAAGTGCTTTGTGATAAACTGGACTGGAAGGAACTTTTTAAATAACATTATTCTTTTGCACAATAAAGGAGTATGCCATACATGAACTCTTTTTACATGTTGAGGATTTTGGTATCTGAGCAAGTTTTCCAGTCTCATATTTCTTTGGCAGAGGAAAAAAAATTCTGCTGTAATTGGAGTGTGTTTGTGAAAGTTACAGGCCATCCATAAGGCGATCCTAAATATTCCCTTTGTGAGAAGAAGTATTTGAATGTTTATTATCACTTTTTGTGTTCTAGTTTGTCGTGCTCGTGTGCTCCTGTATTGCTTTCTGATTACACTGTTGTTAAAGTAAGTCATGAAGTCTAAGCCTTCATTTCAGTGAGTTATGGGGATGTATATACACATTAAAGTCAATATGGAAATTCAAAAAAAAGCAATTACAGATAAGCATATCTGCTCACTGCTGCCTGCAAGCTGTAAATAGCTGATCAGAGACTCATTTCTCTAGGTGAACATCTAGTGAGTCAGACTCTTTTCTTACAGTTAATTATTATTAGATGAACCTCACTCCCTAAATGGAGTGAAAGCATCATTCCATTTTGATAACACCTCAAACCTCTGCTTACCAGTTTGTGCTGGTTTGGGCTGGGGCAGAGTTAATGTTCTTCGCAGTGCCTAGTATGGAGCTGTGTTTGTGGTTAATAATGTGCAGATGTTTTAGTTGCTGCTGAGCAGTGCTTACACAGAACCAAGGCTTTTTCTGTTTTTCAGACTGCCCCTCTGGCAAGAAGTTGGGAGTGCATGAGAGGATGGGAGGATACACAGCCAGGACAGGTGATCCAAAGTGACCAAAGGGATTTTCCATACAGTATGGCATCATGTTCATTATATAAAGTAGGGGGAGAAAGCAGGAAGAAAGGGACGTTTGGAGTGATGGCATTTGTCTTCCTGAGTAATTGTCATATGTGATGCAGCCCTGCTCTGGCCGAACACCTGCCTGCCCATGGGAAGCAGTGAATTAATTGGTTTTATGCATGGCTTTTTTTTCTCCTTTTAAACCGTTCTTGTCTCAACCTAAAAGTTTTACTTTGATTCTCCTTCCCATTCCATCAGTTTGGGGGGAGAAGGGGGTTGAACGAGTGGCTACATGGTACTCAATTTCCAGCTGGGAAATGACACATTTCCAGGCACACTGTAGAAAATTTTATTGCAAGGGCTTAACTCAGTTTTTAGCTGTTTAGTTGATCCCACCATCTGCATTGTAATCTATTTCATCTCTGTCTGAATTAAAGAAGATCCTGAGCAAGATCATCATCCGTGCACAAGGTTACTAGCAAGGACAAACGCTTAAGACTTTTGGTGCCAGTCTCAGCATATGAGGGCTGTATGTCTTTTTTTGAGCTATAAGCTCTTTTCCAAGTGTCACTCATATTCTTCTCACTGTAGCATCTGTTGGTATGGAGCTTAGTTTGGGTTTTGCTGTCCGTGTATTTTGACACGTGATTTTATATAAACATATCCATAGATTATTGTAATGTATAAAGGCATTAGTTGACATCTATGAGCATGTAAGTGTGGGTTTTTGCCAAATGATTCAGAAACTCACTACATATTTTTATCAGCAGAACTTACCTAATACTGGTTTCATTGTCTTTTACAGATCCTTAACCTTCAAACACTGAATTTTTATTGGTTGCATTATTAACTTCTCATTGCTTATTTAATTTGAAGTTAGGACCTTCGTATCCAGTGCCTAGAATTTGATTGAAAATATGGAAGATAAATTTGAAAAAAACCACTTATATTTCCTGTGACTTTAGACTAAGACTTCAGACTTTGGACTAAGTAATTGGGTGACCTTTTGTTGTCAAGGCAAGAAGTTATATTTCTGAGTAAAGATTTGGTTATCAATGATCAAGTTGAGACTGAACTCACTAAAAATGAATAAAACATTTTTTATCTGGACGTGTTTCTTCATCTCACATGTTTATGGCTGGTTGCTTAAAGCTAGAAGAAATATTTTTTTATTTTGAGCTTTTATTAAGTTTAGCAACAAAAGGCATTTTACAGATTTACATAATTATTTTTTTTTAATAAAATTTGCTGCCATTTATCAAAGAACTCTCAATCATCTCTTACTGTTTCTGATAAGGGCATTAACAGTCAATGACCAAGCAATAGTCAGGTTCTAGGAAATTACCGGGAATATGTAAAGGTGTGATAATTTTTTTCCTCCATATAGAAAGTTATGCACCAAAGCAAGAAAAGTCTCTGCTCCATCTAAATGTATGCAAAGAAACGAAATGGCTTTTCTTTTTTGTTTTGTTTTGGTTTTGTTTGCTTATTTGTTTTTCTTGTTTTGTTTTTAATGTGTGGGGTTTTTGTTTGGTTTTAATCAGGTAATTTAAGGAGTTGGTAGCTGTAAAACTGGCAGAAAAGTAAACAGAATACTTTGACAAGTACTGTAGTTGAAAGACTTCTGTCAATTTGTTGTATCCTACACCACAGGAACTGATTCAAATCACAACAAGCATTAGACACTCAGTTTGGGACTTAAACTGAAGCCTGCTGGCACCAATTTATTGTAGCTGGCCCTTATACAGTTGCTGACAGAAAGTCTCTTTCTGTAGCTGTAACAAGTAGAGCTTTTTCAGCAGAATATGGGTGAATGCATAAAATTTGTTTCCTGGCTTGAACAGGATACAGGATCAGTTTTTAAATATTAATGCCTTAGGATAGTGTACAAACTAGCTATGTTTTGTGCACTTAACATAGAGAATTCCAAGCAAAAAATTCATATTGCAGATACAAAGCTGGTAAGTGTTTCTGCAACAACCTATTAACATTAGCATGGATGTGTCCTGTGGGTTTCCAGTCTCTGTAGCTGCAGCTGAACTGGCCCATGGCAGCAATAAATGGATAGTTTCATTAACTAATATGTGAAGTTTGTTCAGACCGAGTGAATTATGTTTGCTTGATATAGATTACTGTCAGGATTTCTAAAGGCTAATCTGCTTTTTTTATTATGCAAAGACACCTTCCTTCATCAGCTCTACCTGATAGTTTCTTGTAAGGTCAATCTCCATCATATGCAGCTATTTGCACCTTCCTGATATCTGTTCAGGTAAGAAGCAAGCTGAACACCTCACACAGGGTTAATGACATCAAAGCCATATTTGGATTTCAAATATTTGACAAAAAGTTGCAGGCAAAATCCCACTTTCTGACTAGTTTCAGTCATAAATTTTTGAGTAAATGTCAGAGTTTTTAGGAATATATAAAAGTTCTTGAAATGCTACCAGGACTAATTTTTTCATCTGTTTATCTGTAACTTGGGGATGTCTTTCTACTCTGTGGACCAACTAAATCTTTTGGGGTGGAAGGGGGAACCCCAAAACCCAAAAAGTATCAGGTTAATTAAAAGATTATTGTTCTACATTACAGAAAGGGTTTTACTGTAAGAAATCTTCCAGAAAGAAGACTCCAAATGGCAGTGGGATGTCAGAATTCAAATATCTCATGGAATGGAAGGCATGAGGGCTCACTTACAGGTTCTTTAGGTGTTTATTTCTTCTTGTCACAGGATCTTGTTTCACAGATCCCCATTCTCAGAGTTCCTTTTATACTCATCCATTCTTTTTGGTAAACACAAACTCATTTCTTCCTAGCTTAACCTTCACAGCCCCCTTTATAAGTCTTTCTTTCCCTTGTACCTTCCTTTATCCCAGTAAGAAAAGTAGACTTTTGTGGCTGTGACAGTTTAGACCCTGATAAATGTGCAGCACCATCTTTGCTAAGCTACCTACCCACTGTCACTACACCCCAAAAGAGCTGTTCCAAAAGCAGCCTTTTCCTTTACTTACTTCAAATGCCTGGAGGCTAATATAATATAATAGGCTCATAAAATACATCAATACAAAGAGCTTCTCTGGGCCTCTGAGTAGTAGAAGATGTGTACAGTCACATCAGCCAGAAGAGTTCTATGAAAACCCTCTGTTAAACAAGCTGAGGCATTTGCTTTCCTGAAAACCATAGCAAATCTAAAATATGTTCCCAATAAAAGGAAGCACAAATCTGGACTTTCGAGGGACCAGTGCATCATATGTATTTCTTCTGTTACTTTCATAATAGGAACTGGAAAGAATATTGTATTTTAAAATAAAAATTTCCCTTAAAGTCATAAAAAATGTTGGAAAGAAAAAGATTTTTCCATAATGAAAGAAAATTGAAACTGAGACCCACACACAGTTGTAAATGGGAGAAGTTAATAATGGGCAAGTCCTGTTCAGAATTCTTTACCAAATTTCATTTATTCATAAATCCAGCCTAAAATATGGTGAAGCTAAGAACATTTGGAAGCCTATTGATTGCTCCTGTTTAAAGTAGGAAAAGACAAGTAAAATGTGTTAAGTGTATGTGTATAGATATTCAGATATTCAGTTGTATAGCAAAGCTTATTCTTCAAATGGATTTGTGAAAACAGCCAGAGTTTTCTGAGTATGGATTTGAGGATTTGCCTGTAAAGGAAGAAAAAAAAAAAAGAAGTCACTCCTTTAAATATTAATATTTCTCGGTATCTTTAGACACATTTTAAAGTGGAAAAAACATCCTCATACATTGTTTTTTTCCTTCTTGTTAAAAAGAAAAAGAACTGATCATTTTTATTAGCTCTAGTTGGCAAAAAATTAATATTCCCCTATTTATTATTATTCACTGTTGGCTATTAAAATTCTTTGATATTCATCCAATAAAAATTTTATTAATAAAATATCTAAATGAGAAATCTTGCTCATTTCTCATCCTTAACCACCATGATGATTTCAGCAAGACTCAGTAGAGACTGAAGCATCATTTCACACAGAACTTGTGGCATGACAGGGTTCAGAGGGGAGAGAACTGTGATTCAGGTGCACCTAGTTAAGCTCTACAACCAAAGGGGTGATAGTAGCATGGTCACCACTTCAGGTGCTATGACTGGAGTTCAAACAGAAAACTTCTGATTCAAGGTCTGCCTAACTGGTGAACCTCTTCCCTACAACTCAATTTCTAGTACTTAGAACAGTCAACTATTAGTATTGTAAGAACTTTGTATAATTACCATGTAGCTCCACGTGTGCTAGAAGCATTCACTCAGACAAGAAAGTGAGAGCAACTTATAAGTGGACTTGTTTTTATTTCTTTACAATGTCATCCCTCTGAATGGTTTTCCAAACCTCAGAGAGGTTGTAATCAATATAGCTGCTGCTAGGGATTCCTGTATGAGATAGCTATTGACAGTACTTTCTTTCTGAAGAAGTGGTTGTGGAATTAAAGCTTGAATCTTAAAAAGACTTACATATATTGACACAAGTATTGGCTCTGAGAAAAAATGCTGTCCCCCAGCTGATGCAGGAGGTCACCATACTCAGAACTGTTGCCATAATGATTTGAGAGCTGCTGTTAGCAAAAAGTGCAGCTAACTTGTACTTCTCATTTCTAGAAGGTGAATGAAGATCACTTTGTGTTCAGGCATTTTGTGTTCATAGAGTGCAATTTTACTAACATTACCTTTTCAAGTGATGATGTTTATCCACCATTTCACTCAGTGTGCTTCATGGCCAGAGTTGTTCTTTGCAGACAAACACAAAAAAAATAAGCAAGATTCATTGAAGGATTTATATGAAATACAGAGTCCTGGCAGAAACACTATGTTTCTCAGTAAAACACACAGAAAAAGACTCATGCCTTAGGATATGAACAGAGCATCCATCCCCAATTGAATGAGCCAATCATAAAAACTGAGCATGAGTCTTACACCACTGCTGCTTCTACTGTACAATATCCAGCCACTGAATGGGTGATGGAGGTTGAATTATACTTTCAAAGTAAAATATATACAGGTATTCCCCCAAAAATGCCAATGCAGTTGAAAGGATTCAAAAAGGTTTCTTTTGGAGGGAAGGACAGTAAGACTTACAAAAACCTGACACTGCTGCAAGACAGTATCGGGCCTCCAGAAAAAACAAGTTCCTGCACCCTTCCAGGGCTTTTTTATCTTCTCCCTGTCCTCCCCTGTTCTCTCTGACCCGAGGAGGCTCTGTACATGTCTTCAAATGTTATCTCCCCTGCATACCAGAGAGAGAGCGAGCTTGCTCACCACCTTCTCTGCAACTGTCTCTAAAATGCAGAATGGAAAGAGGAAAAAAAAATCTACCCCTCTTGAGAGGGGCACTTTGCAGGCAGAAAAAGGATTCTTAAGTGAAGAAAGAGTTCTAGCTTCCCATTCTTCCAAAAATGCATCAATCCCTACAGCTTCACCCTGAGAAAGTTCAGACCCTGCAAGACTGAAGCAGCAGTCTGTATGAACCAGCATTCCACTGCAACTCAGCAGCAGTGCAGAAGAGTCCACTGGGCCAACAAGAGAACATACAGGAGGGGACTTGATTCTGGAAATTAAAAATTGGGAAGTGAAGCAAGAGTGCTACATGAAAAGAAAACTAGCAAGACAGGTTTTTGTATAATATAAACTGCTCCAAGAGGAAGGATCGGCATATCACCCCTCTAGACAAATCTAGCTACTCAGCCACACCATCTTGAATCAAATAGTTTACTACAAGTTCAGAGGAGCCTGATCTGACGACTCTATGTGAGGTGGAATCTGGCAACACCTTTTAGGCCTTGCCCAAATCTGATCCTGCAGGAACCTAGATGGTGTGGCATTAGCATTAGGGGTAGGCTGCAAGATGGTCTGACTGGGGACATTTAGAGAGTAGATCTGGGCACCTGGAGAGCCTTAGTCACAGAGGTATCTAAGGAGTTAATTTAGCAAGGTGTGTGTCTGGGATGACAATCTATTTTTGACATACTTTAAATTCCCCTTCTACCCTGTTCTAGGCACTGGTGTGAAATCTAAACCCAAGACTTGCGTATTTTAAGGATTCAGCATCACATCATGCAAGTCAGGACTGACAAATGCATGCCACTAGCATCCAGAGGGTTTGTTTAATATTTCTGATTGCATTTCCAACTATACAGTCATGAGACATAGCAAGGAATTCAGATGTACTCTTCAGCCACCAGGGACACAGTCGAGTGAATTACTAATCTCCCTAGACACCTGGAATGCACATAATGAATTTGTATGTAGAGCTTGATCATCCACCACAGTAAATTGTATCATTCCTCGCTCTGCTGTGGTAGGAGGATTTTAAAGCTCCTATTCTGAAACTCCTCACTTGCTATTGGCATGGTTAGATCCTCCAGAGCACTCACAGCTGTGCTGCCTTTCAACAGCCTTTCCTTCAAAAGGGGAGAAATGGTGAATTCAGCAACACTGGTCTAAGCTGATAAAATGTACAGGAATAGGAATACATGGCAGTCCAAACCCTTTTTTCAAAGCAGCAGCTGACTTATGATTCATGATATAAAGCCCAGTGGCTTGGCTGCATCAGGTTTCTAATTGTTGTGGATTTGGCCAGCTCCTCAAGCTTTGGGCCAGCATTACCCACATGCTGGGACACCCAGCGTTCAGTAAAAGGAGCACTTCAACCACTTCAATATGTACACCAGATAAGAGATGTCATATTTCTCTAGGGCTGGCAGGATCCCACCTCCTCTCTCTTTGAGTGACTGCTGTTGTGATTGCCAGGAGCTTCCTCTGCCTCCAGCAGCAGCCTAGAGCTTCACTGGGATTTGCTCCCAGTTGGGTGAGAGCACACCTGCAGCACATCATGCTGTCGTCAAACGTCACCCTCAAGCTCCCAAATGATGTCCCTTTGTGTGTATAGAGAAGCAAACTCTGGGTATGGCTAAACCCATTCTCCAACAAGCACACACCACTAGAAAGTAATGTTCTAGAAGTCCCTTTTCCTGTGCATGACTATAAGTCTAGATGAAGGAAAATGAACCAGAAGACAGTGGGCCAAAGAGGGGAAAACTGCATGCTGAGAAGGTGGTGAAAGCCTCCCCAGAGTACTAAGCTTTAGAGGCTCTTGAGTCTGCAGAAGCCAATAAGCTCACACCAGCAAGAAACTGGTGGATCTGCACAAGGCCACCAACACACATTAGTGTTCAGCATGACTCAGTTGCACCCACAAGGGCAATGGCTGCTGTGAACAGACAAAGGCTGCAGGATGATGCATATGTGCAATAGAACAAAGTAACCTCTGAGAGACTTTCCAAAATCTAACCTCAAAGCCACTAGTGTGGCAGTCCAGCCCCCCACTTCTGAAGGTAGAATTGGAGCTGTCTCCCAGCTCTGGTTCCATCTGGGTGACAAGAATGAAAGTATGAGTGAATTAGATCACCTATATCCCATCTCCTGAAAAAAAGCAGGTTTCAACAGGGACGATGAGTTGTCCAAATTTCCATATTTGCTTAGAAAATAGAATGATGAGAACTGCTCACAGTTCTTATAGCTCACCTTATTGTTACACTTGTTTATGGTAAAATACCATACTTGATCCCAACATTTTCTCTTACTTTCCAGCAAATTTGGCATCCTGTAACTTTTATGACTGTATCAGAAGTTAGGTGTCATGCAGATCAGGTTGTGGATCAGGTTGTGGATCCTTTGCCTTGAGGAGATAAACCTTACATCTTTTTTTTTCCTAGTGCAAGCTTTATGTTTCTTGTTGCTGATGTGTTTTTTGTAAGGTGAGAAGATTTCATGTGTTACAAGTTGTGTATGAGAGCAAGAGAGAAAAGAAATGATTGGTATTGTAGTATTGTGCTTTATACCTCAAGGAACTTAAATTCCACTAAAACTCAGGCAAGACCCAGGGGTGAAAATGAATGAGACATGATTAATAAGTAACCTTAATAAGCATTTTACATTTACCTTTCAAGTAGCCATTAAAGCAGTTCACACAAAAGTGTCTTTTATACTTCACTTAAAATAGCCAGTTTTCCTCTGCTCTGCTCCTAGCCCTGAGGCTGGCCCTGTGGTTTGAAAGTATTTTTACAAACCTGTACAAGCAACAAATGTGGTCAATTCTAGTGCTCTGTTTGTCTTTTTGAAGGCCCTTGTATTTGTCATTTGTAAACCAGCAATTGGCAAAGATGCAAAGACCATCCATCTTCCACTCTGTAGAAATCACTTTAAACTAAAAAGTGTTTTCTTTGGTTTTCTTTTTTAAAAAGATCTTATGCTAGCTTCTCTTTTCAAGTGTGTTTTGAAGAGGAGGTCATCATCAGGGAATTCTGTATGAGCTTATTTTGTGTTTATTTATCAGAAGTTTTCTGTAAGAAACTGCTAATTAATTGCTGATTGATAAAAATTAAATAGGCAGCCAGGATTCCCTGAAGAGCAAGCAGCAGCTGAATCCGGTGCTTTGGGAAAGAAGCTTTTCCAAAGACTCTAGGTCTAATAAATACATTGACACAGCAGGTCAACTGCCTCTACTCATGTGGGATTTTGTACCTTCTTCCGCTAACACTACCTAGACTGTGTGAAGGATACAGGTGCCTCAGTATATATTATTAACCCTTGATGTTTCTGTTCTAATCTGCTTGAAGAGTGTGCTACTGAATATATCAGAATTTCAGTGAAAGGTTTGATTTTTATGTGATTTATTTTGGTGGTATCACGTTGTTTTGGTCCCACTGACAAATGGGGCCAGTGACAGCCAATCAAATATTTAAATGTTTGATCTCTACACTGTGGCAAAAGATATTTCAAAGATACAAAGTTCACCTATCAATAAAAGTGTTTGAGTTGTGTTGGATTGGCTTTTCTTTTTTTAGTCTCTTTCCTTCTTCAGTAGAAGAAATTGCATGAAGCCACTCTAAGTCAGACTCCAGAGGGACAGAAACATTTACAAGAAGAGCTGTTCCTGCAGTGCAGAAATATGGCAGTGCAAATAACATCACGGGCTCAGCCTTTTTCTTTTTGGTATAATAGGAATGAAATCTGTGCCATATTAAATTGTTACAGTTTCATCAGCTATCCCGGAAATAAATCCTGTGACTACATGTTCATTTGCTGTCTTAGGAAGTGTTTTTGATTTTTAGGACAAGAATCGGAGGCCCCTGCTTTGAGACAGCATTATGGGGCACTTTATCTGCCTTGTCTACATTTAGAAGACTTAGTCATGTGATAAAACCAGGTAGGTACTTTGTGAATGAAGGTGTAATTATAAATGTGTTTACATACTCACTGGATCAGGGCCAAAGTGTGTATATGTTCACTTCCAGATTTTAAAATGAAAAAGGACAATGGAGCAAATGATCAGGCATGACACTTATTTAATGGTGTATGGGTGATTTTTTTGAAGATATGACCTGAAAAAAAACTTCTAAACTTTCACTCCTGAAATGGAAATGTAAACTTACTCCTACCTAATTATAGTTCTTTTTTTTCTTATCTTTCAAATGTAGACAAATCGTTTGTCAAAATGTCACATCGAGAGAGTAAAAGGAAAAAATTTCAATGTGTTAAAAAATGCTCCACAATTGATTTGTAAAGTTATTCTTCTTATTGACAAAAGATCAAAATATAACACGAATTTATGAATAATTTTCATACATTTCTATGTGCATCACTTTTGAAAAAAAGTAGTTAAATAGAATTTTTACTTGCAGATCAAGTTTTATTTTAAACCTTTTCAATATTTCTCACTACTTATCCTTTTGTCAGTTATATAACTTTTCTAGAATTTAAGCATTTTAAATTAAATTCTCTTTTTAAGCATCTACCATAGACCAAATTTTTAAATTTAATTTCTGATGACATACTCTATCCATTTTTTGAAGATGCAGGTCAATGTGAAATATACTATTTTCATTACCTAAAAAAATGTTGTCATTTTGTTTTAGGTTTGGGTTTCTTTGTCTAATTTGTTTGTTTTGGAGTCAAAAATTGAAACATGGAAAAGAATACAATGGGGATATATCTTTCCTTATTACTGTTCATGTATTTTGTACAGATTAGTTGTTTATAAAATCTTGCCAGATATATTTCCCTGAAAGTAAAATTAATAAAGATAAGCAAGACTTTCTCTGGGGAAGCACATGGCCTGCTGCACTTCATTTTGATGCAGAATCAAGAGGAAGGAACTCTCTTCCTCATTTACCCATCAATCTCAGCTTCAAAGCTCAGCTGGTGCAGAGGAACTGCGTAAATAAAAAGGGAGCAAGAGCCAGAGCTGGTAAGTGGGTGGATTGAAGGATGAGATATGGTTCCATAGTGTTCATAATTTGCCTTTCCTTGGTAGAAACTCTGGAGTTCCATAATTTCTTTCTGGTAGAAAACTTATACATACTTTGTTCTCAGAACATCTCTTTCCCTCTTTAGGACTGGTCCCCAGGGAGGTGATAATGCATTACTGAGGGCTCATTAGCTCAAGCAGCAGTGAATCAGAATGTTACTGCTGGAAAAATCTAGTCATTAATATGATGAAATTGTGGGATTTTCTTCAGTTTCCTCCAAAGAACAAGCAAAAGAAGACATTCCCAGACCCCAGATTCTGCGACTCCTTTGTATTAAATAACTATGGTGTATAATATTTTTTTTTCATAGAGTGCATGGTCATTGTGGCTTTTAACCCTGGGACCCCCTTGTATGCTGCCTGGTGCAGAGCTGATTTGGGAATGAATCAGGTGTTTGTTTTAGAGCACAGACACTGAGCTGAGATTCAGGCAGGGTACTAAAGGGAAAAGTGTCACCATACGATAGAAAACATTGCCTCATAAACTGAAAACTAGTTCTGATTTCCCCACTGAGGTCTAGAGTGGTCCTGGATAGATCAGGTAAACCAAAGTTTTCTCTGTGGTACCTATTTTTCAGCTGTCTGATATGGGAGCTCTGGTTTATAAAAGCACAGAGAAATAGCAACTGTAGCTGGAGTCTCTGCGATTTGTCTTATTTTGAACATGTATTTCTAAACAGCACAAAGCTCTCTGGAAATTCAGACCCTACTACTTCAAACAGGATATTCAAGTTAATAAATATTTATTTTTCACCTCTCTGTGCCTGAATTCCCCCTTTTATATTGGGAATAACACCATCTGTCCTTATCCTCCCTGGCAACTCACACACAGAAGGAAAGGAATTATCCTGTTGTGAGAATTGGGCTCAAATGACATCTGTAAAATGCAAAACATATGTTTTACATGCAAAGGGGTTCCCAGCCCTTCCTGTCTAAAGCAATGGCAGTTGTTTTCCAGGACAGAAATATGAAGAAGTGGAAGAAAACTCCGGTTCTTCAGGCTGTATTGGTGGTTCTCCTGGCATGTGCTGGATGTGATCTGTTGGGTCTGTTAGAATTACTGCACATCTGTTGACTTCGGCATGGCTTCAGATAAGGGGTTTCTTTCTAAGGCTTCTGAATCCTTGCTTAGTGACATGCATTGATGGGTTGGATACACTCTTTTAACCAAACCTTTGACTGTGAAAGGTCTGCAATAGTGCAGACTGCAACAGTGCAAGAAGGAGGCTTTTTGAGCTGCTGGAGAACACTTGGTGTAATGTCTTGTTTCATTACCTTCTGCTATGAACCCCCACGCTGCTTCAGTGGTCATGTAATGAAGCAGAAAGGGAGTCGTTCTGCTGTCCTTATCGAAGTTGTATGGCTCTTCACTCTGAGGCTATAATTATTTTCAGAATGAAAAAGGAGACTAAATAACACTCTAGAGAAATACTTTATGTATTTTAGAAGAAAATTATTGCATGTCCATTTTGTTTAATAAGCATAGTTTATAAAGATGGGTTTGACATTTTTTATTAATTGGAGGTAAAAATCACTGGTTAATTTATAGAACAGGCATTTGGGTAACAGCCACCTGATGAGTAAATTGTCTCTTCAGAAAGTTGAAGCTAGTAAAGAGGATTAAAGTTTAGCATAAGCTGCATGCTTTGTTTCATAATGCCTCTCTGATTTAGACTACTCACAGGTCAGGGAATATATGATTCATCTTCATTTGTCCCATACTGCTACTTTGCAAAATAGCCACCGATTCACTCTGAAGTTAATATCTAATGGCTTCTCTTATGCTCTGCTAATATACAGTACTGTTTAAGCAGTGTTGAGAGCAAGGGAGTAAGAGACCATATCGCTTCAGTCAGCTCAGAGGGGGAAAAGAAATTCACTTGTTGCCAAGCACCAAAAGAGAAGAAAAAATTACAGATAGAGCTGAAAAATGAAGGGAAAAAAACATGTACACTGTTCCGTTACAAGTTCCAGTATCAGAAATATAAAAAAATGCACTTTTCTTGCTCTGAAGCAACATGGCTGACTTTGCATATTAGGTTTATCTCCACAAAGATTTTATAAATGTTTTTCTCAAAACTCAGATAATAATGGTGCAGACCTGGGATCATTTTAGCTGTGTTATTAAAACTTATATCATTTTGTCTGGCCAAAAGGCTACATTTTTTTCTTAACTCTGTAATAGATGAAAGTCAGATTTTTAAGATCAGATTTACTTGGTTACCAAGTTTAATTTTTCCCTGAACTACATAATCCAGAAAGTTTTCACACATACCTTAGGTTTTCTGCCCCTCAGATATGTATTTCTTTGTGATAAGGGAATCGTGATGCTCTGGTGCCATAATTAAATAGCTTTTGACAAATTAGAGAGGTGCAGGTATATTTGTATGTCATATTAACATGCGTCTGATTTGTACTTGAATCTTAATCCCCAGCTACTCCTGTTTTCCACATGACTGTGCCCTTTTTATGTCTTTTTTGACACACAGTGAGAGCTTCTGTTGCCAAGGGCCTTGAGTGAAGAAAAAACCCTCACACTAAAGCCTTGTCTTTCCATGCAATATGGGCAGTGTTGTTTCAGTTTCTTGCTCCTTGTTCTTCAGATCTCTGGTGTGCTCCTGGTGCCCTCTGCTCATACACTTCATTGTGGCTGTTCTTGCACAGAGCTCCAGCAGCAGTGTTGGAGCATCTTCCTCGAGGATTGTATGTACTGTGGTGAGAACCCACGCTAGAGTAATGTCCTGGTGCAAATAAACATAGACCTGCAGGAGCACGACTATGTGGGGCAGGAGGAGAGAGGGTGAGTGGGTAGCTGTGTTGTACCTTCCAGGTTTTTTTCTGGCATAAAAAGATGCAGAGAAACAGAATACTTTAGCTATAGCAGGTTATTCTCCTATGGTTTGCTTTCCCAAGAAATAATTGCAGGAATGCAAGGCTAGAGCGAGTCATCCTCAAGTTGGATCACTTTGGTCTAAGTAGTTAGATGGATGCAATTGAAAGATCATGCAATAAGAGAAATGGCAGATCTGAAAAATCTCCAAAGGATTTTCAAGATGCAGCAATTCCACTCACATTTGCTCTTGTTGTCCACTGTAAATAGTCAGAGTGTTGATCCACTGTTCTGGACCAGAATCATCTGTAGTTTCTGTTAATAAAACACCTTTTTCATGCTGCAATATTTTTAAAAGTGTTCAAGTTTTAGTTACTGCAATATGAGAAAGTTACTAAGTTATTAGAGAGTGTCCAAAGGAGGGCAATGAAGATGGTGAAGGGCCTTGAGGGGAAGCGTATGAGAAGTGGTTGAGGTCACTTAGTCTGTTCAACCTGGAGGAGACTGGGGTCTCTCCTCATTGCAGTTACAGCTTCCTCATGAGAGGAAGAGGAGGAGCAAGTACCAATCTCTTCTCTGTGGTGACCAGTGACAGGACCTGAGGTCATGTCAGGGGAGGTTTAGGTTGGATATTAAAAAGAGGTTTTTCACCCAGAGGGTGGTTGGGCACTGGAACAGGCTCCCCATGGAAGTGGTCACAGCACCAAGCCTGACAGAGTTCAAGAAGCATTTGAATGATACACTCAGGCACATGGTGTGACTCTTGGGGATGGTCCTGTGCAGGGGTAAGAGTTGGACTTGATGATCCTTGTGGGTCCCTTCCAACTCAGCATGTTCTGTGATTCAAAACTGTGATGTGGGTCTTTGATTCACAGACCTTCTTGGATCATTATGTGTTTGAGATATTTGGTATTCTATAGATTTTACCCTGATATTTGATATTCTGTTTGCAATTAATTAATGAATATCAAAGCACTTAATTAAAACATGTGAGGATTTTCTGCTTTTACAATTTGTGACATTATTTTCTGTAGCCTTAAGATATACTGTATCTGCTCCCTTTCCTCTATCAATGGCAGTTTTACCATGCAGAGAGCTGCTAATAAAAGGTTTTTGTTGACAGTTCAGTCATAATATAAGGTTCTTACAGCTTTTAAACATTTAAAGATGTTCAATTTGTTTTTAATTAGCATTTTGGTGCTTAAATTTTAATAGTATTTTTTAAAATGTATTATCTTGTAAAGCAAGCTGGAATAATGAGCTTTAATTGTGGATGCTTTGGGTGCTAGAGGATGCTAGTTTAAGCTGAGCAGCTACTGACTTATTCTTTTAGGAGTACTGCTAAGAAAGTTGTCCAGGAAAAAAAACCCACAGCAATGACAAAATATAAAATAACCCACTAGTAGTAAAATATCTGGTAAAAAAAAATAAAATCCTGCAGTAGTACCAGAAACAAGGAAAAAATCTGAATCTAGAACTTATATTGGCAAGACAGTGTTATGTACCTTTATCTACATCCAGCCAATCAAACCTGACAGCAGGATTCTGTATTGTTAATATATAGCCATTAAAGAAAAAGAAACTACCAAAGATCTTGATTCAACTTTTATAGTTCCCCACATGAAGTCAGCACTTTAAAAGTGCTCAGGTCCATTCTTCACCACCACCATCCTGCCACAGGGCTGTTCTCCATCCATCCAACATGTGTGGAACACGTGAGACCAGCACAGCCCTGCACCAAACTTGTTGGTCACCTCCAAGGTCAGCCAAGGCTGCACAGCTGGGACAATTGTCTGGAGCCAGCCTCCTCTTGGGTTTTGTCCCAGCCTGTTCCTTTGTTTTTCAAGTCATAATGCCACATTTTCTGGTCATCTGCACACCTTCCTGCTTAAGCCTGCACATCTATTTCATGTAAGCCACCTGAAGAGCTGTTATTGGTTATTCTGCCCAGATGTTTGTGAACTGCAAGATGTGTTGGAATTCTGCATCCATCATCTTTCATTATGGTGGAATTCAGGCCCATTATTTTTCCAGCAAAAGCTTTTTCTTTGTGTCCTGGTTCCAGCCAGGAGAGGGTTAACCTTAACCAGGGCTAAATCACTGCACTCACATTCATATTTAACCTAAATAGGAATCATAAGATACATTAGATAAATGTACCTATGAAAAGGGACAGATGCTCTGAAAAGTAGATAAGGGACGTGCTTAAAGGAGTCCAGTATTGAAAACAAACATGTCAGATATCACAGATTTAAATAACAAAATGGAAAGGAGCTAGCTAGGTGTAAATCAGTGGGTGACTTTCATCAGAGTGGGAATTTTTTCATAGGTGTTTTTTGTTGCCTACGCCTGACAATATGACACAGGGCAACTTCTTTGTATAGCCTAGAAGTGTGAAAACCCTCACTTAGAAATGGAAATTAGAATAATTTTTTTAAAAGTCTGTAAACAAAACATTTGAAGTTTAGACATTTGTTCACTTTTTATCCAAAAATATTTAAATGTATTCTTCTTGAATTTTCCAACAGTTTTGAAGATAGAGCAATGATTTGAATTTTATTATTTTAAAACAAGCACAGTATCTACACATCTAAGTGTGATAAAATTCTACAGATATCCACACCTCAACTGTAGAACATTTTGTAATGCTCCAAAATTTGTAAATGTTGAAAATTATTGGAAGAGGAGAGTATTCCAGTTGTCTCTTATGTCAACAATGGACTTGACAATAGAAGCAGCAGTAACACAAAGATTGCAGGACAAGTGTGGTAGTAAAGAGTGCGTACAGGGTGAAAGAATCAGTCTTTGACATCCATTTCTTCATTTATGCAATCATTGTAAAAAACATTCAGGTATGTCTTTTTGTGTCACCTGGACTTTCTCAGTGACAATTTTTCATTTCCATCTGACTTTTAAATGTGCAATTAATTGCATTTTATATTAGTATTATCAGATGACATAAATTCCATAATGCTTTGGAAATTAAATTCCAGAATGAGTTTGCTTATTTCTAAGCGATGTCCCTACATTTTGTTTTAACAATTATTTGGGCTTCCTTTCATTGCAGTTATTCACAGAGATATATATTTATGCTGTGTTAGCTCATGGCTAGGAGCAGAGACACAGGCCTAAAATGTAAAACTGAAATATATTGCTGTGGGTGGTTTTTAAAAGACATAGATTTTTATTCACCATCTGTCACATTGGTTCGCAGCCAATATCTTTCAGTGAGCTGTGGGATTAATGGAGTATTGAAAAAGCAATGAACATTTTCACAGTTGTTAAATTTGTTGCTTTATTTCTCCTTTTGCATAACTATTATCAACCTGCAGCATCTGTTGTTAATATTAAACATAATAAGTGTTCTAGATGTAGCACACACATTGTTATCAATAATAATAATACTACATCGCAGATTTCTGAAAGAATGAGGTAAAACCTCTCTACCTAAAACTTTGCTCATTTTTCACTCTCTTGAGGCTGTCCCAGAGCAGCATGTGGCCCCTTGGGAGCTGAGGAAAGTGAGCAGCACCTCTTGTATAAACACTTCATTTCCAGATTTGTCCTCTGACCCCTGGCTCCAGCTGCAGACAGCAGCAACCCAGCTGTTGTTACCAGACAGGTTATCTGAAATCTGAGCATCTTTATCCAGTGAAGCTGCCAGCACTCCTCAGCAGAAATTTGCTGCTTATTCATAGTATTCCAGATGTATTAATTAATAAAAATGAAGTGAAAAGTCTTTGTAGTTGATACATAGAACATTGATACAACAGCAAATAATGGTGAAATACTTACTTGACACCTTGTTGGTAACAGATGATATCCCTAAGAAGTATGAAAGAATGAATTTGCCTTAGTGATTCCATTTATAATAAGTTACAAAATTATATCAAATTGTCCTGCTCAGTTCTTTTCCATAGTGTCTTCAGTTTCCACATTGTATGTCTGAGCGGCAACACTCAAATCAAATATTTCTTCAAATGTCTTCAATTGCCCCACCTGCTTTACACTGCAGATGAATCACATAAATACCTCAGTGCTACTCAGTAATTTAAAAAATATCGGCATTCTTTTGGAGAAATTTGGGAGGATTTGGAGAATAACACTTGAAAATGTTTTCAAAGTATAATCAGACGTCATGAGATTCATAATAGCAAACCATCTCAGATGATAGAATGTTTTTTTATTGAAAGATGGCCCATGAACTATTAGAACATATATCACTTTCTGTAGCTAAAGGTAGAGTTAATTGATTCAGAGGTTTTTATAACACTAATGTCTGGATTCCAAAATACCCTAAAAAGTTGTAAATCTTCTGTCTTTCATGGTACAACATAGTTTGTTGGACAAATCAAATATAAGACTTATTTGTCTGCAGATAGTGAGAATTTTCAGAGGCCTCCGTTATGTTAGGAACCATTTGAACAATATGAAGCTGGCAAGTGTTGGATTTTCCTCTCCTCTCAGAGAAAGCAAATAAAAAGTTTGTTGTTTTGCATGTGTGTGTTTGCTTTCCTGCAGCTCCCTAAGCAAAAATAGATTCTGAAAAATGATACCTGGAAAGAAAGCAGTTGCTACCCATAGGACTGTGGCAAAAGCTACTGGAGAATGATCTATTGAAGGAGCAGACATTATTGCTAATTACAGTGTTCTCTGTAAATATTTGAGAAGCAGAAGTCTCCTCCACAGAAATTTCTTTAGAATGAAATTCAAGTATCCCAAAAATTTCAAAATCCATAAAGTCATGAATGGAAATCATGGAAATCATAGACAAAGTTAATCAGATTTAATGATTTGCTGTCTCTCTCAGTAAAATAATAGGGGGCATCAAAGACAACTGAAAGGAGACCGATTCAAAATACACTTTTAAAAGCCTGGGATTTGGATGATCTAGCTGCACAGTGTTGTGATTTTAAAATTTATGTGGGCTTTTGGGAGACTGGATATTCACAAAAAAATAATTCATTAAGAATTACTGAATACATAGAAACAACACTGGTCTTTTAGGTCCTGAGACCCATGACTCTGTTTGGCATATTCAGCATGCTCATGTGCTCACCTGTGTCTATTTCTCCTTTAGTCACTTGCTCTGGAACACAGTCAGAGAGAGGAAACTGAGCTGTGCAGACCTCCAGACTGATCTGCTGTGGCCTTTCCTTCTTATCTTCCTTCTAGTAATTCTAAACTATGGTGAAAAGACTGACACTGCAAAACTTCCAATAAACTAAAGTATGATGTCTCTCTTGTATAGAGAAATCTTATTTTTTATGTAAATGTCTTTATATATCACATATGGCTTAGGTTATCTTTTGGCAAACAGCATCTATCTGGGTGAATAATACTTTTTAAAAATGCTGTAGGAACATAGAAGCATCTTATTTTATTAAGTTTAAGGAGTTTCCATTAATTTTACTTAGATTCACATTGAAATGCCATAGATTGTATGCTCATAACATTAGGTATAAAGTTAAAATCAGTATTTATATCTAGTAGTAGGGTAAAAAAATAGATCAAGATGACAATGTACAAATTAAAACTTCAACTGTTATTTCAAGCCTTTTCACTACAAGTTACTTAATTGTAAAACCCATTTAAACTTTTATAAAACTGCATGTTTAGTCAGAATTATTCAGTGTTGATATGCTTTGGATCAGATTTATTATCCAGTAATAAGATATTCCATCCTTTGTGAAACTGTATTTTTGGAGGTGATAAAACTGCCTAAACATGCCACGTACCATTTGTTTCCAACTTGTAAGCGCTCTTTTCTTTCAGGGAACATGTGGCAAGAGCTTTTCCAGGTTGCAATTCAGTGCAGGACCCTTATTTAAGAACCCTGAATTGCTTCTTGGATCTTCTCCACCGTTTGGTGGATGTAGAGTGAAATTAATCTCCTAAGCCTTGCCTCATGGATTAGGTTTTCCATGTGAATATGCCTTTGTGCCATTTTCCTGAGTTGCTCCACACCATGCTTATGCATTTCACAGTCTAAATTGCCACAAGCTCTGCTAGGGTAAGTCTGTAAATTAATATAATCAGAATCACTGCTACAAGGGTCTGTGAATTCCCTGGACTTTCCAGCTGTGCTTGTTCAACTCCCATCACAATCAGACCTGATTCTTGCCTTGAATTTTTAGGCACTGTAACAATTCAGAAAGTAATACTAATAGTCTTTGGCTATTGCCTCTGGATGAACCCAGGAGGCAAGGCACTGCTTGAGGAAAGTACTAAAATACCCCATTTTCCTAGGACAGCAGTAACAGACTGTTTAGCTCCTGTTTCCCAGACCAGAAAGGCACAGAGAAAAGCAGGGAACAGTAATCAGAAACTGATGTGGCTGAAAGACTTCAGGCACATTCTCTTCTCTACTAAGTTGCAAAAAGTGCCATCACTGGTGGGATCTGGGGAACTCTAACAGTTCTCTAGCATGATGCTGAGTGAAAAGACATTCACACATTTTTACTATGTTATTTGGAAAAGTCTTTAGTGCTGAGTAAGAGTGCTTTCTGTTAGAGGTGTTGCAACAGCTGCTTGCAACTCTCTTCAGTCAAATATAACCAGCAGATAAGAGAACAATAATTTACCACCCTCGGGCTTTCTCTGCCAATTACGAAAAAATCAGTTAATGATATGTACAATGAGACTTCTGGTGGGATTAGCCAGGACAATCTACCTCCATTTCAAACCAGGCAATCGGCAGTTTTCCCTTCTGGATCAGCAGAGGAAGGGTACAAGCAATGCTTAGAATGTCAGCTACACAACAGAAAGGAAAAAAAAAAAAAGAGAGAACCTCAAACATTCTTATCTAAATAACAGCACAGCATCCCATCAACACCTCTTCAAGCACATAGGATACCTCTTGACTCTTGCAGAACTGAAACATTTCTCTTCTTTTTACAGCTCTGAGCAGACCTGTGCTCTTCAACACCTACAGGCTAAGAGTAACTTTACAAGCATCAGGCAGACAGAAAACTTGTAATATCAGCCAGCTCCGGGGGTCTGTGTGTTGTTCTGAGAATGAGCCCAAAATTCCTCATCAGAATCACGCATGTGGCAGTGGCAGGTGAATTGCAAATCAGCTTCCAGCATCCTGACTTTTCTGTCATATTTAAGAAAGAAAAGCATTTTTCTCCAGCTTCAGACAGTTGCAGAAAACAACATAACTCACTTTCCAGTGGCTTATGCAAACTTTTTTTTTTTCATTTGCCACATTTGTTTTCATCATCTGAAACTGGTCCTATGTCTTCAACTAAAAACAAGTTACAACTTCTCTATAAACTGCAGATAAAACTACTAAGTCGTCATAGTTTTAGAAGGACACTGACAAGTCCCCTCTGCATTTACTTGTTTTGTCCTGAAAATAATGACTTAAGAACAGTTTAGATTTCCCCTGCCTTCCTGGGCTGCATGTTTCACGTGGTAAAACAAGAGCACATCCCATCTAGAGAGCACAAAATCTTGTGAATCTTTTCTCTGGGAGCCTCACACAGAGATAGATAGCAGCATTGGCTACTTCATGGAAGTAGAAAGACAGTGGTCTGGCTCTGTGTAGAAAATTCCTAATACTAGAGCTCATTGCAAGTCGCTCAAGGATGCTACATCAGTGATTTTAATGATACCTTAATGCTTTATGCACTCCCAGCTGCCAGAAGAACAGACCAATTCTGGACACCCTCTTGCTAATGAAACTTCAGCACAGCTCCATCTTTTTTATTTCAAAGGAAGCTGTTTCATTTCAAAATTTATTTTATTCCATAGCAAGAAGTCTTGGAGAATAAACAGGACTTTTAATCAATCAAGTTACTTCCAAGTACTGTTGAAAAATACTGTCATAGGTTAGTATAAAAGATACTCAGGATTCTCCTGTTTTTGGGTCAAACAACATGAAAAGGGTCAAAGGAAAATTAAGCACTTAAGTCAAGAAAGACTGAAGCGCACCATTTCAAAATATTTTATGCTCCTTCAATTTTCCTGTTTATATAATTTTTTTTCAAACAAATTTCCTTCAAATGTGAGTCAAGTAAAATGGAATCTCCTTTTTGTTCGTTTTTTCCCTAAAAAAAAGCTGTAATACCAGAATGCTTGGTCTTCCAGGGCTTCAAAAGATATCTGGCTGAGTAGTGTGCTTCATCTGTTGAAATAAGTTATGATGACAACTGCTTGATTTTGAGTGATGTGTTTTAATATCAGTGTTGTCTGAGGTTGTACACTGTCTGTAGATTTCAATAGCCTTGTTTGGTGTCAATATAGATTGAAAGTCCAGCCCCACACTTTCTTGATGTTCATATTTATGGGTCTAAACTCATTTACTAAATATTCCAAGAGTAAATCAGTAGTGGGTGATATACCTGCAGATCCTGAGTTGCTCTTTCATATTTAAACTGCTAGATATTTCTCTTTCTGCAAAGGCAGAAGTATTCTGCCCAATTGAGGACCTTTATTGAGCAATAAAAAATTAAATTTTATTTTTAAAATGTGCATAAAAATAATGCAAAAATATCCTTGCAACTAAATACCACTGGAATAGAAGCATTTTATTTGTCACAAATAAATAATTATAGAACCTGTATCACACACAAGTAAACAGAATGAACTAAATGTTCAAACCCCACACTTTTTTTTAAAGTAAAAATTCTGCCATTTTCCTTCTTTTTAAGGGGTGCTCATCTGTTATAAACTAAGAGAGCTGGAAGGTTTTCTGCTTTGAAGCTATATCCATTTTGTTTGCATGTGTCCAAGAACATTTGGAGCTTATCAAGGCTACATCAAAGAGTTTATCAATGTTTGTGCATCAAAAAGGTAGTGATAGAGCTGCACTTTTAAGAGCAAAGCCTGTATTTTCATCTTTGTCTTTATATTTGAATAGGACTTTCAAAAGGAGGAAAAATTACAAGCAAATGCAATTTATTCTGCAAAAGGAAATAACTTGCCTTCAAAATGACTTTTCAATTCTACTGAAAATTAAATACAACTATTTAAAATAAAGGATTACAATTAGGAACAGCAAAATCCATTCAGCTTTCTATGATTAATTTAAACTTTGAAGAACAATAAATAATGTTTCTTTCCATGAAACATGAGAGAATATTTCATCTTTCTGTTTAAAGAAAACAAATCTTTAACTATCTCTTAATCCACTCTATAGTCTAAAGAGGCCATGTGAGTGCACTCCTATGCTACCCTGCAGTGTCTACCAAAGCAACATTGTTCCATACCATCTATGTCAACTCACTGCCTTGTAAAGACCTTTTTTCTTGGGTTCTTGAACTTTAGATGGTTGCAGCCACTGAGCTCCAAAGCCTCTTCTTCCCTCAGGGCGACATTAATAGCGTAAAATTGAGTCAAACATCTCAGAGTATTTTTTTTTTTTCCCTTCATTTGTTTTTTTCATCCATCACTGCCTTTCAAAGTCTTGTCAGTATTATTTATATTAGTAATGGGATAGTTTGTTGGTTCAGAAAATCACTTTCACTTTTATTATCTATTGATGTTCATAAGGAAGCATTATACAACTGCTCTCAGTTGACACATGGATGCTGAGTGGGCAAGGGTCCAGTTTGGCCTTTGTCTCTAATTCCTAATGTCATTTGACATCTCATGCCCTTGACAGAAACATGATTGTGAATAAATCCTGTCAAGTTCCTCAAAGTCCAAAGAAAAGTCAGTCCTGGAAAGTTTGTCTAGATGTTTAAAATGCTATGACAGTAGTCATAAACTGTGTTTGCAATTAAAACTGCTAGAATTAAAAATTTGGAATTATTTGTTGGGTTATAATTGAATTAAAGGACATATTTTTGAAGGATATTTCAGTGGCCAAAATTACTAACATAAGTGTTCTTTTAGCACTTAGAAAACACACAATAGCTCACATTCTACATTTAGCTTAGGAACCTTATTCCAGTGGCTGGACATACCTCCATTTGTATAATCCTTAAGTTATCACTGCTGCTCACTGGTAGAGACCTAAAAGTTGGGTAAAGTGACCTTTGGTGTGATGTCAGTCTATTCTTATGTTTATGTCCTGGTATCAGTTTATATAGTCAGTGAATTATTCTATTCTTATGTTTATGTCCTGGCATCAGTTTATATCATTTATATCATTTATGTGAGGAGATGAAATAATGCCATTGGTACTCTCAGACCCACTCTTGTGTCATTTCACAAAAGGCTAATAAGGATTAATTTAATACACATTTAGAAAACAAACAAACAAACAAACAAACAAAATATTTGAATTACACTGAAAACTGAAAAATCTAATGCATATCTAAGTTTTAACTGCCCAGAAAACTCACACTACCATGATTAATGCTATCATTTCCCCCATTTTCCATGTGATTGGGCACAGAACTTGTCATTATCACAGGCATGAAGCATGATGTTAAGTGGAGACAAGGCGAAATTCTCAGCTTGTTTCAATCTTTCTGCTCTCAGTTGACACATTTGTGTCCTTTGGAAAATTTAGATTCAAAGACCTAACACTGAAAATCATTTCACTACTAAGAAACTGCGAATGATCCATATGACATGATATCACTACGACAGTGATTTGGAAGTTTAGGACTCCAAGATAGGGTATTTTAACCCATAACCTGGGGGAAATACGCCCCTTGCCCCCCTTGCCTCGGGGTCCCAGGAGCCCAGAAAAGACCCACACAGAGACCACAAGAGAGGAGATGAGTGAGAGAGAGTTTATTGTCTGGCTAGGAACTTATATAAGTTTCAGGGGAATCTAAAAAATGACCAATAGAAAATCTCTGGAGGTTTACAAGACTCACCAATAGAAGGGAAAAGTTAAGAACCAATAGAAAAGGGTTAATAAAACCAATAAGAAGACTTCTCTTTATCTTCCCAAGGACATTCTTTCATACAGATAACTGTTGTCCAGGGGGATTTTGGGAAGAAGAAACAGTGAGTTGGCAAGAAACTACAAAAAGCCATTTTGAAACATGTTTAAACAACATTAAAAACTTCAGTTTTCACAACATTTATGCTGTTTTCTTCACCTCCTTCACCAGTCCATTTCTGAAAGGACCTTTTCCATCCTAAGTAGGGTGAGTCCACTGCCACAATATTCTCCTTGTGTGCATAACTTTTATTAATGGACAAGTAAAATGCCATCGATGGTTTTAATTTTTTTGATTGTCTTCATCTGCATTCTGTTTTCACAGCTGCTAGCTGGTTGAGGTGTTTGGGCAGGCTGCAGGGAAGAGCTATATACAGTCATGCTGGCAGCCTATAAGCACTACTTGTTTCTTCAGCCCTCTCTTGCAGATTAACAAATTCCTGAGTTTCCCTGGACACTCTGAAATAGGATCCCAGTAAAGATAACTCAGCTTGTACATTAAGCAGCTCTGCCTTTCTGATGCACCAGCTCCACTTCTAGAGCAATGATGATACTGCTGGAGCTGTCATTTCTTGAACATGTATCCTTTGTGGTTGCAAATTAGTCCATAATTACAATTTCTTGAAAGGTTTAGATGTAGCTATCATGCTTACATGTGTTACTCTGTTTACATGTGACATACAGCCCCAGCACTGCATTCAAGCAGGTACCAAGGAATCCCCAACATCCCCTGGGCATTCACTCCAAAGGGAAAGAAAATGTCCAGGTCCCCCAAGCAGTGCTTACCTGGGATGAAAGTGGAGTCTCCAAGACACTTTGCTCCCCTCCACATCCTCTTTTGGCATGTCACAGTTCTTTTTTGCATACTGTCCAAGGCTCCTGAAGGTAAAACCAGAGCTTATTTTTCTGCAACATAAAAACAAGGCAGTTTAACAGGTTTGTTTTCAGTGAAACATTATTGTTAGCTAGAGAATTTGATACTTCAACTGAAGCAGTTCTTGGACCTTTTCCACTGTCCTTTAATAAATGACAGTACTTAAGCTGATGATCAGTCATAACTTCTACTGGTTTTGCACAAAGATCTGCATCTATGAGGTCAACTAAAGTAATAGTTTTGTGTAAGAAACTCCTTTTAAATATTCACTGAATTCGCAGCAGGAATTACGGCACATTATGAAAGGTTAATGTATCTTTGAATAGGGAGATGGATTTGTGTTATATTACTTCTTCATACAGAGTTTCAGACTGCTATGCAGGTATGGGCTTCACTCAAATGCAATATGAGTTTATTTAGAAAAAAAAATCATAAGCAAGAACATTTATAAGTATAAACCAGAAAAACTTAAAGATGTGTTGTATATTTTCCAAGCTAGTAAACTTGATATTTGCCTATTGGACCTAAGCATACCCAGGATAACACAGAAGAATGCAGTTGCATCTCCATCTGTCTCCTGTGCCTTAGGATTCCACAAAATCTAATTTGAAACAGACTTTTTGCACGTGATACTGAGTGGAGGATACAAATACTTCTAGTAATTGCTTGGTGTTTGTATCTCTGTTTTCTGCCCTGACATCATTGTCATACCATGCTGTATGAAAACACATTACCAGTACATCCTATAGGGACAGTAGTCTGAAAAGAATTACACAAGCTTCATAAACAGTTGAAGACAGCAGTAAAAAATATTCGGGATTGTATTTAGCACGAATGAGTGTCACAGTTTAACCTGATGTGGCAACTAAGCAGCACGTAGCTGTATGTGGGTAAGAGAATTGGAAGGAAAAAGTGAGAAAACTCCTGGGTTAAGAACAGTTTAATAATTGAAATAAAATAAATAACAGCAGCAACAATAACAATATGAATACTACTATTAATAATACTCCTACAACCAATAATAATAAATTTTAATTAAAAAGAAAATAACAGAGAGAAATAAAACTCAAAAAAGACAAGTGATGTAAATGAAAATAACTGCCCACCACTAACTGACCAATGCTCAGACAGTCCCTGAGCAGTGGCCCCCCGAACAACCTTCCCTGGTTTTTTCATGATGCCATGTGGTTTGAAATATCTTTTGGTCAGTTGGAATCAGCTGTCCTGACTCTGTCCCCTCCCATTTCCTTGTGCACTCACAACCTCCTGTCTGGTGGGTGGTATGAGAAGCAAGAGAAGCCTTGATTCTGTTACATGCTGCACAGCAGTAACAAAAATATCCCTGAATTATCAACATTGTCCAAGCAGAAATCTAAAACACAACCACAAACCAGCTGCTTTGAAGAAAATTACTTCCACCACAGACAAAAGCAGTGCAAATACCTGCCCAACAGGCTTGATGAATTCAACTATATACAACACAGGTCTTGAGGTCTTGTATTTTGAAATACAAATATGAACTTTTTGTATGGACTGTAAGCAGTTTTTGTTTAGTCACTCAGCGAATCTCACCTTCTATCAAAAAATACCAGCATGAGGAAAAGACTATTGACCACATTTGGCTATCCTCACTCGGGCTGAATTCTGGTTTATCCCACCATTTTCCTTATTCATCTTTACTGACCTGCCCAAGAAATTAATGAATGAGTACACAGCATTTCTGTACAAGCAAAGGGGGTGAGACTCAGTCAGGGATAAGCATGTAAGTTTACAGGTATAATATGTTATTTCTTCTTAAGGTAAGATTTTTTTTCAATTGAATGGAATTACAATGTCTTCATACTTTTAAATATGATCTCACCCTCTCCGTCCTCAGCACAAATAGATTATTAAGAAATCAATTGAAAAAACGTAAACCCTGTTCTTTTTCATGCCTGTTTGCCTTTTCAGTTTGTTACACGTAAATCTCATGGCTCCTGTTTAGCTACAGTCATGCAGTGTAGATCAATAATGACATCGATTGCCAAAGGGCATTTAACCATCCAGAATGAACACAAATATTCGAACTCCTTTTGGCAAGCTCTGTGAGAAACATTTCTTTTACATTCTCTGTACTTCCTTCTAAAAATGTAGATGAATTCTGAGCAAAAATAATGATAAAACAAGTTGAAAAATGCCATTACAGAAATTATCTGGTGACCCTTGCTCCTTAACAAAGCTCACAGTGCTGTATGTATTTTCAGAGAATGATCACAGGGAGCAGTTTTTGGACACTATCTTTCTAACTTTTCCCATCTGTTTTAGAAACATGCAAAAATGGAACCTCTAACCTCTTGAAGCACCACTTCAAGCCAAAGATAGTTGCTGTGTGACCCTTAACTGTCTCCAAATCACACACACGGCATGATGCTCCCTGCATTACTGCCTGCATTTCATAATACACCAGGTACCTGCAGGGAAAATCCCCCCAGTCGGTGAAGGAAATACATCTAGGTTATGCTTTCTGTGAAAAAGTGGGAGTGGGAGTGAAGGCAGTGGGGGAACAAGGTAGAAGACAGAATGGACTTTTAAGTGTTGTTCTGCAGTGGTACTTGTGCGTGTGTCAAGCCTCCACACAGCAGCTCAGATGTACCAACATGACCAGACCATCACAGACTCAAATCTGGCTTAGCTCAGGGCAGAGTACTCAGTGCATCTGAGTCTGGGTTTTAGTATTAATTTTAAACCTTGCAGGCCTCATGGTGAGTAGGTTACAAAGACCAGCCATGGAAACTTGCTTTAGATCGAATATACAGATTTATGACAAAAAAACCTGAACAGTCACATCACTGATAATGTATCTTATTTATTCTTCATTTAAGAAAACCTCAAAAATTCAAACTCTCCAGGAGCAGAGACTTGTTCCATGTTGTTATATATACAACATCTGGAAGATTTCACAAGCTTGGATAAAAGCATGGAAAGCAAGAGTACTTTTATCAAATATAGTTCGTATCCAGGAACAGCAACCCAAGCAACTAAATCAACCTTTTGGTGTGTCACAATTTTATGGATAGTTTTGACCTTTTTATTTTTTGTTTTGAGGACTACTTTTTTCATTCATTACCCCAAATAGCTTAACAAGTGTAGCCAAGCAATCTTGTGTCAGTCCTCTGAAGGCAGTTCTGCTAATTTATGTCCCTTTCTCAGGCACTCAGCATGGCAATCCACTTGCTGTTGCCAGCAGGCTGATGAGCCTGTTTTAAAATTACCATAATGTTATGCAAACCTTGAGTAACTATTATGAATAACTATGGCAAGTGAATCTAATTCGGTGCTTTTTATGAAACAAAAAGATATATTTACCTTAGGGTGGGCATATATTTTTGAGCTCAGTAGTACTGTTACAGTGCACAAAATAAGTCCTTCAGGTCTGGCTCCTGCAGCAGGAGGTATGTGGGCCTGCCTAGGGCATGGTGCTGTCAAAGAGTCAGGGTTGTGTAAAGGGGTGGTCAAGAGTGAATCAGTCTCTCAGATGAGGTCCTGGGCTCTTCAACATAGTCTTAGGCTCTGCTTTTCAATCAGAAACATTTTGAAATTTTTTACTGGCCTGGATATCATTTGTTTTGGGAACCGTGAATCTGAACCTCAAAACTCTGTGTGTTTCTTTTTCAACACTGCTAATCTGCACTGCCATCAAAACTGTCAGTTTGGTTGATTACACCTTTTTTTTCTTTAATTTCAAACTTTACAGTAGGTAGAGAAGCCATCTGGCATAAATAACCTATGCTCTGGTAAAGGATCACTTGCTCTGGGAAATAACTGAACCTGGAAGGAGGTTTCAATGCCACCTCCAAAAGCAGGTCAGCTTTTAATTAAGGTACAAGTTATACTGACAAGGCAGTTTGAGCGGTCTCTGATTCTTCCAAATAGTCAGCATTGCCTGACAACTTTGAAGATTAATTTGTTTCTGCTTTTTCCTGAAGTGAGCTGACAACTGACTTTCCAACATTCTCCCAGGAATGTACTCTCAAATTGCTGGTTAAAATGCAGGTGCATTTGAATGTATTTTTTTTCCCCATGGTACATTTAATCTCCTTGTTGTAGATGAGACCCAAAAGGGTTTTTTGTTCTTGCAAAAGAAATAAGAAGTTTCCTCAATAAAAAGACTTTTCAGAACTGATCCTCTTCAATAACAATGTGATAAATGCATAATTGGATAGCGCATCAATGTGAGAAAGGTCAAGGGAAAAGAAAATTACAGAATCTCTTTCATATTCTATTAGCCATCTGATAACCAGATTTTTTTAAGGTTTATCTTACTTTCAGTGTACTTCAGTCTGTACTCTTTATTTTCTATGAACAGTTAGAATATTTCTAACTTTAAAAACAACTTGAGAAAAATATTTTATGTTAGCTTTGATAAGTATGGTCTCAGACATCAGTTTTTAGAAATCATTGGGTATTTACCAAAACATTTATTGCTCTACCAAGGTAGAGTCCCACATTTCTGTAACACTTCTGCAACACACTTGTTAAGCCACAAACCGTCTCTGAAAAGCAGAATGAAATCTTCCTCATTCATGGAGGTGAACCTGAAGAAAAAACTGCAGTGGACTGGTTTGTTTTGGTGGTTGATTATTCAAAAGTCATTGCATCATTGATTAAAGCAATCCTTTCTCTCAGCAGTAAAACTATGCAGAAGAGATTGCTGTCCAACACTGAGAACTAGAAAGGACGCAGAGGGTTTCAGATAAAAAAAGCCTCCTCAGAAACCCTGAACATGCTGACTGGATGGTGAGAGACACTGAAAGATCTGTCATTCAGAGGTAATGTCTTAAAAGCTCTGGCACAACATTTTCCAAGGCAACTGCCAGAAGTCTTGAAGGATTTTTCAACCTAATATATAGATATAAATCTTGGAGGAATATTTTTTGTTCTGCAAATAAATGCAAGAAGTCCATTCTCTTAGAGGAAAAAAAATGTAGCTGGCCTTTTATTTGTGTTTTATGATGGCTTGTTGGTTTTGGGTTTTTTTGTTTCTGTGCTATTTTTTCTCACAGCAGGGTGACTAATGCCTGCTGGTGATCCTGTGGTAATACCTCTGTGCCAACAAGGAGGTTGATGCAGTCAGACATGGACAAACAAATAGACCCAACTACCTACTCTGCTGTATTTATTGGTCACACAGCAATGTGAGCCACCTTACGCGCCAGCACACCTCCTCATCAGCTTTAGGGTTGGACATCATTACTATCCCATGTCAAACTCCATCGCTTTTCCAGTCCGAGATATATGGCTGAATAATTTTACTCATTTCTAAAACAGCACTTAAACCATTATATTGTCCTTTGTCTACAGCATGGAGACACTAGAAGACCAAAATAGTGTGAAATGACTGAAGACAAGCTCCAGGACTGGTTCCTCCTCATGCCCAGCAATGAGAAGTGCTGAACAGCTGAGACTCACTGAATTTTCAGCAGGTGCTTAAACAGTAATGTTGAGCTGAAAAAAAATGGTGGAGAGCTCTTGAAGAACATGAGATACTCAACCAGCTGCAGTCCTCATGCAGGGGAGGACTGAGAGCATAATCTATCCAATGGATACACAGCTGTCTTCAGAAGATTTAACCTCTAGGAGCAGGTGCCTCCCAGATGTCATTCCATGTTAGTAAACGGTCCAGAGGCAGAGCTGTTCTCTACAGCCTAGGCATTGATTTGCAGCTCTGTGGGGCAGTGGACAAGAATTTGAAGGAGGATGGGGCAGCTGCAGCACTGAGAAATGCTCAAGCAGGAGCAGCAACACTGTAGGACCTGGCTGGCATATCAAAAAAAGACTAGTAGGTTCTTTCATCAAAAGCTTGCTCTCAAAATTGATTTTGATGTGAAATTAAGTTTTCAGCAACACAGTATTTTTGTAAGTACTGACTCTGTTCAGCAGGCAGCTTTGATTTCTTTATTCCTCAAAAGAACTACTTAGAAGTTTCCATTTTCAGCTAAAAAATATGCTTGAAATCAAACTTTCTGGGTGTTTTTACTGAAAAAATGTATTTTCCACTAGGGGAAAAAAACCACAACAAACCAAGACAAAACACATTTATTAATTTTTTTCTACTGTCTACTTGTATTTTATTGTACAGAAAAAGTACGTACTTTTTGCTCTTTAATGTATGTATAAGTGAAGTTAAAACAAATGCAAAACAGGATAAATCGAGTTTACCTTACTTACAAATAAGACAGTAATTCTGCAAGAAAAAAAGCTCTTCCTTAGATTTTATTAAATGCAATGAGATTGCCAGCCATTGTGTTACCACTACGGGTTTGGATCACTTTTCTTTGTAATACACTTCACATTTGCCCTTAACCTTTAGACAACTGCATTACCCTGTGTCTTTTCTTTTCAGAAGTTATTTAGATGCCAAATAGAATGACTGCAGTTTTCTCTCCTAAATGTTTCCAAATATAGAAAATGAACCCCTCAGATTCTGGTCCACTTTCTCTCACTGTCTAAATATTCATTCTTTTTAAATTTTTATTCTTTTTATCAGGAGACCTAGGAATTTTGAAGTCCCTTATGCATAAAGCAGGAGTGGATGTCCATGGACCGCAAGGTGTAGAGATGCTGCTGGCTGGGCCTTTGCCTGTGTGTTATCAAGGCTTAGAGCACTTTGGGGGTGTTGCAGTGATTTTGATTTTCAACAGCAGAGCTATGAGGAGATCAGCCAAGATATGGCTCTATAGAAGTATTTTATCCATTTTTTCCATACTTACTTCATTTGTTTGTAACTTTCCTCCCTCCCATTTCATCACTGCCCCATGATGCATTCTTTGATAGCTCAACTTTTCCACCCATGGCTCCTAATGCCTTCATAAACTTTTCTCTCCCTCCCTCGTCACAGAGGGCTCCAAGTAGCAGCCAGCCCAAAATTACACAGCCAAGGGAGAAACACAGTAAGACCTCAATTTTTTTCACATAGGAAATTGAACAAAAATATAAAATCTAACTGTAATTGGGCAGAAATGTTGCTCTCATAGTCAGTCTGTGAAACATGTTCAAACTTGATTCAGAGAAAACAAGAGACTAGAGGAATATTTTCAGTCTTAAATGCAATCCCAGGATCCTCCTCTAGCATACCACAGCTAAGTGCTCCCCAGCTCCCTTGCTCTCCTACCCCAAAAGTTTAAAATCCTACTGTCTGTGCTATGAGCCTTAGTTTATACAAGACACTTCTCAACATGGAATTGGCTTGGGGAAAAAAGCCAACAGAAACAGGCCTTTTGTAACTAGAGAGACTTAATCTTCTCTGGCTTCCTATCTGGGGGTTTCAAACACTTGTGATCCTCTTTGTTATGTGTTCTATATTTTGCAGTTTTACCATCTAAGAAAATAGAGATGCAACAGTGAAGGCTGGATTCAGCAAACCCCACTCTGCCTCTGATACAACATAGAAAAAAAATCCAGCGTATTAATGGAAAATGACATAAATGTGTTATAAGGAAAATACACTTGGTGGACAGAAAATCCTGCAGAAATTGCCCAGCATGAGCATCAATGGAGACCCTGGGAATTAACTTCCCTCTCTGGCACAGCAAGTGCACATTATATGCTTTGTCCAGGCTTTCCTTTCAGTGCAATTCATACCACCATCAGCCCTGGGAGAAATCCTGGCCTGGTCCCTCTACGGAAATACTTTCTTTGAAGGTTAGTAATGTAAGTTCACGCCAGCCTCAAGGCCTTCCATGCCATTGAAACTTGGCTCCGCTACTTTTCCTGGATAACTTTCACTGGTAGTTATTGTCCCTTCCCTTTTTCATTTCCTGCCCACCTAACTCCTGCTTTAGCCAGCACCAGGGATGGTATAAGAAAGAAGATATTAAGAGATCTCCTCAGTGCCTTCAGGTGGACAGAGAGCAGGAGATGGCATCACAGACAATGGCTTGGTCTTCCTTCTTTGCCAGGTTAGCAGCAGGCAGAGCCAGGTCCTGCAGAGGCACAGGTGTAGTCTCAGAAACCAAACTGCCTCCCCATAGATCTGGGTGTTGCAAACATAAAGCAACTGGTTCCTCAGGAGGAAAGAAGACATGCAACATCTAATTTTACAGCCTTTTTGAGAAACTGAGTTGTGCATTTTGGAGAAAATTTAGGTGCCCATAATATTTTGCATGTTTCTGGGTTCCTTTTTTTCTAGGTAGTTGCTCATCAAAGAGTCTCCTCTGTGCCTTTTGTTTCCTCTAATGGAAAGCTGCTCTGGACTCTCAGCCAAGCTGGGAATATCAAGTACCTCCAAATGATAATTCTTTTCTTAGGTGCAGGAGGGAGCTCAGGGCTCTGGCACACAGTGTTTGCTAATAATTTTATGTTCCATGTACTGTAATGACATAAAAACAGGTGGCATAATAATCTTCAGTGCAGTTTGTGGGATCAGTCCTATAGCCTGGAAAAATAAATGCATTTGCACTCCTCATAGTACTGATTTGATTATTCTGTTAAGCACGAGCTGCCAACCTTGTACAGCACAATGACACTTGGACGCTGGATTGCCACCAGGGTGGCAGAAACAGGGAACTTCACATGCTTGAAGTTAGCCACAAGGCTGGTTTTAAATAACTGACACTTTCTGATATTACTTGAACATTATACAAGGACACCTGTAGACTGACTTAAAATGCAAGACCAAGGAATACTAGTTCAAAAAGTTTTTTTTCTTGGCATAACACATAGTTAGAAATATAGTGCTTAATTCCATACAAATAGATGATTTGTAGCATTTTAATATGTTTAAATAAAAGTATACCTGAAGAAATCTTATTTTAATATATACACATGATCTATGATTCTGTTCAGTGAATACCATGATTTAAAGTTCCATCATAGTTTGCATTTAAAAACATTCTTCATCTCTCTCACAAATTTTGTACTTTCTTTTCTGTTAAAGACGTATTTTTCCCTGTTCTGTTTGTTTGAACTGCCTTCATTGCACTAAGGTCTCAGTTTTCTCCTAGTGTTCCTCAAGTCTTTGCTTTGCCTGCATAGGATTGCCAAAGCACCACTTACATTTGCAAAAACTGGATGTTTTGGGAGTTGTTCTGCAACTATAGTATTCCTTCTAGAAAGACATAGACCAGCAGCAGTGTTAGTGTATTTTCCTTAGTCTCCATAATGAGACAGATGCAATTCCATATTTTTTACTTTATGTTTTGCACTCCAAACACACGGTTGCACCATTCTGATAAATGCATTGGGTTTACTACATGCTTCCTTTTTGGTTCATATTAAAAACAACGCAGTATTATAATAATCCTATAATTTTTTTCTTCTCCAGTAATGGCAAAATGAAAACAGCTGACATTTTCCCAGAACATATATTTCACATATAGCCTTAGTAAAAGGAATGTGATGATGAAAAAATACCAACAACAGGACACTATTGACCATAACGAGACAAGATGAGGGTGTTGTTCTTTCTGATTTGATCCTTTTTCTTTTTCCCTGCAGCAGTCTGATTACCTGCTTTCATTCCCTTGGAATTATTTTTAAAACCTCTAAATCATGAAAAAGAATTGTCATATTCTTTCCTATGTCTGATAATTCAGTGGCAACATTATCAGCACCTGGTGTTTTGTTGTTCCTGAGCTCCTGATTACCTCTCAAATCACTTCAAAATTTAATTCTTCCTCAAATAGCTCATGTGTCTGGCAGACAGCTTTTTATTCACGATTAAACATCTCCCGGTAGTGGACACATAAAATTACTCTTCCTTGCCCTTCGGTAATTGAGTTTTTTATAATGAAAAGGATTCCTTATTTGTTCTTTATCAGACATAGATGTGGTTAATATCCTCTCTTCCATGCATCGATACCCTTATAAAATGTGTTTATTTTACTAATCTTTCTAACCTGACTCATCTTTTTCCCCGAGCCATGGAAGTATTGTCTTTCTCCTTCCACTGCTGGCGTCATGAGTTCCCCTCTGGCTTTAGAGTGTTTCGCATCCAGAGTTCAATTCTGATTCTGAAAGCTACAGCTTTGTTATATGACAATCTCAGTTGCTTTCCTGCAATCTTCATCAAATCATTTTTTTCCCATTATTTTTGAATTTGTTCCTACAATCTGTTCCAATGTTTTCTTTACCATCGCTCTGCAGGGGTCCCACCTGGTATCAGTTTTCTCATAAGCATCACAAAATTCTTAAAAAACTCCAAGTGGTTTTGGCTTCTGACAAATATTCCTGTCCTTATTCTGGATTTTTTCTATGTCTCATCTGCTTTATTTCATTTTGCTCAGTTCTTGGTTGTAGCAAATCATTTTCCTACAGTACAGAGAGCTTGCCTGCAGCCAGCTCCCCTTCGCTTTCTGCTATTCTGCCACTTCTATATAACTAGTATTTTGTACAAACTGATTGATACCAAAGTACTGAGCAAACAAAACGACCTTGATAGTCTTATCTGTGAACGTTATTAATTCTGTCTTTAAAGCTCTTGTCTGGATCTCATGCATCTACCTTCCTTTCCTTAGGATATCAATCATCCAGAAAAATACTGGCAACTGAAATAATCTTATTTTTACTTCTTTAGAGACTGATCATGTAATATATGATCAGTGAACTTCATCAGAATGAGAGAAGTGTTTTCCTGGTACTTCCCCTTAAATGACAGGCAGGAGTGCAGACAGGACTGTAAATCTAGTTGCTGCTGACAGCAGAGTTTTCAGCAGTAAGGCAAGTCCCATTTTACTCTCTGTAATTACTCCTCCACTCCAAAGTAGTGCCAAACTCTCAACTTCAAGAGACTTGTTTCCTAGTCCTATTGGTTATTTCAAAACTGTGATAATCACAATTAAGAGTTTGCTGATTTATGTGAAGTCAAAATGTTAGATGTTTTCATTCTCCAGTATTATTTCCAGAGCTCAGGTTATTCAGCACAAAAAAAAAAAAAATAAAGTGAGTGTCTGAACCTCTCATATGTTTTTCGAATTTCAATTTTTCCTGGTGAAGGGAACATCAATGTGCATGACAGCCAATTTGCAGGAACAGTTTCCTTGGACTAATATTTTTTTTTCTATATGTCTGAACTGGCTGACTTTGGGCATACCTGCTGCAATACAAAGTACAGGGAACAGGTATTGGTCTGCAAAAGTCTAAGGACTGTTTCAAACACAGGCTAGCACAAATTTCTGCACAATACGGGGTGCTATTTACTAATGGAATTCACTCTGTAACCTAATGTATTAAAATTCTAATCATACTCAAGTCAGCAAAATGTAGATAGGAAAACAACTAAGACAGCTGAAGGAGGAGGGCCAAGCAAATTTAAAGAAAATAATAAGGAATAACATTTATTAAATTTGTGTAAACAAAATCTAACTTAAAATTCATCACTTGGATCATATTTAAAGTCAGACTGTGTAAAAAGGGCAAGGTACCTCTGTGACAAATTCACATCAACTGAAAGAACTATGCCCACCTAGAAACCTGAACCTATATCTTGAAGGTAATGGAAGTTGCCATACTGAGTTTATTAAAAATTATAGTAATTACTCCTAGTATGATGACCTGCACACTCGCACACAATGAGGCTTCATTGGAAGCCTTCCAAAGAAGGGAAGCTCAGCAGCCCATGGCAGAGGGGAGTCTGTGATCTCTGCACCTAAGAGCATGTGGTCTGTGACCGCTGCAGATTGATCCTGCTGATTCTTCCACAGCTCCCACCAGCGAGACAGAAAGATAGGCATGTTGCCTCACCTGGCTCATTTTGTGTCCTAACAGTGGGATGCCGTGGGAAGAGAGCCTGTCTTAGAATGGTGTCTTAGAGAGCTCTCTGAAACTGTTCTCTAAATGTTCAAGGTATGATAGTGAATAAAATAAATAAAGGTTTACATTTGAAATATATTCAGCAAACAAAGACCAAAAGCCAGATACGTTTCTGGCTGAGGAACATCACAGGATGAGACACTCAGATGTGAAGAGACCAGGGCACCAAACACGTCCTCTCTTGCGTTACAGCATTCTACACCAAATCCTACAATCCACAGAAGTTTTCCAAGCTTCCTCTGGGTCTCATTGTCAGAACCTGCCTGTAGGATCTTTGCAATACCCAAACCATCTTCTGCCAAGCCTTCAACTCAGCAAAGAGCAGTGAAGCCAGACTGAGGTGGTCCCTGAGGAGGAGGTCTGGAGGGTGGTCTCTGTAGCCCCATCACCACCAAAGTCGCCTTCTGTGCTGACACCTGGTGGGGGCAGCTGGCTCTTCCAGCTGACAGCTTGTGTCCAACATAGGAATAGTGGCACTGAGAGAAAAGCCCTGCAAATCTAATGTCCTTCTTATTGTTCTAGCTAGGACTACCTCACATTACTCAGAGGCAGAGTATTTAGCAGAGGGATACACCTTCTTGAAACCAGTTTGTTTACCAGTTGAGCCCATTTCTTTGCAGAGGACTTTTCTCAGGGATTTAAGAATTAAGTTTAGCAGATGTAACATCCTGGGAATGTTATTTCATTGGGGAATTGTTAATGTGGTACGACTATACTGTTGTCTTATTCTCGTGTGCTTTGAGGATGATGCTTCAAGTTGAGGACTGGAAAGTTTGTATTTCAGAGATGAAAAATAACAAAATGTCCTTTGCGTCTTTTCTTTTTTTTTACACCCTCCCCCTCCTCCCCAATGAGATAATCTAAGACTGGGAAACAGATTTTGAGAATTTGTGCTAGTATAGTTATTTGAAGGGACTGTACCAAAAAGGCTGGGTCCTGAAGACCCCTTCTCACAGAACAGAGGATATCCTTCACTCCACAGCATCAGAGACCACTCTATGTATTTATCAAGTTTTACACTACTTTGAGGAAGCAACTGGAAAATAAACACAGAAGAATCCATGGTTTTATTTATTTCTAGTAAGGCTTATATTTTTTTGTGTATCATCCTTATCCATGCACAGGCACTAGAGAGTAAACACTTTCCTTAAGGCAGCATTAATTACAAATAAAAAATAAAATATATTTTTAAAAAAGTTTTCTCTAGAGATAGTGATTTCTGAAATCATTGTCTGCAAGATACAGGAAATATTCACTTTGCATTAGGTCTCACTAGATTCCTAACTCATATAAAGCTGTACTTGCCAAACACTCTTTTTCTCTTTTTCATAGGCACACAGAAAGATTTATTGCTAGTGGTGGGATACACAATTTTCAGGAATGTGTTATAAGATGAGAAAGAAATAAGGCAAATATTTTCATGGATTTCCCTAATTATGCTTCTAATTTTGTGTTTAACTTTCCAGACAGGAGACTTTAGGATCCTAACAATAGAAATTCCTAAAAATGGAAACAAAATATTTTCTTTGTCTCTATCATTAATTAAAACATCTCAGTATTAGAAAATGAATATTATTTTGGTTTTCTGTCCATTTCCTGAATTAAGCAAAAATGAAATATTATGATGTTTTTTCATTTCAGGCAAGAGGCAGAAAGAGTGATTTATTCTTACAGTAGCTTGGATAAAGTCAAGAATGTCTGGTGTCCAGCTCACTATAACAACACTCCAGAAGTCTAGGTGATTTTGATAAGCACTGATATCTTACTATTTATTTTCCACACAGCCTCATCTGAAGATCCTTCAATGTTGGAATTACCTCAGCGAACAAGAAACTTGTTGTGTTGGTGCATAGAAATTAAAAAATCCATATTTAATTTCTAAAACTGCCTCTCCTGATAAATCAAGCCCAAAGGTAACCCCATATATTAAAATTCAGACTAAATCGCCATGTGTTAATGTAGCCAGGAGGTTGTGGGTCCCCTTGTACTTAGGTGATAATAAATCCAAGTGCAGCCCAGGCTATTTGCTGGCAGATGCAAACCTTTCATTTTGTTCCTCAAGTCCTTCCACTCCAACTTTTATCTGTCTTTTCCATTTAGACTGTAAGGTCTTCACTGCAAGGTCCCTCCTTCAGCCCTTCTTTGCCTATTGCAAGGGCAAAGCAATCCCAGTCCCAGGAGGGGTCTCTAGGTGCTGCTGTAACACCAATAATAGTAAATGCAGCTACAACTATTTTTCCAGATATTAAATCAGTACCCGGGCTGCCTGGTGTCTGTGTCTCCTTTGAAAGAGATGGATAGAAATGTCTTATTTTCAGTTCACTGTGGTTCTGACACTGCAGGGCTGGTGTCCAACCCATGCCACATCCCACCAGTGTGACCAGCTTCCCTCACCTGTTCTGGGGCACAAGAAGAACTTGCAGCCCATCTCTCAGGTCATTAATGCTTTGACCAAACAGAAGCATGGCACATATATGCCACTTTGAGACTAGTGTGTCAGGAATTTTGTCCAAAATGTGGCCTCTCATTGCATCTATTCCCATGTCTCTGAAACTGGCTGGTTCTCTTGAGCTTACTATTAAAGGAAGAGGGAAGGGGCAAAAGGTTATTTCCATCAGCTTGCCATGCATTTGTCTCCTGAGCAGTGTCAGCAAGGGCACTGAGTGGTGACCTCATAAGATCAGAGAGTGATACACAAACTAGCCATTAAACCCTAATGAGGTGAGGTAGGCCAAATGCCTCCTGTTTCTACCTTTCCTTATAATATATAAAACTGGCATCTAGTGCTCTCCACATTACAATTGTAAAATTGTTAATACAGCTCAGCTCTGCTGCAAGGCATTTTCTCCCATGACTTCGTGGTTTAAGCAGCTGCAAATTGTGTATAGCTTCCCTACTACTAATTTATTTTTTAATGCTACACATGTTGTGGAATTGGAGAAACAAAAGCAACCCATATTCAAATACAATGAGAGAGAGATATGGTGGGACCTTAACTAGACAGGGAAAAGCAGGTATTTGGTTGCCAGTTGTGCATTTCCTTCTCTCTACCTTTTACTGGAGTTGAACCATCTTACCTGCCTTTGTAGAAGTACTTTGAGAACAATGGAGAGAAATAGTATATACAGCCATGTATTATTAGTAATATAGTTGTTATTATTGTTACTATTATTAATTAAGTAAAAATCCAGCATTTTGGGCTTTTTGTCTCACCATGTGCTGAAGATGTCCTCTGGTAGACTTACTAAGATACTGTTAAATCTTCTGACCCCATTCTGTTTTGATGACTGTCCATTTAGTCCATCCAAATAGCATTGTTCAAAATTATATCAAATGGCAGTTGATGTTTTATACTGGTAATTTAAGGAGACATTTGGAAAAAAAACCCCACAATACCTCAAAGTGATAACGGCTGGCACATATACATTTTAACAGCCAGTCTGAATTCCACTCATATAACGTGGTTGTTCTCATTCATGTACTTCAAATTAAATCAGGTTATGGAGGTTTTAGTATCAGAGAGAAAGTAAAGTCACTGTCATGCAGGAAGGGGTCAGTGGAAATCAATGATATCTAGAGGTACTTATCTTCTTGATGTTTAGGGCAAGCAGACTGTTTCTGCTCATGAGAGTAATTAATTTATAGAAGTATCTCTGAAGTCAAAACTCATCATAAGAATTTTTATTACTGTGGATGAAGCACAAAACATAAAGAAGGCAGCAGACTTTTGAAAAAAACCCAACAAACAACAAACAAAACAACAAAGAATGAACAAAGAAATTAAAAGAAAAAAGAAAGAAAAAAACCCCACCCAAAACAAGTGGCAGGTAATTAAGCAGGGAAATAAGCATTTTGCTTTAACTATTTTGTCCTAATATAAAAACTGGTCATGATACAGCAGTCAGAAAACTGTTTTCACGATCTGTTTTTCAGTGCAATTTTGGGTATTAAAAACCCAAGTGGAAAACAGAAGATTTGAGGAAAAATTTGTTGGAATGCAATTTTGATATTATCCTTCCCTTTATGTTATTGAGAATTCTTAGGAGCAAGAAAATTGACCTACTGGCAGTGTGTGTTCCTACCTTGTTCCTGCAGAGAACCAGCTGCTTTCTGAGGAGAAGCACAAGAACTCTCATGTCAATAATTATGAAATAATCTCCCCACAAATTTTTTCCTAACTCCTTCACCCTCTCTTATGTTCACCTGCTCAGAGAAACAGCATGAAATTTACAGCATTCCCAAAGTTTTTGAAGTTTAATGCAACCAAAAATTCAACGACTTCTAGAATTTCAGTTTCACTTTGAATTACATTTAGTTCTTGCCTTTGCTAATACTTTGCAACAGTGAATGCTAGTGGTTTAAAAAGCATCAAGCCTATTTGCATATGTGTGGATCTTATATATTCTGCCTTGCTTGAATGGTCCCTTGGTCTGGTATTGAGTAAGGCAGGAGACAACCTTTCCTTTGTCCCCTCTGAGCTGCTGCCAGACATGGAGGTGCTGGCTGGTGGGACATCCATATCTCACTCTGTGCAGCCCAAATTCTGGCTGCCTGGAAACCTGGTTTGTCCATTGGTAGGTGACATTCTCTGCTTGACACTGACCACGCACTATCACCAGAGGCACCAGTGTGGTGCAGAGTGGCAACCTGGTGCCCACAGTGGGATCATGCTGCCTTTTCCAACACACCTTCGGATTCAGCAATCTCTGGTCTCACCCATGGAAGGTAATTCCAGCTTGGAGTTGGCAGTGTGCTCAGTGTAAACCTTGGTGCACCAACAATTTCACCTCCTGCCTCAGACACTACTTTGTATCTCTGACCTCTTTCACGAAAGCATCCTATTTTCTACCTCGAGATTCCTCAGTTCTTGATGCTTCCTTGGCTTTCAATGAGGTTATAATCCTGCAAGGGTGAAATCCTCATTAGTTGCAAGGAAGTCTTCTAGGAGCCAATGAAGTACTTTGGGGAGAAGGCAGGAGATAAATGAAAATGGTGTTAGCATGACAAAACAAACAGTGATCCTAGTTTTAATAACAGATTGGGTTTTTTAGTCCCTGCAACTGAAAAAGACTCACTGCTGCTTCTTATTTGTAATTAATGGAAGAATATATAATCATAATATTTATCCTCTCCATGTGTAGTTCTGATCATAAACAGCTACAGAAGAAAAGGCAACATATCAGACCTGTTCATCCATGTCCATAAATCTGAAAAGCATGTTCATCTAGATTCCACAAGTGTCCTTTCCTCCCACCCTACACTCCAAGGTAGACACCAAATACTGGTGTTTACTTAGCTCACTGACACTGGAGAAGCTGCCCCAACACTGGTAGAAGTTCCTTTCTTCACTGACACCAAAGGCTACAGTCAGTCCCAACTGGCTATTAATTACAGCAATCAGAGAAGGGACTCTGTGCAATAGAAAGAGCTGTGCACTGAAGGAAACCAGGGCAGCACCAGTAAGAAACCCCTTTATATCCATTAAGAGAACCCCAGACTGCTGCAAAAAGTTTTGCTGTCTTGCTTGCTGATCAGCAGGACCTGCTCACTCACAAAGGTGGTTTTGCATTCACATCTACATTCGCGAAAGCTGCAGCAATCAGCATTATGATAATCTAATATTTTGGAAGAAGGGACTCAGAAGAGGTGTTGTCCTGAGGTCTGTACCATGCTTAGATCTGCAAAGACCACACTTACTTCAAATTAGTTGAAGGTGCAGACAAGGTGCATTTTAGAGAAGAATGTGGAAGTAGAAATCTTGTCTGAAAGCTGACCTGTCCTATTTGGGCCACATTGATGAAGGTGCTGACTTTTGTTTCCTGTTTGGGTTATTTTAGCAGGTTATCTGAGGCTTTGACATTCTGTCTTTTCTCCATTCAGCAACATGTTTCCTGGCCAATAGGAATCACCATGCACTGTGCTTCCCAGTGGCTTCTAGCTAATATGTAAGCCCCAGTGCCTTTCCTGCATCACTGATATTTTTTTGCGTATGAAGGATGCTACAGCTGAGGAGAGACAGAGGAGCAGCTGGACCAGTATCAGACTTTACAGCCTCAGAGGAGGTGTTGCAGCCATGGAGAGGGTTTACCTTTATGCCTGCAGTGCTGAGAGCCTTTACAGAGGCAGTGAGTGTGAAATGGGATTTTATTGTGTCTCAGTGAGGAAAAAGGTTTTGCTATGGGTGCAGAAACACTCATAACAACACTCATAACAGAAATGCTGATTCATTACATCACTTTTCACAGCAAAAACTACTTGCTCATTCACTATCACACTCAACCCTTGCTACATGATATATGTTTAGTCTTTTATAATTTATCTACTTCTGTAGCTCCTATATTGGTCCCCATTGACTAAAGTGATATAGCAAATAGAGGGTATTAACAACACTCCAAACTATGGATATTAACCTCTTAAAGACTAAAAAAGCCTTCATCTTAACAGAGCATGGGAAAAGAGTCAGGGAAAGAATGCAAAATCTAAGGTCCCATCTCCTCATCTGAAGGAACAAACAGTGCAAGACATATAAGGGAAAGAGGAGCTGAAATGTGAGAAAGGTGAAAGGAGCCATAAACCCCATTTTTGGTTTTTATGGATGAAAATGTTACAAAAACTGTAGCTTTATTAATATTTCTCTGGGACCTATGCTATAGAAAATAGTTCATTTAGCAGTCATTTATGGATTTTTTTGATGTAGTATCTTGAAAGGACTACGGCTGACAGAGAGCTCTAATGGTCTGATTGCTGTGCATAAACTAAGGCTCCAAAGCTGGGTTTCCAGAGACAAGCTCCAGCACTGGAATTCAACTAGTGGTGGGGAAAATTTCAGGGTCTCTTTCCACCACCTCAGCCCCTCTTCTGTTGTGGGATTTTACATGAAAGGAGATGACCAAGACCCTGTGGCTTTTCCTGTTGCGTTATGAACATCCTTGAGGAAAGGAAGTGGCTGGTTTGTCTAGACAAATCCCAGAGAGTAGAACATCTAATAGGCTTAGCTTTTAACCCATTGACAGGGCTGTGTCCAGCATGAAGTTTGAAAGTTTTATTAGAACAAAGACTGTAGACTTCTGACTCTTTGCTCATTTCATACAGCAAATATTTCTGATGTAAGTTGTCACTTACAAGTGATTTTATAATATTAGTTCTCTGATTATCTTTTTTTTCGTGATTATTACAACAGAAGGATTCAAAGATAGACTGAGTATTTAACTCTTTCCTTTCTGTGCTCTGCATCTTTCAGCATCATGCATCTGTGAAGAGATTACTTCACAGTGCTGTTCCACTGGGCGTTTCCTTAAGTTGCTGGTATTGGAGTGTCAACCTCATTCTCTCTTTGCATTTCTATTTATTGTGGACAGTATCAGTAATCTTGGCTGCATATTTCAAAGAATTTTCTATTTTAAAATGTATATTCACACATAGCTTATTCATAAGTCTTTAAGTAAATAAAATTCAGTTTATTTTACTAGTGTTATCAGGAGGCCAGCAGTATCAATGTTTCTATTAACAACTAGTTACTGGTAATTGTACCTGTTTTTGTAAGAAAATGAGGGATTTTTCATGCCTCTTTGAATTCTAGAAATAAGTCTGAGCACGTTAACACAATGTAAAAAAAGCTGAAAAATGCACAAGGTTGCTTAAAAAAATAACCTCCTAGACACTATTCAGAGAACTAGCATAGATTTTATTTTTTTTTATATAAAGAGAATCTCTTAACCTTCTTTAGTCTGGTTTAGTGTTTCAGCGCTTTTTGTAACAAAGCAAAGTTAATATTACAATACTTCTGAGTTATTAAAACTGAGAATAAAATGTGCTTCAGGGAGGCTTCCTTTGGAACAAAGAGAACATTTTAATCAGATCTGTGACTCCAAAGCAATGCTGGTTAGTATTTTTTATGGGCTTGTACTTCACATCTCTGTATCTGCATTTCATGAGTTGAGAGAAAAAAGGCACTTCTCAGCTGCTACCGGTCTCTCTGACACTAGAAGTGAAATGATGTGTCCATCTGAGAGCTCTCCTTGTGTCCTGGAGGATAAAACTGGCATCCCCAGAAGTTTAGGACATTCTCTGTGACAAAAATATATCTGAAATACGGCCTCAGGACTCACTCTAGAAGAGAAATACTGCTGATGGAAAATTCCTATTGAATCAGTGGCAAATATATCCCTTTCCTCAAAGAATTTGTTTTGACCTAACCCAGCTGTGGATGAGTCAGGTAATTAGGAATCACCATGCAACACTAATTCCCTTTATAGGAATTAGTTATTCAGGAATAACTGAATAACTGAATAACTGAAACAGATGAGATAGAGCTCTGTATGTGTGGATATTGAATCCTCTGTTGAGTAAATGTAAGTACAAGAAGTATGGTCTCTTGCTTGGGCAATGACTTGTATACCAGCAAAGGGGCTGCTGAGATTAAAGTGATGAGGTCTAGCAGCACTCAGAGTGCCACGCAGAGCACTGGGGCTCTCCATGAGGCTGATGCTCCTGAGGACAGGACCTGAAGTTTCCTACAAAGAAAGTTCAGGCAGAAGGGTCACTCTGAGGTTTGAGACATTTTCTCAGATTTCCTCATAAAAGAGGAAAGAGTTCAGGTCACCCTTGGGCAGAAGCAGGGATGGAATGTGGGTTCCTTCTTTACTGAGGAGCTCTCTCACAGCTCATCCAGAATCTCTTGCACAGCGGTGCCAGGTCTGGCCCTGGCACATGGGTGCACTTTGCCTAGGCAGCTGAGCAGTAGGTCAGCCAAAATCCAGTGAGTTACTACCCATGAAAACCAAATGCTCTAGAACTGAATTCATCCTCTCAGGCAGAGCGGGATGTCAGACCACAACTGCTGCCCATGGTGGCAAATCATGTCGCCCATGGTGGCAAATCATGTCACCCTGTNGAGCGGGATGTCAGACCACAACTGGTGCCCATGGTGGCAAATGATGTCACCGGCTGGGGTCTCAAGGGAATGTGGCCACTTCCTCGGGTAAGATACCTTTACCTGCTGAGCATGGAGTCCCCAGGTGCTCTTTGCAGACTCCTACAGCTGATTTAGAGGCAGATGGGCATCCCTCCTCTGCTCCAGGCCCAGGCCCACTGTGCCTAAACTCCAGACACCTGCATCCTCTTGTGCATTTCAGTGTCTTACAGTCATTTCCTGCCTCACAGATCATGGTGAGTACTTCTCTTCCCTTTCCTTTAGCTCTCTCCCTCATTATGAAGGTGTTTCTTCAGATCCACTAGGAGGAGGTTGTTTACAAACACTAATCATGACAGCTATGTGACTTGATACACCCAAGAAATACAAAGTGGAATAGAAGGAACATTCTCTGATAGGTTTTGAAACTGATAGGTTTTGGAACAAGAAAATGTCTTCAGGCAGAGCTCAGTCTAGTCCTGAAGCAGAAAGTACTTCCCAGCATGGAGAAAGTTATTAGCCTTTGACCCCTACTCATAAGCAGACTAAGGACCTCTAGTTCTACTATGTTCATAAGGTGCTCCTAGTGATTCATCTTCACTGTGAAAGCTTATTGACTGCAGTTTGAAAAACGCAATAGATTTCCCATATCCATCCAGACAGTGATCCCTGCAGAGAGCACCAGGTGCCTGCTTAAGTCTACCTTTTCCTGTTTGAATCTATGCTGGGTTCTGCTATTTCTTTGAGATAGGAGGGCAGCTGAGGAAATAATCCTCTGGATAAAACTTGAAAATAATCTATTATGCTCTAACGGTTCAATACCAACCTAGTCATATGAAAGCCTGGGAATTAGAGCTAATACCCTTACACCTCTCTGACTCCTTTGGCTTGTGGTGTGTGTTGATGTAAGAGGGAAGAGAATAAGAACGTAGTTATTCTCTATTTCAATAATGCTGTATCTAATCACAAGTAGGACATATTGAAGAAAAGCCTTGGGGATATGCTGATCAGTCACCTTGTAAAATATAATGACTACATAAAGCTTTACTTGGAATAATTCTTCTGCCTAGTCCATTGCATGTGCTGAGAACTTACTGTAGTACAGGTGAGGTTTAATTTCTCTCCGTCCTTACAAAGTTTTTTTCACCTCTCTGCAGTGAGTCAGTCTGCTCAACCATCCCTCTTTGCTATGCCTCCTGAATCAAACTCAAGACATCTCCTGGTACATTTCCTGAATAGATAGAGCTGAACAGACTATCAAGCAAAGTCAATTTACATAGTGAAACTTCTATAAAATTCTGAAACTTACTATAAAATGGATCATCCTGGTACCCAAGGGATGGGAAGAACAATTTTCCCTTTTACCCAAAATCTGAACGTTGCACATAAGTTTGACTGCAAAGATCACCATGGAAGTTCAGCCATAATTTGTAGCCCTTGGGATACAAATGGCCTCATGCTGTTATTTTCAGAATGCTGCTCTCTGACACCTTTCTGTTTAATGAGTGTATTCTTTTAACAAATCAGGCCTCAAAAATAGTTCCCAAAATCCATTAAAGATGATACACAGCAAAGAAATTATAGCATTTAACAAATCTGGTTCATTATTCTGGGACCCTATTTTAAAAACATGATTGTCTTTTACCTTCATTCCCTGATGTATCCTTCCACCTTCTGCCAGGGACAACCCAGAGCTCAGACATTCAGCCTCTCAGCCACTTCCAAGGTTTCTTTCCATATTAACACCTGATTCCTGCCCTTCTGTTGTAGGATATGACCTTTATAGTGGTGTTTTATTTTTTGCCAGGGGCTTTCTGGGAAACAGACTGGGGAATGATCTGGGTTAAAATGCATAATATTATTTATCTTTTAAGAATTAGTTCTAGTTCCTAACTTGGTTCTCCAAAATCAAGCAGCAGTGCCGATGAAGGGAGCATGTTGTGCGACAACAGGAACGAAGCACCTGGAAAGGTGGAGCACCCAGGGAAGAGAAGGGCCAAGAACTTCTTGATCTGACTTTGCCACCAGGTGCAAAAGCTGAAGAGGAAAATCTGGGGTTTGTGCCTGGATTGACGGAGAACAGTTACTGCTTTCCAGAATGCAAGAACCTGGAGCTGCCTGCTCCTTAAACTGCAATGAACTGCTAAATTCCAGAGGATATATAACCCACAGTTATATATTTCTGACATGGAGAAGACACTAGCCAAGACATTTTAGATTAGTTTTTCACAAGTCTTGCTTAGAATGAGAGAATAAGGTGACCTTTTTTCACAGATTTCCAAAGCTTCTAATGAGCAATACTTTATGTTTCTCAAAGACAAACAATATTTTACATAGCTTTTCTTAAAATTACTTTCTTTTAATGGTGATAATTGTCTATGAAGCTGTACTACATGATAACAAAAAGTATAACCCTTCATCCAGCATTGTAGATTTACTAAGTCATTTCATATTTCTAGGAAATGGGGATGAATCATACGTATCTGTATATATAGACATTATGTGACATGAAACTGCCGAGCAACATTTCATCTTCCTGGAAGTTCTGCAGAGCTCCTTTGTGTCCATCTTGAACAAGAAATCCTATTTAGATTTTGGTGGGTGGCACCAATTTCCAACTAAAATCTTGTTGTTTTTTCCTGTGAAGTGCAAAATTCCAAACATGACAAAAGTTAAGGGATAACGTCTCTGTTCTGCTATCGTCTTGGTACCCGTAAAAAAAATGTGTAACTCTATTTAAGTCGAGAAAAAACTGTTTTCTAAAGGAAATTTAATCTGCTTAAAAAATACGTCCAACTCTCAAATTCCATGTGACTTCCAACCTAAACCAGGCATTTTATTCTGAGCAATAGAATGTTTCTTTTAGCTTCCTTTTCATTAAAAAAATAACATTACCACATTTTTTAGGGCAATACTGCTGGAGATTGACAGCTGACTTTACAGAGGAGAATGCATTTATAAAAATTAAACCTGTCTGTTGTGACTGGAACAAGGCAGTAGACATCAGCATGCCTTTAACATCTGTAGCTTACTTTCATTGGCTGTTTCCTGTATCATGGTTACATCTTCCTTTTAAAAAGACAATTTGTTAATTTTATCAGTTGATAATCTAACACATAGTTAGTCAACATAACAACTGATAGTCTAACATTTATCTGTTAATAGTCTAACATGAATAGTATGTGCTATAGTTCAGAACAAAGTCTAACTAAGGAAGAAAAAGGAATCACGTGAATACAAAAATAAGAGGGCTACAGTAAATACAAGTTAATACAGCTAGGAAGCAAGATTTCAAATTACGTGGGGGAAGAGGTAAACCGATATTTCTAGTGTAGGCACTCTCCTCAGCTCAAACATGGAAACTGAAATGGACACTTAATTCTACACACAGATCACAACTCAATTAACTTCATGCAGATAAGTATGCGCTGTGGTACACACTAGGCTTCTAATGGGGCACATATGGAGTTACTGGGACCTTGATATTTGGGCATACATGGATCACTTGAATTGACAAAGGGAAGAAAGCAGAGCCCAGTGAACCTCAGACTCACTGTGCCTCTCTCTTCTGCTATGCACGTAGTCCAGGGCTGAAAACGCAGCTTGGGATTTGGCCTGGCTAGCAAAAATCATTATTGGACACTCTCTGCAAGCCTCAGTAAGTTGTGAATTAATGAGTGACCTACAGAAGGTTATGAGAGACTTTCACATCACAATTTTCCCCACCTCAAAGAAAATTTACATGACTCTGCTCATTTGGTTAATGGGAAATTGGCTTAGTGGCTTCCTGATCTACTCCCTTCCTTCCTCTGCTGCTTCCAGCTTGCCTCAGGCTGGTAGTTAAAAGTCCTGTGAAAACACAGAGGTTAGGTCAGGCTACGGGGATCAGAACAAAACAGGGAGAGAGAAGAGGCTAGCTCAAGACTATGAGGACTATTTTGGCAGCTGAAAATAATGCAGAGGACTGTGGGAGTGAAAACAGTCACAGGCATCTCCAATATCCTGACCAAAAGAATACACTATAAAACAGGTAAACCATGACTCCCTGCACTAGCTCCTCATGAAATAAAAAGATCCCATAATACTCATTTCTGTCAAGTTATTGGATAGGTTAAACTTCTCAACTTTGGTGTGATTATATTTAAGAATTCTTCAAACTGGTGAAAACTTGCAATATAATTGGGGAAAAAAAATGACAGGTATTTTATAAAAGCTTAGGTGGGTGAGCTTCTGAGTTTGCTGTGCTATTTGAATAAAGAGGAAAACTTCCTTCCCTTTGTGTGTGATGTTGGGAGTTAAAACCAGCACTTATGCTGTGATTGACTCCAAGCAGCTTACAAAATGAATAACCAATAGAAGAATAATATCTTTTTCAGGTAATGTTTTTTAAATAAAAGCAGCTGTCAGGACTGCTAAAAGTTACTGCAATCATCAGTTAGACATGAGAAGCTCAAAATAAATCTCTAATGTGGAATCTAGACTCTGCTGCATATCAAGTAAAGAAACTTCTGGCACATGGTCTCAAGTCTGCTGTTCTGTGGGCTGAGTTCATATCTCTCATGTCAACTTTCTCCTATCACAGGCTGTCACATAAGTGAATGTGTGAGGGACCTGTGCTGAAGACTGGGTGTCTCATCTCACAGTCTTCTCCATGTACACTAATGTGTCAGGCATTTAATGTTTTGACACACAGTAATAATAGTTGCTTTCTGGGTTGTCTTTTCCCCTGACATGACTGAGTCAGTCTCCTGTGACCCTATGTTCAGCCATAACCTGCAGGAATGAGGCATTCTGAATCAATTCTTTAGTCTTTGAAGGGCCTAAATTCAATCCTTTGCTCCTTGCACAGAGGTGGGGAGGAAGTGGCAGAAAACTGGCACATAGTTCACAAAATAAAGGAAGAAGCATGTTTTCCCACCCCTCCCATGCTTCAAAAACAAGAATCCTTTGTCCTGTCAAATGCATGTATAAATAACCCCACTATCTGTGCTTTGGACAAATTGGTGTAGATGCCTAAAGATACAAGACTATTTCCTTGTTTTTCTCCAAGGTTCAATAGATGTTATATAGGCAAAGGCAAATATACTTTTAGGTGTCAACTATCATTGCCAAAAATTTGCATTTATAAAATTAGAGCAGAAGTACTCAGTCATGGATGTGTAAAGAAAAAATATTCACATGAAAGATCTTGCAGAAGGGGGAAAAGCCAGGGATTTGGTAAAAGGTAAGGGAGCCTCTACTAATATTGACACTGGAAATAACAATGCTTTTTTGACTGGAATATCAACAACTTGAAGAGAATAGGCTTGTCCATCACAGTATGGTCTGCAACTAGTGGGCGAATACAGCAATTTGTGTGGACCTCTGCCCATAAGGTACTTCTGAAAAATGCCACCATACAGATATCCTTTGAGAGACAGAGCTTGCTGCAAGCACCGTTGAGATGACGACCTTTAGGAGCCCAGATCTCGTCAAGGTTCAGTGAGATGCAGACACATGATTTCGAAATTCATTGTTTTGATTTTGAAACATAACAAAGTTTATGAATTTTTTACTATTGAGACTAGCTTTTATCCATGTGGAAAACAGTAAGCTCTTCATCTTGTCATCTGGGTAAAAATGCAGTTTATGCAGCTACAGCTACTTTAGTAGCATGGTTCTTTCTGTTTTGTATCAGGGTATGCTTTGTGGTATATTTTACTGTCTAAAGGTAAATGGGCTTTTGGAACATTTCCTCTTTTTTTTTTTTGTGCAGCTTCTTCTCTTTTTTTTTTTTTTTTAATGGTTAACTTTGCTGTGGTTGAAACTTACTTACTTTCTTTCATGCAAAGATGTATCTCTGTGGCATGAATATTTTGCTAAGCTTTCCCCCCTCCTATAAAGGGACATGTTTGTGGCATATTTGTGGCAATACCCTTTTGGCTTCCGCACTTCCATTGTGTCTTTACTCCAAAGGAGATCTTGTGAATGAAAAGGAATTGGAGTGGGGTTCTTACTGTGCAACACTGCACTTGGTGTAGTGTAGATTTTTCCCAAATATATCCTGTGATCACAGGACTAAAGTACTTAGGAGTGCTGAGTCAGAGACTGGGCCATTGTAGGCTTTATTTCAGGGTCTGTGCTGAAACAGTTTGAAGAAATTTTTACTAGATGTCTCAGGGCAGTGTCTTTGTGCTTCTCTGGCTGCTTTCATTTATTGGGAAGAAACAGACATTAGGAAAGAGAGACACATCTAGAAAGAGATTTTTACAGATGCAAAAATATTCATTTCAAGTTGTGAAACTATTCTGTACGTAAGAATTACAAGCAATGCTCAAAACCCACTTGGGATCTAACAATGAATGTTAAGATCTGTAGTCTAGAGCAGAGACAGTACAGACACATAGAAACTACTGTGTAAAAATAGCCACACAAAAAAGAACTAATTTCCACCTTTCCAGTTTAAAGCCACTCTTCATCATCCTTTTAAACATTTTCAGTTTTCCTTAAGGCCTATGACGATATTTTATTCATAGACATGGTTATTCTTCTAAATATCAGGATACTTATTCTAATAGGTTGGAAGCTAGAGACTGCAATGTGCACAAAATAATTTCTTATGCCAAAATATAAATAATATTTAACTGAACAAACATCTACAGCAACCTCTTCAATAAATACATCTTAGGCATACAGACATACATGCTTATACAAATTATTTATCTGACCAAATACAAATACCTGGGTTGTGTTCATGGGGAGAAACACTGTGGCAATAACAAGTTTCATTGGGACAGTCTGTTTATCTTACATAGATATAAAAAAAATCTGAGAGAACATGTGTGGATACGTCCCAGTCTTGACAAGGCATGGCAGGTCTCCATGTACCTGGATTCTTTCCAGAAAAACTCTAAAAGAACTAAGTTAAAGTCTTCTATGGCTGTGTTAAGAATGTAAAATTATCCAGTATCAGTTTCCAGTAAAAAAAAATAGAGATAAATGCAGGGTTCTAAGCACTTCTGATTGTGGGCAGGTATAGGCGGCTAGGGACCTAATGACTTTGCCAGCCAGCCCTCACCAGAAAGAAAGCTTATACAAGGTTTTCAGTAGCTTTCATTAACTGCCTCATCTGCTGTATCTGGCACAGCTGGAAAAGCAATATTTGAAATTTAAAAGTGAAAACCATTAGAAACCAATCAAAACCCATTCAAGAACTAAACTTTCTCACCTGCTACAGTTTTAGGGAACGGTCTCTATAAAACTTTCTGGGGAACCATTATAGTTGTTCAATGTTGTTGGCTATACTCAGGTACCACACAACTGCAGCTGTGTACAAACTGGAAGGGGAGCGAGTTCATGCTGTGTTATCAATGACCTGCTCTGCTACCTGCGGGCTTGAAATACTTCTGTTACCAAAAAGTAAGGGGGGGTGGTGGTGGTGGAAGAAGAAGAATATAAAGGAGATAGTATCTGAGGAAGAAGAAAGACGCAAAATAGTTGGTACTGTTTATTCCAAATTTATATACCTGCTGTTGGCAACACTTCCTGAACATAGTTTTTCCTTATGTCTTTGCAATTTCTGATGATGTTGACTCAGTTTAGTCAAGCGAAGGATATTTCTTGCAGTAACAGATGAGTGCTTATTAGAGGAAAAAGAAAGGTATCTGATTGAGATGACCTTTTTGCAGCCTTTCACCACCTGAAGAGATCCTACAAGAAAGATGGAGAGAGGCTACTTACAAGAGCATGTAGTGACAGGACAAGGAGGAATGGCTTCAAACTGAAAGTGAGTAGGTTTAGATTAGATATTAGGAAGAAATTCTTTGCTATTGAGGATGGTGAAGCACTGGAACAGCTTGCCCAGAGAAGTTGTGGATAACCCATCCCTGGAATTATTCAAGGACAGGGCTCTGAGCAACCTGGTCTAGTGAAAGGTATCCCTGCCCAAGTCTGGGGTTTGGAACTAGATGATCTGTAATGTTTCTTCCAACCCAAACCATTCTATGATTTAATCTCCCTGAGATCTACAAGGAACAAGCTGGACTGTCAGCATCCTGTGCATTTAGAGACAGTAGGAAACCCTTAATTGAGCTGCTGAGAGGTAGAAAAGGGGACTGAAGAAAGAAGAGAAAGGGTGACTGACCTGAGCAACATTCAATGAGACATCTGCCTGTCTTTGCCCTGCGGAGATGGGGTTTCTCACATGACAGGGAAGTCAGTTCTGCAAGGGAGATGGTGTTGCCCAAAAAGCTGCTGCTACTATACTCATTGTGCCATCCTTTCCACTCATCAGCACAAATTTCATGCATTTGTTAGCCCTTCTGAGAGTGGGATTCATATTTTAACTATTTCTCTACGTAGTCAGCATGTTTGCTTTGTGTTCCCCCTTTTTTTTGTGTGTTCACAGCTGCAAAAAAACTGCAAAAAAACCCCAAATAACAGTAGAAATTATTCAGAATTTAGAAAATATAAATCTAAAAAATGAGAAAATTAGAATAATTTGGTATAGAAATTAGACATTTAAATGAGGATATAACCGAACAATATGAAAATAAGGTGATTATCTAGGCAGTCTGAAGGGGTAGAGCAAGATGAAAAATCAGTTTAAGTAGAAGTAAAGAAGATATATTTTAGATTTCAGGACAAACTTGCAAATTATGTGTTTGAGTAGCACCATTTGCAAAATAGGCTGTAGAATTTGCAAAGTGACAGAGCAAGACAATCAGCTGCTTTTTTCTACGTGATGATTAATTTCACACCTCCCATACAACTTTGTTGTATGAGCAAATTCCTGCAGACTGCCCAGGTTTGATGGGTTGTCTCTGCCTGTTCTTGCTCAACTTTGAAACAGGAATAGATGTTTCATAGGAAATCTCTCAGATTTGAGTTGACAAGACTCAAGTGGACCAATGTCCACTAGGAATAGTCTGGACAGAAGTGAGCCTGTGAGGGTTTCTGAATCTGCTCAAAGAAATTACCCTTTCCTGTCCTACAGATACTACCCTATCAGAAGGGTAGTATGACCTGGCACCCATATAGCACTGCTGTGCAAGTCTTGAACTTAGGGACAGTGTCAAGGGTAGGTGTCGCACATCAAAGCATCTCTTTTTTGATCCCAAAATACAGCTATCAAAATGTACAAGGAGTGTTGCAGAGTTCATCTACACAATTAAAAATGAGACTGATCTCAAGGTTAGGTGAAACAATATATCCTTTAAAAAAATGTTAAGGAGTTACAATTTCTGTTAGGTAAATTTTCCTCCTATACAGCAAATATAGAGGGTAATGGGTTTACTTTGAGCCAACTAAAAGAGGTACCCGAGATGTAAGCACAAAATAATAGTTAAGCCTTGTCTGCAGATTTACCTTTAATTGAGCTCATCCAAGGAATACTGAAGCTGTGCAAGAAGTGAACAGCAGCGTAACACATACATGCAATGATCAGGTCCGTGCCAGCCATGGCTGTTCAGAGAATGTGTCATTTGTGCACACAGGCCCACAGTCTTTATTGGTCCACCAGGCAAACTTGCATCTGGAAGGTTGTCACACAAATGTGGGGACTGGGAGGGAAGAGAGGTCTCCCAACACAGCACATACAACTGGAAGGCATCAAGACTTTGCCTGCTCAGACAACCACATCTTAAAATCTCTTTTATAAAGAAATGGTTGAAGTCTCTCCTACCTTCCTTTTTTTTTCTGGGCAGCTATTCCAAAACTTCACTGATCTCATGTTCTACACCACTTTTGAAATTCTAGCCTAAATTAAATGTAATTTTTTCATTCTATTTATTCTTCTCCCAATATTGTCATTCGATTGTCATGGTCAGGAAGGAGCCACATCCCATCTTAGGCTTTGTTTTGCTCTTTGTCTGAGGAAGGTAGGTATGCATCATTTTTTCAGAGCCACAGGTGGTGTAATGATCCCCATGGTAATGTTTGAAGGAGCTGACTTGACAAAACAGGATTGATGCAGCCATGTCACTGAATTGAAGAGACCTGCTAAGTGGTAGAGTGATGATAGCACTTCTGGGATCATTCAGTTCTTCCTGGAGGATGTTATGAGGTAATTAACACATTAAGACTGAATTTGGGCTGTGGTTATTCTGGTCTTCCCTGAGATACTGGGATGAGGGGAGCCATCAGCAGTCCTCGTGAGATGGCTGAAATCCAGTACAGGACTTGTTGGCAGGAATTTGATCCAATATCCACATCCTGTAATTCTCTGGAAATTCTCTGGAATCCTCTGTAATTCTCAGGAAAGATGCAGCATGTTTCTGGGCCAGTGACTGACCACTCATCTACAAAGACAAATTAAGAAAGAGAAAAAAAAATGCAGTTCTACTCTGATTCTAATTCTTCTTCATATTCCTTCATGGACAGGGGGAAGAAATCAGCAAGGAAGAAATACTGCATTTTCATGACACTTGGCCTCTTCCTATGGATAGGGCTTTTCTGTCTCACACTATCTGCATAGCTACACCATCTAGGCAGAATCAGTCCTTTACTACATGATTTTTCATTAGGTCAGTCTGTCAATTACATCTCACTTATAACCCTGAGGAAATTCAGATTTTTTTGTCTCTACCTCCTGCCAGCAGCAATTTTTACATTTCCAAAATTTTCGCATTTGGCTACTAAAAATGCATTCCAAAATCTAGACATAGACACCCAAATAAATACAGGCTCAGACACAGAACTCTGACTTCTTCAGAGAACTGCTGCCAGTTGATGTCTGAGAAAACCAGGCCCCTTTTACTTAGCAGTGAGCTCCACATAGAGCAGCCTGGTTTATCTGATCCCCTTTTCTTGTACAGATAAGACCATTGTTAAAGCAGTGAAAATATTATTCAAAAGACACAGGACACACGTTACAGATCCTGGATTTTAAAACCCTCTCTCCAAACTGAAACTTAACCTTTAACTTAAAAAACTGACTATTTGGACTAAGAGTACCAAGGAATATTTTTCTTATAGGTCGTTTAAAGGGAGAGTTAACCTGTATTTTTACCCTTTACTCCCTTTGGGAATGGGTAATATGAAATATATACATGGAGAGAAAAGCACAGTAATCTTTGCAGAGAGAAAAACACAACAATCTCTGTAGAGAGAAAAAACACAACAAGCTTTGCAGACCCATGACATTTTTTCTCTGTTCAACTATTTATTTTTGGTGATGTCTTATCTAGGTGACAGAAAACAGAAATTACAAACAACAGCAAATAGTGCAGATACTGTCAGCTCCCTGCATGAACTATGACAAGGTTTGTGCAACCAGTTTTCATTTCTCAATCCATTATTCAAGAATTGTCACACACTGAAGCTGCATGACTGTGGCAATGGGTAGTATGCATTCAGATCACCTCCAGGGATGGGACACCAGGGCTGCAAGTCACCAGGTCCAGGATGGAGAGTCAGGAAGTCAGTCAAATTGTTTCCTTACTGCTTGTTCTTACCCTTCCTGTGTGCTTTCAGTTACTTCTGAATGAGAGGAGAATACAATAATTTGTAAGTATTTTGAGAATAAAACTGAATTAAAATTGCACAGCCATTTACTCTTATCTGTTGTGAGAAAGTACAAATTATAGATTTTTTTTATTTATTTATAATTTTTTCATTAAATAATACATGTCCATTGTTACAGAACTTATTCCACAAGGGTATATGCATAACCATTTTGGAAAGCTAAAAAGGCAGATGAGAGAACTGGGTTGACTTACAATTATCATAGAGTCATTCAGGCTGGAAAAGATCTTTAAGGTCATTAATTCCAACTGTTAACCCAGCATTGCCAGATCCACCACTAATAGTAATATCCAATAATGCCCCCAAGACAACAACCCTGAGATAAAATATCAGCAAAACCTTTCATGTGAAATGTAGCTTGTAGACTGACAGCTGAAGAATGAACTCCCACAGATAAGTGCCATAATATTCCAAGGAAGTACTTAAATATTTGGATAACTACTTGATGAGTAAACACAAGGACCTTTCTGTATTTCCATCACAGGCCTGCCTTGTTTGGATGCAAGTGTAGTCTGAGCTGAACTGTAGCCCACAGGATTGGACACTGGCCAAACACTGGATCATGATGGGAAGGAAAACTTGATATAATTCCATCCCTTAACAAATAAAGATGTATGGGCTAAAACTCTGTAAGGTAAGTGAGTCAAGCTTCTTCCTCAACATGACTGACACTCCCTCCTGCCAGGAACTGTACACTTTGTAGTCGATGGGCTGATAAAGTGCATACTCTTGTGCACTATGCACTTTGGTCACCCTCAGACTCAGCACTGTGGACACAGTCAACAGTGACTTAATGCTGCACTTGATGAAAGTCTCTGTGTCTAACACAGAATACCTTCCTATCTATAGATTGTTTCTAAAGACCTTCATACTGGTGCCAGCACAGATAACAGCTTGAGTGGCTTTAATATTTTCAGATTCTGCTCCTTTAAGCCAGTTGCAATGTGAAATGCAAATGCACACTAGGTTAACTCTTTGATCTCTGCATATCTGGAACAGTGGTCAAGAACTGTGGTTCCAAGAACAGTAGTATTTTCAGGCTTTCTCCCAGAGCTGTTCAGCATCACTGAGTAGGTGGTGACACTACATTTATAACATCCAATTGGTGTTAACAGTAAACAGCAAGATCCACACAAATGCCTCAGAAAAGCAAAACAGAATGACTTCTTTCTAAAGAAGCATCACCAACAGGTCAAGGGAGGTGATTCTACCCCTCTTCTCCTCTGTGGTGAGACCCCACCTGAAGTACTGCATCCAGCTCTGGGGTCCTCACCACAGTAAAGACATGGACCTGTTTGAGTGGGTCCAGAGGAGGGTCACAAAGCTGATCAGAGGGCTGTAGCACCTCCCCCTATGAGGAAAGATAGAGAGAATTGGAGTTGTTCAACCTGGAGAAGAGAAGGCTCTGGGGAGACCTTATTGCAGCCTTTAAATACTTAAAAGGGGGCTTATAAGAAAGAAGGAGACAGACTTTTTAGCAGGGCCTGTTGTGATAAAACAAGAGGTAATGGTTTTAAATTAAAATAGAGTAGATTTAGATACTAGATATAAGGAAGAAAACTTTCACAATAAGACTGGTTAAACACTGAAACAGGTTGCCCAGAGAAGTTGTGGATGGATGTCTCATCCCTGGAAGTGTTCAAGCTCAGGTTGATCTAGTTGTCAATAGCAACTTGATTTAGTTGAAGATGTCCTTGATCATTGCTGGAGAGTTGGACAAAATCACCTACCTCTTTCAACCCAAATTATTATATGAGTTTATAATAATGGCCTGAAAGAAAGCCAAAGAAGTGAGATCTTTTCTCGTCTGAAAGGTAGACTAGATTAGTCAGTGGGTGTTATAATTAAAATAAAGCGTGATTTAAAGTCATTTTCTTCTAGACAACACTTGGACCTGGCTTTCTGCCATGATTTGGTTGGATTCTTGAAAACATTTTGTCACACTGTTGTACGGATGAAAATCTATACAGGACAATCTTTCAAGTTAATAGTACAATCTTCTATGTTTGCAGTAGAAAGTGGCTTTTATAGAGCTGAAATCACATGAAAAATACATTTTTAGAGGAAAAAGCACAAACTGGCAGTCATCTCTTAGACAGAGAGAGCCCCGTAGACCTGTGGACCTGGATAATGTTATCCAGAATGCTATCCAGAATGAAATATTAAGTTTTGAGGTGAGGATGAAGAACACGTGGTATTTTATTTATGCATTCTCAGGTGCTGACTGATAACTGCTAAGCTTAAGTACATAAACATCATTGGCACAGGGAGGAGACCTTAAAACATCCCTGTGAGATTGCCAGCTCTGTATTTCTTCTCAACCATCAAACTCACGATTGGCCCCTGATGCACAAGTCAATCCTTTCTTCAAAATCCCTCCAGGCAACTGCAGCCCCTCACAGGGTGTTGAACTAACCATGATGTGCAGAAGCTCAGCCAAAACAGCTCCTGCTACACACGGTAAATACCAGGATATGCCATTGGTTTGCTACAAAAAAATTTTTATCTCAAAAGATTTTTTTTTGGATTTTGAATGCACTTACACCATAATGTAAAAGAATTGCACTATGTTATTCTGTGTACCCGCTGTACCATCCAGGCTTGTCCTTTGTTAGATCTATAATACCATTAGCATGTTTAACTGCATCTAAGGAGGTGAATAAAACTTTCTGGCCACCCCTTGTAATGGACTTTTTATTAGATGACAGAATTACTCTAGCTTTACATTTTCTTTAAGGTCAAAAGGTTGTTTTTCTTTCCAGAGTGCTTTTGCCAGGGAACCTGTCACTCTCTGCTCACAAATCTTCTTTTCTCTGCCTGTAAGAGAACTTCAACAGCCAAAACAAACCTGCACAGCTTAGATCACCAGAAGAACCTTTTCTAAATACCTGGTGGAACTGATGATGTAGTTCATGCTGTAAGATGCTGGTGTAAAATGCTCATGCCCTCCAGTTCTCTCCTAAATTAATATGAACCAGTGGCTCCTTACCAGCCCTAGTTAGCAGAGAAGACTCTCAATAGCTGCCAAACAAAAGCTACATTGGTATTGTGGTTATAAATACTTTTAAATGATTTTATAGAAGGTTTTTTTGTGGGAAGAATTACTGGAGGAAGAAGAATGACCAGGAGATGCCTGAAGCAGGGTCAGAGCTGCAGAAATAATGAGTCATTGTAACAACAATACCATTTCTTTCTCTCCTGGCTGCTCTCCCACACAGAAGGAGCAAGTTCAGCACTCACAGCTCCCAAGACAGCTGCATTTTGTATCAGCAGTATTTCTCTCCAATGCTGGAATTTTATTCTGGAAGATGACACCCATTTAATGCCACACAAGGGGTTCAGATGATAAGTCTCTTCTAACTGATCCCTTTTCTGAAAACCTAAAATGTTGCCATGAGGGGAGCAATGATGGCACCATTACACCTGGTAGTCAAAACTCCAGTGAAGAAAATAACCCATGTTCTGGATCCCAGCTATTCCAGCCTGCATCATGTCCAACTGCATCATATCACTCTCTTAATGAACTTTTTTAAAAATTTGTTTTGAAACTTCAAAGGCTTCTCAACTTATTGATGACCCAGCATTTCCCAGCAGGAGGTTGAATTGCATAAATGTAATGGGAAGCAATATTTTAATCCCTAGTGTGTCATCTCAAGAACAAATGGAAATTAACACTGATAATCCCCATTTTATCTTGATGAAACATTTAGGGAGATGGGCAGATATGTATTTCACCCATAACTGGGCAGTAAAACTGAAGTTGCTTAATAAATTCTGCTTTTACTCAATTTACTGCAGCATCCAAACAAGCTGAGGTTAAAGAATATTTTTGCCTGATTTTGAAATTATGCTGCACAATAAACAACTTTGGTTTCCAAAAGGGTTGGAATTCAGAACTCTCTAGAAATTCAAGTGCTTTTAAAATGTCCTACTTTCTCTAATTCATAAGTCTTGAGTGTGTTTCTTCACAGATTTTCCTTACATTGCTTATAATTTCATTTGCAGTATCATTTGCAGTTTCATGCTTCCTGTACATCTGAAAGTTTGCCTCCCAGGTTACCATCCCTTTTCTATAATGGGATTAACATCTGAAGTTGCTCCATGGTCAGTTCTTGCCCTATAGGTCTTGCTTGTCTACACCGCTGGTACTTGCTCACAATCCTCTACTTGCAAATCCAAGGAAACAGCACTGATCCTGCACTCCAACAAACCCTTCTAAATGAGTTCAGAAGCAGTGCCTCAGGTTCTGCTCACACATGTGGGAACTTGCTCTCTTCCAAGGTGTGTAATGCAGCATTCTCTGCCCCAGGAGGCAAAAGTCATGGCACTCAACCCCATGGGCTAATGTTTCCAGCTTGGTGGTAAAGCACCTAGTAGGTCAACACCACTTCCTCTACTAACAGAGCATATGGCATTGATACTGTGTCAGTGTCCCAAAAGGATGAAACAGTGATCAGGACCAGTGACAATTTAATGCAAGTTGAAAGGTTTAGAGGGTTGTTTTTTTTCTTTTTTTCCTAGAAAAGAGAAAGCTGAGTGTGGACTTCTGTCACCTCTGTCTTGGATCACTGGTAAAATTATCCCATTTTCAGGGGTTAAATCAGAGGAATAGATTTCCCTGCTCCTGGGTTATGGAAATGGATTATGGATCTGAAAGGTAAGTGGTGCCAGGAAGAGAATTTGCTGCCAAGGCTTTGCTGACAGGTGCAGATACACCTACAGCTTCTTTCTGAGCTCTGCAGGTGTCCTGCTAATTTTCAGAGGTTGCTTGATAGTTTACTTTTGCCTCATTTAATCGCATTTAATGCTGAAAATCATTTATCTCTATTTAATATAATTCACAGTCTCTTTAATCTGACAGTGGTTATAGACACTCAACTGCCTAATCCTCATATAAAATTCCCAGGTCAGGTTTTATTTAACTTCTATCAGTTTGAATCTTTTTAAGGAACCTGAAGGGAGTTTCCACTGAAATGCCCTTGAGAAAGATAAAATGTCATTTTTGAAAGATAAACTACCTTTTTTTTTAAATTTTCAAACATTCTACATAACTCTGTCTTAACTATTTGGTCATATGATGTAAATATGATACTGAAATATTATTACTTAAATTTATATTTCAGTATATGCTTGTATATTAGAAAATGTTGATATTTGCAGAATATAAGGGAAAAATAGAAATGAACTTCTGAAATTTCCTCTGGTAAAATGCAGTAAAATCTGATGATCTTCCCTTTTAACCTTGCAATTAATAATGTCAGTAACCTCTGGCTCAGCTTTGCAGCAGTGACTCCCACTCTTTCTCTGCTCCCTTTGCCAACTGTTTCCATTTCTTTCTCGGATTCCATAACAGAGCTGGCATTTTTCTTGTCTCTGCTAGCCTTTCCCACATCTAAATACGTAATTGCCTCCCGCTAACTCCCCCAATACTGGCTCCTGGTAGTGCATGTACTCTCCAAGCAATAATTCTTGCTGATCTTAGCAAACCATGTTGTTTTTCAGGCTTCTTTGAGTGCTCTCCAGAGTACTCAAAGAAACAAAGCTTGTGCCAGAGTACTTTCTGATATTCTCTTTCCTATGCTCTGTGTTGCTGTAATAACCAACTAGTCTATGTAAAATGTTAAGTTATTCTCTACTATTTCAGTAGTGGACATAAAGGTTATTTGTTTTATATAACAGAAATAAACAGATATTTGCACCTGCTCTTTCTCCTTTGCAAAGTGCTTCAACTTCATCTTACTATTTTCCTCTTCTTCATTCCTTAGACTCTTAGGACATCATCAAACAACACATTGAACTTCCTCCACATATTTGCTAGAAGCATTTTTCAGGAGACCTATAAAACTGAATTAGAAAAGTGATTCCAGATCTATGAAATATAAGAAAGAACTGCCCAGAGATGCATTGCCATTTGCTATCAAATGGGAATTAGTTTGATATTCAACAGTTCTATGACTGGTTTTGTTTGCCAAGACTCTGGAGAACCCGGAAGCTCTTGCCAGAGCAGGGCACTGCTTTGGGAAGCACTGTGCAAGCAAAGGGAAAAAAAAAAAGACATCCCCAAAGCTAAGTCACAAAATAAACCACTTGCAATCTGCATAGACATAATTTCTGGAGTAAAAACACTCCTTGTTTTGTCTGACTTTGTCAAAATAAAAGGCCAGCTGATACAGAGGATTGCCTTTCTTCACCATGAAGTCCCATAGTACTGGGCACGAACTCATTAGACAAAATATCTGGCTCCTCATAGTCCAGTCTGAACTGTGAAAACCAAGAATTTATGTTTGCAGTTTTGTGATGGCCATCAAGATGACATTAAAAAAGAAATCTGCAAGAAGATTAAGTGGGATAGAAGGGCAGCATTGCTGTGGAAACAAATGTAAGAGTGACATCAAAAGATAGCTGTGCTTAGTTGTGAGACCAGATTCGTTACAGGACAAATGTGCTGCCAGTGGTTTGCAGTTATGGCTGTTGGAGGCTGTGGTTTCCCACCTATTCGTCAGCAATAACAGTGGGAAATGAATGCCACTTACATTTGGCAGTGTTAAGGGATCTAGGTGAGATACAATGCAAAATATTTCAACAGCTTGGTCTGGTTTGTTGTGGATTGCCACTTAATTCCTTGAGACCCAGAGCTACAAAGCTCTAAGTGGCTGCTAAGAACTTTCTTGTCCAGCAAAAGAGAAATTCCTTTTTGTTTAGGTTTAAAGGAAGTTTTAGGCAGAAACAGAATCTTTCTTAGCCGTTTTGCCCTCTTTTTTTTTTCCTGCCCTCTTTGTAAAAGTGAGGATGCTCTACCCTAACCAGCTTTTTTCAGTGAAAAAGTTGACAAAGGTACGAGTCTATTAGTGGCTGAGTGCAAGGTTTCTTGAAGGAGCAAACTTCACAATAGGTTTGCATCCACAGGTTAACTCTCATTAGATGTTTAAACCTGTCAAGTTGGCAGACACAAAACTAGAGTTTCCTCTTTCATTTCTATCTCCTTAACCTTTGACAGATGACCTAGCTGGAGTAAAAACATAATAGCATAAATGTGTGTAAAACAAGAAGGAAAGGGTAGAAAAGATTATTCCCTTCACATCTCTAGGGCAGTCCATAATAATGTACACAACAATGTCAGGGTATTATTGAGAGCCCTGCACACACTCTATTTCAGGCAACTTGTCTTGCTAATGTATGGAGAAAAACAGAGAAGAGTTTGGAGGCGCAAAAGAGCCACTAACAAGATACTCCAATTTCTGACATTCCTCAACTGAGATAAGCACTGAACCACCTTTTGTCTATCAAATTCTCAACCATTTTACATGCAGTCATCATCATCTACTTTTGAGATTAAATGTAGGAATCAATCAGTATTTTAATGTAGATAATCCTCACTGGGGATTTTATTTGTGTGTGTTAGTTAATCATTTTAACAGAAAACTGATTTAGTTTAGAAGAAGATACTTGGAGCATACTTAGACAGGTGTGGGTCAGCTTTAGGTCAGCTTTTCTAGCAGAGGTGAAACGAAACATTGGAATCAGTGTGGGTAGATTATATCCATTCACTGATTTCAGTACAAACACCATTTCATCCTGATTTCTATAGCAATAAATACACTCATTATTTTACCAAGCTTTATTTAAAAACTAATTTGAGAATAAAAAAATAACCAGGAGAATATTTGTGCTATTTTTTATGGAGTTACTTGGGAATGAACTCATGGCAGTATTTCATTTACCAGAATTCTTTTCTTAGGTATTCAATAATTTCTCTGACTAGTTGTTCAGGGAATATAGATCAGGCTTAAGTATAATTTAAGAAATCATTGAGAAAGAAGAATTTTAATTGCAAGCCAATTCTTTTACCCCACAAAATCAAAAATCCTTTTTACAAAGATATTGTGCTCAACACTTAAGTATTCCATAAGGGGATCTGGACTTACCTAACCCAGCCTTCTAAACTTAAAAATTGAAACCTCCCCCACTTCTCCGACAGAGGTGCAGCCTAAGGGAGGGTTCAGTTACACTGTGACAGTGTAAGGTAATTAAAATCACAACAAAAGATGACACTTTAGCTCCATGGGAAGTGGAATTGATTTAGCAATTGGTCTATATGTATTGCTGTAAAAACAGATCTTTAAAGCAAGATGAGGAGTCCTCAAGTTAGCATAGGTGTCCTTACCCCAGGTAAATGAATAGCTGGATGACTTCCTTGGCTATTTCTCTGCATTGTGCAATGTTTGGTTAGAACAGATAAAATATGATTGCTTAACAGCAGCAGTTATTTATTGCATTTGAAAACTGAAGTCAGTTCTCTGGAGGGAACATGCAGTTATTTAGAAATACATGTGAAATATTTAGGGTGAAGTCACTAATCTGGAACAGTAAACATTGCATTTCTGTAATTTAGTCCTTGGTCATTAACTGCACTTTGTTTCACAGGCAATTTTAGGGATTATTTTATTTGACTAGCAGTATAGAATAAAAAACTGAAAACATTCAAAAGAGGCTGGTGCTGAAGGTGTTCATTGCAGAAGCATAAGAGAAACAGCTATGATTTACCCTACCAGCAGAACATGCTTGTCATGGATTTACTCAGAGCTGCTAAACCCTCGACAATGCTGGTGTAACAGCACTAGCTCCAGAGAAGTAACAGAGGAGAACCATTCCAGGAAACAGTTAATGAACAGCAAAATTAAAGGACACATACAAGAAATTTTGTGCACTTGTCAGCAGCTGCTCTACAGCTGTCTGTGTTCCAAATTTAGGTCCTCAGATTTCCAGCTAACACTGGAGATTCCAAATTTTGTAGATACCCACATTTTTTTTCTCCAAAGACCTCAAGTGAACAAAGATCTTCCAAACAATGTCAGAGGTAAACCAACATCTCACTTATAACTACCCTAGTGAGATTTACCAAGTTGTCATTTTTTCATGTCTCTTAATCACTGGACACTGGCATTCTTAGAGCACATACATCAAAAAACCTTGCACCCACAGGGCCCATGGGAGAGAGGAGATGAATCAGATGCTGGAATCTGACTGTAAAGCTGAGTATTCTTCTGAAGAGGTAGAGATTTAGAAGGCAGATATTCAAATTTTTCATACAAAATGTTCCTTGATGCAGGTTCCTGTAATCCAGTTCTCTCTCTTTTTGTATATTCTGTTGGAATACAGTAATGTTTGGTAACATCTTTGTCTTTCAATGAATACTGAATTATGGAATAATTTCCACAAGAGAGATTGAAAGAAACAGCTACAAATAGGCTACATTGCAAGACTACAGTGTTTAAGAAGAATGTGTGGGTTCATAACATCTCAGCAGAGGAAAGAACTGACTGTGGGTCTTCACATCTACCTAATGCCTGTAACCATTGAGCTGATGGATGAAACGGTAGGAGCAGTGTTATTCAGTACAGACTTCCCTGCAAGGAAGAGTTCAGGGTGGTGACTACTAACTGAAATGATAGGCCAGTATTCTTTTGAGACTTAATTGAGTCCCACTGGCTCATTCGCAGACTGTTTTGTACTGGTTACTGTAAATACCAACTATGACAGATACTGCTTGCTGGGAGTTACCTTCCCCATGTACAACTTACAGGCCTTAAGAATGTCATTGGAGTTTATGAATTTCTACATTTCAACTGAGATGACTCTGATTAAGTATGCTTGAATTTATTTTTTCTTTTGCTTGGTGAATCGTCTTTAACTAATAATGTAGATTTTGAACACAGCTGAAGTTTTCCTGCATGCTTCAAAGCTTCTGCTGGCACCCAGACAAGCATACATCATGGTACTGGCACCCTGTTGCTGTCACGAGGTTGGGACATGCAAACTCCCCCAACAGCAACAAGCAAGAGTGCTCCCACACTTACTTGGTCCTTGATTGTAAAATGTTTGTGTTGTCTCTCTAGAAACTGTCTAAATCAGCTTCTAAATGCTCTCAAATTCTCAAGTTCCTTACCTTATTAAGCTACTGAGTCACTAATTTCCTCATCAGCAGGAATTCAGCTTCTATGTAAAAGATGGCAGTGAAGTCAGAAAATTTACGAAAAGATAAATCAAGACTACTATTTAGCTAAGGATATGGTACAGGTTTTCAGGTGACCCATCCAGCTGACCAGTGCCAGTTTGTAGCTGGTAAGGATCTTTTCACAGCAATACTGTGACAGCAGTCCATGTGAGATGTCACAAACATCACAAACAGTTGTCATGGTTAAGCAGCTAGGTTGTTGGGTGCATTCATTACAGCCTAACAGTGCTGTACCCTGCTAAATGATAGGCAAAATTAGTCACCCACTATATGGCATTAACAGGTCATGATCAAGGCTCATAGTAAATTTTCATGGATATGAAATATTTATTTCTTCAGATTAACTGCATATGAGGAAAATATCCATCACATGAAAAGAGGAATTTAATTTGACTGCACAAAAATAACCTCAAAGTCTCTGGGAGTTCTGAAGATAAACTCCTTGGTATTGCTTCAGGACGCAGTGAACCACAACATTGGCATGTGGGCTTTGGTGTCATGGCACACAACTGTGCAAGCAGGGAGCCTGTGGAAAGTGTAGGGAAGGTTTTGGGCAGTGCAAAGCAGAGTCAGGGTGGGAGACACATCAGCAGTTGGGGCCCATGCTCACCATGCTTATTTGGGTGGGAAGCAGCATGTCTCACAGAGTTCCTGCTCTGGAAAGAAGGAATACAGGCCAGCCAAGCGCTCTGGAAGGTTTCCAAGTCCCTGAGGACTGTTAGGCAGGCACAACACACAAAACTGTGTGTATAGCTTGGGAACTGGACACCGAAATACTTCTGAAGTTCTTGCTGTATTATAATGTGCAGGTCTGGTCTCACAGAAAACTGGTTTTCCTGGAAGATGAGGGAATTTTTGTTTTGAAGCAGTTCAGCATTTATGAATTGTAATGAGCATTGATATAAATCTTCTTTTTAATGATTTTCAAATTGAGTTGTATTTTGTATTTTTAAAAACATCTTAGTCAAGATTGATGAGTATAATTTTCTATTCTGTTTTCTAATAATCAGTGAAATTATATTTCATTTAATTGTGGAATATGCCAGTTCCATGTGACACTGGAATCAAAATGGATTTGTATCCATTGTTTGAAAGAATTGTATTAGGGACAGGGTAATGTCTACTCCATAGCAGAAATTCAGATTGTATAGTTGTCTCAAAGTGCCACATGACTTCTCTGTCCGAATCCACCCCCGCACGTCCCAAACTTTGTTTCTAACAACACCTAAGAAGATCACATCCTCAGCCCAATCTGCTGCCAAACTCCAGCAAAACAGAAAAGCTACCACAAGGGCTGAGTTTTACAGCACTGTGACAGCAGGACCTGGGATATCTGTTGGACATCCATTTATAAAAATGAATTTATCCCCCTTCCCCATTTTATCCCATGAAAATGCTTTCTCAGAAACATTACTGAGAAAGAATAATTTTACAGACAGAATGGTTATATTTTTGGGGTCCATGCATTATGTCTTTTTGAGTCACAACAATCCAAAGAACGAGAGAAAATGGACAGTCCTCAGGATAATTCAAATGTCTTTTAAACTTGGAAAGAAATCCTTATTATGAGAAATGAGTTATTTCAGCATTTTTCCTTGTTGTTACGTTTTAAGAACATTTCCTGGTTTAATTGGCATTGCTAACTGGTTTTCTTTTTTTTTTACCAAATGTGTGGGAAGAGTTATTAAATAGTGTCTATCAATAGTAAAGGCTGTAAAGTATGAATTGAGCTACACAGGCTAAAAGAGTGAAAAGCAAAATTTTTAGTGGAAGCAAACTAATGGAGCAAAGCTAGCATGATTTTGTGAAAGATACTATCATCATATCATCATACTTGGCTGTGGTAAGGCATGCCTGAAATTAAAACTGACGAAGCAAATGGAAACATCAAATTACCTAAGAAGGTTTTAAAGCCAAATCCTATGGTATTCACAACAATTTTAGTGAATATTACCTGGAAAAAAGGCTGGAGGGTTAGACTTTTGATAATACGGATATGGTGGGATGCTTCTGGGTTAGTTTTACGGAACACCATGAAATAGTGGACTATAAAACCAGCAGTGCATAATAAAAGCTAACTGCAAACACTTTGCAAACCAATCTTACTATTTTAACTTTTGGGGAAAATGTGACTTCAGAAATGAAGGAACCATCTAAGTTTCCTCCAAATGGCTCTAACTAGGTAGTGTTTTATGTAGTAAATTAAATTGGAGACAATGGCTCCTTTCACATTACAGCGTATCGATAAACTTTAGTTTGAAAAAATAGATGTTTGCTTCCACGATTATGACTTTGCAGGAATAGCCTATTACCCACATTAAGATTTCCAAACCCATTTTATGTGAATTAAAAAAATTAATACAATTAAGCTCATATATATGTTTATACATTTCTCAGTATAATTTGTGTTCTCTACATCCATCATTTACATGAAAAACCTTTAGGGACCAGGCCTTTTGCTAAACATCAAAGAAGACGTTCATCTAAATTAAAAAGGAGAGTCTTGTTCAACAAGAGGAACTGCTGAGGATATTTAGCTTTGGAAAAATAGTGTGGCTATTTATGCAGCTTGTAAAAAGTTGGTGAGATTTTATTTTTTGAAACAGATTTGAGTTTCAGGAATGGGTCAATGATACGTGAAAATAATTCCGCCAGTGTCTGCCTTCAAATATTGCTGCAGTGCCTTTGCTTTCCATTATACTAGATTCCAAACCTATGTGTTTAAAGGCAAAGAATCCAAATATTTAATGCAGAGAAGAAAAAAAATCTGTAATAAGACTAACTATAAAATAAAATTGCATTGACATAGAAAACACTTGGCTAAATAAACTAAGAGAATGTCCATCTTTCTTTCTGCAGATGGATCAGCTTTGCCTTGCTGTGCTGAGATCTCATTGGACATGACTGTAGTAGTGCTAAAAACTACCTATTTGAGACACTGGTTTTGTTGGCATTTGGTACCAGAATTTTCCAAATTGAACTTTGCCTGATATCAAAGTCTTTCTCTTCTGTTTTAGTCAAATCAGTTAGATCCTCTATGATTCAACTTGCAAGTAACTTTCACAAACTTTGTGAAAGCTACATGTCTAACTGTACTACAGGTCATGGCTTCTCTTTCCTGCTTTGCACTGTGATCATGAGAGGACCTTCCTTGTTCACAGAACAGCCCAAGTAGAACAGACCTGTAAGATTGTGACTTGAGGCTCAGCCATGTGCTGGGGATCAAGATGTCCCCAGTTTTCCTGTTGATGGGACTTCCTATCTCATGTGCAGTGTCAAGAAAATGAAGCTTCACAATGTTTTTAAAGTCACTTCAGGCCAGCAGCCACCTTGGTGCTGCCTCAGGCAAGGCAGAGACTGCGCTGGTACCTCCAGCCTGAAAGCCCTGGGATTACAACACAGAGATGGATAATATGGATCTGCAGGAATCTGAGCCCCTGCAGAAGCTGAAACACTTTCTTTATGTTCACTTATACACTCAACTTTAGCCCCAATGCCTCACATAAAGGGCACTTGTGTGCAGATAAGCATCCCTAATAACTGTGTTAATATAAGCACCAGGAAAGGATTCCTAGGCCTTGTAGATCTTCACATGATATAACACTGGTTTTTGCCTGTATTTCTTTGTGACTTCTTAGTCAAACGAACATACCAATTTTTCATCTACCAGGTTTCCAATATTCTTCATTGATATGAAAAGTATATATATACAGGGTATACATGAAATCTCTGACGAGGCTTTGTTGAAGCATTACAAAAGGAACAAACTGTGTTGAGAAATATAAGTCTGAGTGAGACTGACTGTTTAGTGAGAACATACTTCTCCATACACTTCAGAGGGAAGAAAAGAAAAAAGTCTTTTACTTCCTTACTTTACGGACTTTTTGGTTGGACTTCATTACTCTTGTACATTTTTACTAAAAAGGATACATTTGAAAGGCAATTCAATCTTACACTACCAGTCTGTCAATAAAACATGATATTTAGACTTATATTTCTGTTCCAGCTCAGCAGTGGAAGAAACTATTTGGCCTCTCTTTCCTTCTTGGCACAATGATCATGAAAGGACCTCACTTGTTCTCAGGACAGCATAAGTAGAACCAACAATGCATCACCTGTGAGACTTTGGGATTAACCAAAGGACAGAAATTTTGGCGTATGACAAGCAGCACTGCTTACCAGGCCTGCATTTCACATGTACTGAGTGCTCCAATTTCTTCCTTGTAAGTTCCTTGCCGTGTGGCTTCTATAGGATGAATTCCATCAGTTTGTGGTTTACTCTTACGTTGGTCATTCTCAATCATCAATGCATTTGTGAACCTCCCTGTTGTTTTATTAGCATGACTGGATTCACATGAACCTAAATCTCTGGCCTTTCCCATAATCTGCTACAAGGCCACCCTGTAAGCGCTTTCTGATTCAGCTCATGTGCAGGGAACCAATGCAAGAGCCATTACTCAACACGTAAGGTGTATATGTATTTTCTCATGCTACTCTCCACCCATCCCAGCCACTAACCAGATATTAGGTGTGACAGAAGACATCTTGTCAGACATGGGTAAATGTGATAGATCATTCATCTTCCTTGTTGCTGCTGTAGCATTTACAGTGTTTCTTTCTTTTCAGCAATGGGAGAATTTAACTCTTAGAAACTGATTGTGTTCCTTACAGATTTCAGAAATAAACAAAATCATGAACAACATAGCTAACATCTTAAGTTAAGTGTTGAGATTTAAAGAAAAAAAAAGAGAAAAAAAAATCCAGTTATATCATCATCTGAGCCAAAAAATATTAGCAAAAAGGCAAAAAGTCAAGAAGTTAGTACCAGAAAAAATCCCTGCTGGATGAATACAAGGACTGATTCAGTGCAGCAGCATCTCCATTAGCTGAAAGGACTGAGATTGTGGGTGCCATGACAGAGACCTTGAGGGTTACCCTATGCTCATCTCAGTCCCATTTCTGAGATTTTGTGACATGGCAGCAGAGTCGGACATAAACAGGGAGAATAAAAACACCCATCACCTAAGGGCAAAAGTAATTAAATAAGAGATTAAAACCAGCCTATTTATCCTGGTTGATTTTTCAGAAATATTTAAAGCTAATTGTATCATTATGAATAGAATGGTAACATTTTTATTTGGTACTTTTTCTATATTGCCTTTCAATTGGATGAAAAGTGTATACTAAATTTAGCTTCAGTCTCAGACCCTCCTCCCCTTTCCCCCCCTGCCCAGCAAACTATCACCCTTACTTTACGCGGCTTTGTGGCCTTTTGTGGCTCCGTAACTGTGCTGACAGACCTATCTGTCCTGGCAATCTTCACTGGGCAGTCTGCTTCAATCAGTTCTCCTTCTCCTTCATGCATACAAACACATATACATACGGTATGAGCCATTGATTGTAGTTTAGTCCTCATGAAGAGGCCAAGTGACAGCACTCAGATCTTTTAAAATTGCTTTTTTTTTTTTTTAGTCAACTGTGTTCAGGGCTGCCAGTTAAAGTCACTTGAAATTTCAGCTTTCCTCAAAAGGATCTGCTCTTTGCTTCCCAGCCTTGGACCAGGAGCTCATTCCATCAACTAACCTTCAAGATAAAAATGTTCTGGTATTGAGTCTTACTGGAACTAGAAGGAGCAAGTGAAAGGCTGTGTATTGCAGGAATCCAAACTATTCAGTATGTCAACACTGTTTGAAGAGCCATGTGTGCGTCATATTCTTGTTTGCAAGCTAATAAGATTGCTTGTTTTGAAAGATGGATTAATGAATTAATCACAGGGTGTGGTAGATTTTTTTTTTTGGTATTCTGAGACTGATTTAATATGAAGGGTTTTATTTTTTTCCATTTGTGATTCATTTCAGAACTGGAAAACACATAAAGTAGAAATGTGAAATTGATAACTATGTTAAAAAATGGAGATTATAATCACTACCATCTTTGGCACAGCAAGTTTTCTTTTATGTTATCTAAAACTGTAGACAGTACAAACAACCATGGAAAGAGGGAATGATATGGAAGTTTTCTAGTTAATAAATCAAAGCTGAATGAAAAAGGGTGTGGGTGTGATTACACAAAATGCCAGACAGGTTTCTGGTTTGCAAATCTGAAAACAGGGGTGGTTCACATCTTGATACTTTCTCATACTGCAGCATTTATGGAATTTATACTATTTTTTTCTTTATTCAAATTAATTAATTTTTGGACAACTTCCAGTGTTACAAAATTCCCTGCCCCAAATTTATGGATTCAAAGGCAGAAGGTAGCAGAGACTGGGATCTGGCCCAGCCTCTGCCCAATCTCCATTAGATTCTGCATAAATGGAGACACTCATTTCTGTCCAGTTCTCCAAGTTGGGTATTTACATGTGCATTTTTCACTTATTTTTCCTCTTTTTCTGCTTTCCCATTGTAGACAGCTGACCACCTAATAGGCAGAATTCTTCACATCCTTTTCTTGGTGACCTAACCTGCTGAGCACTTCGCATACAAGAAGGGAAAGAGTCCTGATGTTTGGCAATGTCAAATTGTGTGATTCTGAGCAGGACATTTTGCATGAACTGTAAACCATGTGGTCTTCAACCACTTTGAAAATGAATGGTGGAACCACACTTTCAAAGATATTTACCTTAATAAATAAAGATAGATAGAAATGTCCAAGGACAGAGCTAAGGTGCCCTAGACGCTTTATAAAAGTGCCTGGAAATTCCCACTTTATTGATAAGAGTTAAGCAGCTGGGTTCTTATTAAAATCCCACAAATCAAACACCTCTGTAAATGCAGTCTTTGTTTCTTGATCCCTTCTGTTTTTAGAACAGTGTTTGCTGTACAAACACTCTCTATACAGATACAGTATTGTACAGTTCTTTACCCAGCAAGCTCCTTTTGGTTCTCTTTTCTTACTAAAACTGAAGAAATGACAGAGACCTAAGTACAGAATTTAAACTCTCCATTTCTAATGAAGGGGACATTATACAGGTCAAACATATGCATTAAGGTAGTGCACTGAGCCAAGGCAGAATTTCATACCTGTTGATTAGGAAAATAAGCATTTTTCTTGAATGTTAATTAACTGTTAAATGAAAATTTAGCAGAAAAAAACCACGCAGGAAGACTGAGCCCTAATTATGTTTCGGAGCATGACTATGCAAGCATCTGAAAGGGACATTATCAAATGTACTCCTAATGGAATAGATTTTATCAAACCTACTCCTAATGGAATAAATTTGACCATAGTGAATGAATGCTACCAATAATCTATACCACTGCTAGGTATGCATTTATTGCCATTTCTTTTCCCATTTGCTTAGTTTGAAAGCAATAACATAGAGAAAGAGCTGTCATGGTCATCCAGCAGTTGCAAAAAGTCATGCTCTAATGGGCTTTATGGAGCATTCACTGCTGCTGAGAATTATTGCATCAGCTGGAAAAAAAAATTGTTATTATTTTATGTTTTCAGGTGTCTGAAGGTGGAAAACACTACCTTTTAGACTTGTTGGCCAGTAGAGTGATGCATTTCAAAGCTCTATTAACACTCTATGATCCCACTCGAGAGTCCAGATAGCTGAATTTTTGATTTTTTTTTTGTTCTTTGTATGTTGGCTGGTGTATGACAGTGCTGTAATGAGACCATGTGGCCAACAAGTTTATCATCTAGTGCTCAAGGAATGTAAATAATTTTCTCTCCCTACAGCCACCCCCCCCCAGAGTGACACTCCCAGCCCTATGTCCCTCCCCAGGCCCTGCTCCTCTTTCTCTGTACCCTCAGCCCACGTCTCTAGCAGTGAGCTGCCTGTAGCTCTGCACAACACTGAGACAGATGTCCTCCTCAAATCAAAGCAATGCACAGGCTGTGACTTGCATTGGAAATAAGGATTTCCCCAGGCAATGGCAAGTGCCCTGTGTACCCAGAAGGACAGACTACATCGGATCCTTAGTTTTTCTGTGATGTTCTCAGAAACTTATTTGCATTTTCAGCATTACTTCACTTAAGACAATGATTCATAGTCAAACCAAAGTTTGGGCTGAATGGAGTTTGGAGTTCATCTGGCTAATAAGCACTGAGAACACAATCGGGCCTGGCAGTTACCAGTTTTTTCATGAACATGGTACAGAGGTAGAGGCAGAGGCTGTTCAAGTGGGAAAAGCAGGAGGAAGTGCAGTGAATCAAAGAAGGCTCTCCTCTCCTCCTTCCAGCCTAGGATTCCTTAGCCAGGGCGTGAACATTGCTGCACAACTTGCAAAAATATCTCTTGTGATCAGGAGGGAGCATGTAAGAGCTGCGACTATCTTATTTTCCTCTGATTTACTTTTCTCAAGTGCTTAAGATATGACCCATCTCTTTCCTCTCCACAAAGCCACCTGAGCTGTTTCTCAGTGGCTTCTTCACAGAGGTGAGGGTTTCAGCAATAAATAGTTAAAGGGAATTTTGAGGGTCTGAGGTCTGGAGCTTCACCCTCTGCAGCAGAGGCTGAGCACACTCCTCCCTAACACTTTATGGGTTGAAATCTGAAAGCAATTTTTGAGAAATCAGATTTCTCAAAACTGAGAAAAAAGAAAACTTCAATATTAAATACTACTGAGGGCTCACTGTTGTATTCAAAGGCATTCCTGTCTGTTGGGGATAGAAAAATGGCAGGTGTCTGTTGAAAAAATGAGGCAATAAAGAGTTGGATGACTCCCTATCAGCTCTATCACAATAGGTTTGGAAAGAGATTCTTTATTGTACATCTGGAGATCAAGAACAGCTTTCCATCAGCATAACTGCAGAGTCTGTGATCTTTTTTCAGTCCCAGATTAAAGAAGAAAACATAAAATTAGAAAACAGAGCTCTACTTCAGTGACACTTATTTTTTTAGTCTTTCTGGATAATTGGAACTTATGTGATTCATACTTTACTGTTTTATTTTAGTGCTGCTTAAGTTAATTCACACTAGAAGAATGCAAAATAGCTATTATGAGACCAGTTAAGGAACTCATTTTAATTGCCAGCACAAAACTTACACTTAGTTGTCTACTAACTTATAATATATCAGAAGGAAGAATACTCAAGCTATCTGATGAAATTAATCCATACTAAGGAGAATTTAAATATCCCCCTTCATTATAAACTGATCTCTAATTATCTGAACATTGCTTTAGATTTAAAAAGAAGAGTCTTTAGTTGGAAGAAAGTTGGAAGCAACAAATCCTTATAAAACCTAATCAAGAAAATGCCTTTAATATTAAAACAGATATTTTCCAGTGTTTTATAGAATAGGCTTCATAGCAGTTTTAGTTCTAATCCTATTTGAAGACATATTGGAGTAAAGCAGTAAATTAGTTACCCCACTAGAGCATGCAGTCCTTCACATCATGCATCCAGCAACTCTGCAAGCACTGAAATAAAGGTCGGAAATTTTTTGTTTATTCTTTGTTTATTTGCTTGCACCCACTGACGAACACTGGCAAAGTAGAGCTCGGGTAAGGCAGATATATGTGCTGCTGCAAGGGAATGCTGCACTGTGCCAGACCATGTTTCTGCACTTAAAGGAGGTCATTGAAGTTTTTGTACTCCAGCTCTTATTGAAACCATGGTAGGGTCCCTTTGGCTGGCACAGGGGCGATTATACAGGTTTCCTGTTCTCCGGTGCAGCAGTCTGGATCCACAAGAGAGAGTCAATACCATTTGTTGTAACTGTTTTTCTCATGAGACTTCCCTCCCCCTTTCAGGGAGAAAGGAAAAAAGTCTTGCTAATTGCGCTTCTTTCTATTGGAGGCATTTTTATAAAATATTCTTCTTTAACATCAGTAAAACTCAAGATTCCTCCTTGTCGAAAATTACTGTGATGATGAAAAGCTCTTTTGTGCTTTGGTAATGCCAGTAAATGCCTTTACTCTCTTGACTCTTTAAATAGCTTTTATTAGTATAATCTATCCTCTTTATCTTGATTCCCACACACAGAAAAAATATCCCATGGACAATAGTGTTCATAAGCATTTATTAGATACTATGAGGTTTAGTATTGCATTTCACACTAAGGTTTTAAAAACATAGACAGGCATTGCTGTCTTGGAAAAGATTCTGCAAACTTCCTGAGTAGTACACTCCCTCCAAGAAAGCTCACTGAGAAAAACCATTGTAATTCAGCTGGCAAATATATTAAAGAATTTAACTTGTAGTTAACATATCAAGGTGCTTAATGAGGATTTGGCCTGAGAAAATAATAAGGCTCAATAATACTATATTCTCACCAGCTAAAAGTTCAGCCCCACCAAATCAGACACTGTGATGTGCTGTGAGCTGAAACTGCATTCAAAACCCTCCACACACAAGCAGTTAGGCACCTAATCCTATTTGTCTGGATGACATCAGTTTTGTCCATATTCATCTGAAATTATGGTCAGCGCTGCCAGTACAAAGGGAACCTTCATTAAAAGTGACTTGGTTTATTCCCACACAATAGATATAATGTTTTATATTTCATAAATTAGTTAACTTGCCTGAACTATCTCTATTTGATAAATAGTTCACGCATGAGCTGGGAATGCTCATTTCCAAATAATTTGGAAATTATAACTCATGGTCACATCAGAGGCTAGTACCTCAACCAACATGCTTTTATGCATCTTGTTTACATAGATTACTTTTTAAATATCATAGCTGTTCATTAGGCTGTATATACTGTGATTAACACCCTTCTCAGCAATTAAGTAATTTATCAGGTGATAGATATTACTGCATAGGACCACCATACACTGCAAACTGAGCGAGGCAAGTATCTCTGCACTAATTATTGCCAGTGACAGTCTTTCTTTCTAAAAAGATAATGAGGCAGATTTTGCTTTCAACAACACTAATGTAAACGCATAATAATTCTGGCACATCCATAATGTGGTTCTTGCAGATTCACATAGTCATAGCTGGACTGCATTCATCTAGTAGAACAGATTTATTATCCCTGTGTGGATGAGAACAGGTGCCCTTGGCAGTATGGCTGACTGATAAAATCCCTAAGATTTTATCTTGAGGATAAAATCTCTCATCTGTAATCTGAGACACAAGTTCAGGATTTTTTTTTAATGGCACATTAATTCTAATAGATTATTTTTTCTAAAAAAAACTTCTATGTTTTTCACCTCCTCGGCTGATGAGACGTAGCAAAGAAACAGAGATGCTTCTGGCAATCAGAAATCTGACTCCAGGGATACAAGCTGAACTCATCGCCAGTTTGTTCCTGAAGTATGGAATTGCAAGAAAGCCATTCATTGGGCCAAATCACTGTTAAAATTAGATGGGCAAAATTCTGCTTGCCATCACTTAGCTTATGAATAAAAATATTACCACAGGAATTCCACAATATTCCCCATGGATTTTTTTCTCTTCTCTTTTTGACACTCAAAATTCCATTGAAATATAAAGATGAAGCCACTCTCCTACTATGGAAGTACTTTACAAAGCAATTCCCTGTCACAGATCTATGATGCAAAATCAGTGCAGTTTTTCATTTTTATGGAGCTTTTTATGTAACTTTGCAAGTTATCACTACGAAATGAACTGGTCATAATGAAAGTTAAAGGGCAATGATGTTGCAATGCAGTTTATTAAAATCTGCTTATTCCAGCAACTACTTTTCAGTGGCAGGTATGACTGCCCCATGCAAGTCACTAGTCATGAGTTTCCGTGGCAGTTTGCCTATGCAAGACAAGATGAACCCAACTGATTATAATCACTGTTTCCCTCCTCTGCAGTAGAAATTTGCACTGTGACACACCACACCAGATGCTGGACACTGGCTACTATAATAAAAGCTAATTTGCAGGATGGTATGGGCTGTGTTAATTTTCAACGTGGCAAAACACAGTTGGCCCAAGCTTGGGCCGGTGTTGTTTCATCAGCAAACTGAAAAAGGAAGTAAGTCATGAGTCAAACCAAAGGCTGTATATGATAATTATTTAGATTAGTCAAAGTCACAGCAGTCTGAAGGGATATTAGAGTAACCTAAGAATGTGAAGCAAAGCAGCACAGTGACAGCTGAAATTCTTTGTAGCTTAAAAAAAAAGAAGAAAGAAGAGATTAAGGCATTTACCTGAAAATATGGTACAATTTATGGAATAGCTTAAATAAGGTACTGAAAAAACTTCCATAGCCTCCCTCTTTCCTCTTCCCCTGCCCTCCCATCCTCCTCCAGAATACTCTAGAGTCTGCTCACTAGCAAACCTTGTGATAATTATAGATTGTTTACATTAAATTTCTGTGTGATATGAGGTAGATCAGGGATTAAAACCCAAGCTTCTGATATTTCACTGAGTAGCAGTACGCTCTTAGACTTTAAATTACGTTTTTTCTTAGAATTTGAATTATGTTTCTATGCAAGGAAAGAAAGCACCTGTGGAGCAGCTACATTACAAAGGGCAGCAGTGGCCACTGCAGCATCCTGGGTGTAGCCCAGGCCACAAAGACAGCTCTCACTGAGCCTCTGATGGGGCATCAGCAAAAGAGCACTAAACTCTTGGATCCTTTCCAGGACACTAGTTGGGTATTGCATTGCTCAGGACCTGTCATGATGTGCGACAAGGCACCCAATTACAAGACCAAAAAGTCTTCAGTGATCTAGAGCTGCTCTCTGGTTTTGACCTCCCTTTAAATCTCAGGACCACTTCCACTTTTGCATCCCATCCAAAGATACTCCTGTAAAAGTCAAAGGACCCAGAGAGATAAGGAGTGATACTAATTTCTCAAACATGTTCTGAGAGACTATACTACATGGTGATGTTGTTAAAAGACAGTCATCCCCTATACTTAAAAACCGTCTAAATTGAACTTTAACTTCTGAAACAGGCTTGTATTTCTACAAGCCATAGTCACAAGTCTGCAACAAATGCAGCTGGGGTGTCCCAAATGTTAGTGTCAGATATGAAAAAACATTCAGAGGACACTCAGAGCTCCTGCTCTAAACAGCATGGTCAAAACTCACAACGCAGAGGAAGAGATACAGGCAGTGCCGTGGCTCCCCCAGGGAGTTTAGACTAGCCCCTTTCTGTTTGAAGGCTGGTTATCAAAGAAGAGGTTTGGCCTGGGACAAACACTTAAAACTCTGTCACTAGTTACCTGCAATTTTCTGTCACAGAGTGTCCTCATTGTATCTGCAATAAGCAATAGATTAATTGAAACAAGAAAGGTTTTTGAGACTAAGAACCAGCAATAGAGTGGTAGAAAACTATGGCAAGCTTAAAGAGAACTGCTTTAATTAAAAAATCCAGCAGTGAGAGAAACATCAGTAAGAAACCAAATCCTGGCTAGTTTGCCCATCATGTTGCCTCTCTGAAATAGGTGTAAAGTACACACCTAAATTTTTCTGATAGCCGATGTAATTTCAAGCCAGCAAACAACGTGTTACCCAGATAGTGCAACATCCAACATGAGACCCAACAGCAAACAATCAGCTTAACTATGCAGCCCTTTAAGATCAGCTCTTTAGAGAGCCAGTTGAGCTACAAAAACTGCTGACATCTATGCAATTTATTGGCTTTCTTCAAATGAAGACCGCAGTATAAGGAAATGATTGAAGAAACAAATAAACCCTGCTAGAGTCATGATTAGCAAATAACAGGTTCCATTACACATATTGGTGTAATACTCGTATAATGACAGAACAAGCTCTCTTTTTCCCAAAAAAACATTTTATTAACATTACTTACAAATTTATATTTAGAAAATATTTGGTGAAATAAATTGAAATTCAGACATGACTGAAATACAAAACATACGAAAATGTGCAATATCACCATAGGCATAATCTACCATAAGAAATAAAACAGTGCCTTCAAAAGAGGGATTATACTTTTGCAGAAGCTTCTGCTGTTCTGCTCTAACAGCCACTGCATTAACACAAATATAAAGATCCTCTGCAGATGTAATCAGCATAAAATCAGTACAAATATGCTGATTTATGTCATACAAGAATCTGGAGTGTAACTTAACAGAAATTTCAAATGTCATGAAAGGTAATGGCTACATTGTTATTTTAATACTCAACTAGCTTATTCATTGCCTTTGTCAGAGTGTTTATCAACATACCCCTATTCCCAATTCTTTCTTGTGGGATGAACTGGATTTAAGTTTATACTTATTCTACTGTTATGAAGACTTCTGAGAGCTTTGACTATGAATGTTAACTGTAAAAGACAGTCTGTTTAAACGGTAGTGCCAAACTGTGTAAAATGGCAGGGCAATAAATCTCTGAACATACTTTTGAAAAGATCCTTTTCTCTAGCAAGCAGAGGATGCAAAAACCAAAAAAAATCCTCAGTAGACTTTAACTGTTGTTCTCTCCTTAGTTATTCTAAGAGACAATTGATTTTTAAAATTTTAATTGATTTGCAACAGCTGAAATATTCTAAGGCAGTAGTAACATTCCCCCATAAAAACACGAAAATCTAAACATCTAACCTGTCTTTGCCAAAGTATTATTGCAAAGACAAGAAAGCAGAAGAACCAAACTTAGGTTCACTCCTACATTAAATGCAGTTCTTTATAAAAAAATAAGTTCAATAAAAATGAGTTCTGAAAGACAGAACCATGTCAGTATAAAACTGTGTGGAAACTACCTTACAAAAGAAGAAAGTGGAATCAACAGAAGATGTTTCAAACATACAGGTACACATCAGCTTTAAGACTTCTGGTTATACATCTGAGGTTTTTTAATCAGTTTTCTCATTATTTTTCTGCGAGATACACTCATTGGCTTGTTGATTCTCAGTTTCTGAGTCCCTGCTAACAAAACAAAGGAGGCAGTTAAGGAAACAGCATGACAAAACTGTTACTATACTCTTTACTGTTTGCAGGGGTTTTTTTTTCATGTTATGCTGTTCTAGCAGTTGTCCAATAATAACAAACAAATCAGACTCTCTTTTTCCCATTCTGCACATCCTATTCTCACACACTGTAACATCTCCAATGTGTTCACCTTTGGTACTGGAATCCTACTTTGCTGCTCTTTTCCTGAGCAGGCATCAAAGTCTTATTTAGTTGTCCTTATCTAGTGAAGCAGAAAGAAACATTTCTCTGAACAGTGGGGTAAAGGCTAAAATATAACCAGCTTATGGGAGATGAAGAGATTAAATTTGGGGTTCTGCACAAAACTCAGAGAAGCTGCAGACTGGCCTAAGACAGGCAGAGTTAATTCCAGAAATGCTTACGAAGGCTGCATGAAATGTGTGAGTGCAGTTCAGAAAACACTTCTGACAGTAAATCTTTGTCTCTTTGCTACTTATTTACTAGCAGCATTTCTCAATCCTTTTGCTGTCACCCCAACACATTTGTTTTCTTCTCCAATGTAAACTTTTTTTAAAATTAAATTAATCAGAAACCTTTTCACTCAAAACACTGTAGACAAATTTAGTAAGCAGTTGTATATTTGCACAGGGAAGGTCAACTGAATTCAACTTGAGATTCCAGAAGGTAACAAGAAAGATGCTGAGGAGGAAATTTCGGGAGTAGGAGAGGAGTGGCTTAAGTCATCTGAATTATTTGCTTAATATTGCTTTGCACTCCCAAGCTGCAGAAATGAATATGTACAGCAGTAGGTTAATTAGCACTAATTATGTCCTTAACTTTGGTCTTTGGCTGTACCAAGCCTTACAGAATTGTGAAATTCAGAAGTTGGTGAAAAAGCTTATAATTGATACTTGATGTTTGGCTATCCTGGTGCTCCAGTTACCACATGACAGCATTTCCCTACTTCTTTCTTCCACAGAAAAAAAAGTGAGGAAGAAAGAACACGTAGGTGGGCAGGGACAGAGCATGGAGGTCAGACGCTGAAGAGGCAGTTTCCTTCCTCCTCTCTCCCTGCACACTCCAGACTGGAGCCTGGCCCTACCACTTCACAGGTAGTAATAGATACAACTTAGATAACCACAAGCATCTCAGATAAACTTAGCATGCTATTAGAGACTCTTGTATAATACTACAATGGCAGAGACATACTCAGGCTTGTCAACCACAGAAATATTACTGTCATGACTAACTGGCAAGCAATATTTTTATTTCTGAGGACAGTGCTTGGGGTGTAATCCTTGCCCTAGCCCTTGATTTCCAGAAGAATCGTCTTCCAACTTAAGCCTTCTCACTACACATCTTCAATACTGAAGTACACCACTCTCAGGCATTTCATGTTTTAAACAAAGCTACTTTTTACAGTTTTCTTTTTTCCAAAGGCAATGTACATGCTAGATACAGTCTTAAATTCTTTTCCCATTACTATAATTTTTTAAAATACTGTGCCATGTCTGCTTCCTGAGTGTTCCAGGGAACAACACACAATTATGCTTTTCTCTCTCTCATTTATTTTCATATCAAATTAATTAGAGTATTAAAACTTGCAATAGCTGGTTTGAACATATCACTGCAACTGTTTTGATTTACAACCACAGCCAGTAGCTGCTTTAAATAAAACCATTAGGAAAAATCAATTATCATTCCAAGCCTTCCCCCCATGGCCACAAAAACAGTTTACTCAGCACAATTGATGAGGCAGAAATCTTTAGGAATCAGAATAGGAAATGGGAGTTAACAGCAGAGAATCGAGGTAGGATGGTAAATTCTGAAAATACTAAGGGAAAAGGTAAATTGATTTCACAACTCACTTTAATCTTATTCTAAAAATATCCAGAATAAAAGGATATATTAATTAATGTTCATGCATGTACTGAACAGTTTAAAGACTGATTCCTTTTGGGCTCCAGTAAGGAACTGGGCTTAGTCTTTTTGTGTGGCCTTTTTTATATTTCGTTCATATATGGTGTAACCATCTACACTACACTGATCTTAACAGAAGGATTGAGCGTTGCATTTCAATTTTCCCTGAATTTGAAAACATCAAGTCCAAAATGCAAAAAGCATTCTAGCAAGCCAAGGCAAGTAAAAGAACACTGTGAACACTGGTTGCTGTATGTGGATTGCTTTATCTGCTTATGATTGACAAAATACAAAAAACCTTACCTTTTCTACAGACATTGTAGCAATCCATTTCAGTAACAAAGTTATTGGCATTTCCACCACAGCCAGTGTATTTGAACTCCTTACATGATTTAGTCTTGGCATCATAGTAGTAGCGAGGCACAGAGGAGGAACACAATCCTTCATCCTTTGGGCTATAGCATAACAAGGGACCAGCTTGGGGAAAAAAAGGACAAAGAGAAACAAAAGAGAGAGGAAGAAAAATTATATAAATGTAATCTCTGTGCCTGGCTTCTTAAAATTTACCCTGCAATAAATTTTGTGTCTAAACTGCTCTTTTTTCCAGTGAGTTGACATCATTATTACCAACGACTTCAGAGACTTACTACATCTAATTCCTGTGAGTCGTGAATTTGAGAAAGCAACAGACTACCCCAGAAAATAGGATTATTATCCCACAAGCAAAATTCATCAGCTTTCCCCATTTGTGATGCCATGCATATGATGGTTGAGATATTTACACAGTCTTATTCCATGTATATAGGAATATAACAATAATTTCAGTGGAATAACCTCTGTAGAGAAAATAAAGGCACTATTTTGTTATGATTTTGCCAGCAAATTCCATAAGCTTTCAGCAAAAAATACAAATTCCACCACTTTTCTCAAAAGAATCATGTTTTATTTGGCCTCAACAGAATTTTACTTTTCCTGCCGTAAAACCTTTTATCAGCTCACTTGATGTGTAACAGAGAAATTAAAAAAAATTCACCATTCATCTAAGAAAATGCTGACAGTCTGTCATTAGCCACAAATAACTGCTGTCAAACACTCATAAAGGTTAAGCAGTGACAGCTTTGATACATTCTGGTAGATCTCTCTTCTGCAAAGATCCTATCTTGCACTGGACATTAACCTGGTAGTCACGACAATGCTTAGCTATAATCACCTGCTCATAGTTACGACCTTTCTTATTTAAAGCTCTTATAGAGAGACAGTGAAGAATCACATCATGCAAAACTTCTATCAGAATCTGAGCTGTTGAGTGCCATCTCAGGCCTCAGTTTTAGAAAGCCCCTTCTGCTTTATATTACAGTATCACTCTCCTGAATGTGACTGCCACAATGACTGCCACATCTGCCTCAACACAGATCTCCAACCTTGTTATTTCCCTTCAGCTACACCTGTACCTTGACTCTAGAAGTCAGGAAATTGATTGCATTTAGCTGTAGCAGTATTTAGGCCACAGCATTTTTGTACTTTCAGTAACAGCTGAGACAAGTAACACATTAAAATTAATGTAGACAATCTGAACATCTGCTTCACAGAAACCTTCAAAAATACCACTGTATGGGTATCCAGAAGAGAATATCAAATAAAGTATCATCTTCATATCACTTTTAAACCATCTACTTTATTAAAAATTTGGAACAACCATTACTTCTTTCTGGCAGACAGTGGTCCACACAAGACTGCAAATCTCTGAAGTTGTTGCCATTTCCATAACAGCCACCATAGATGAATTCCTCACACCGCATTGAGCTCAAGTTAAAGGCGTATCTTCTTAGATGACTCCTGCAAGGTCCTCCATCAGCCTCCAGCCGGCATAATTTGGGCACTTCTGCAATAGAAATAATTTCATCCTCTGTAAAATCAACCCTTCATTCTCCACAGACAGAACAACATGACAGTGTAGGCAAAACATTATTCCTCCAGTTGCAAGCAAGTCCCAGCTTGTCCCACCTGCATTCTTTAATAAAGTGGGATAAAGTTTACAGGAGGAATCTGATGCATTGATTAGCAAGTAGGTGCAATATTAAATTACATTAATAGATAAATTCCACATGTCATTGCTGAGACAACTCATTCTGGTTTCTCTGCCAAAAACTGACATCAGCAAGAAGCAGCAACAAGCAGAGGGGACATCACTTGGACTCGATGATCTTAAAGGTCTTTTCTAACTTTAACAATTCTATGATTGTATGATACACCGGGGAGGTTCAAAGCATCCCGCAAGCTGCGCAGCCTCCCCGGTGTCCCCATAGACCCCTCCAGCCCCTTGCCACCCTGGGGCGCTCTGGGGCACTGCGGGTCCCTGGACTCACTCTTGATGGTCCAACAGTTTTTCTCGCAGTCGTCAAAGGTGAGGAAGTTGTTGGCGTTGCCGTAGCAGCCCCCGTAGGTGAACTCCTGGCAGCTCTGCGTGTGCCTGTCGTAGTACCAGCGCGGCACCAGGGCGCGGCAGGGGCCGTCGTCGGGGGGCAGCAGGCAGGCGCGCTGCTTCTCTGCGGGAGACACCAGCGACACAGCTCAGGCCACTGCCGGCACAGGCGGCCCCAGCCCCGCGGAGACCCCCACGTATCCCCCCGCGGGGTCCCGCCGAGCGCCCGCTCCTACCTGTGAGGGAGCGCTGCGCCAGGGCGGCGCAGGCCAGCGGCAGCAGCAGGGCGGGCAGCGGCAGGCGGCGGCCCGTGTCCATGTCGCGGTGGGCAGGCGGCAGCTGGGTCCCGGGAGCGAGCGGCACTGGGCGGCCCGACGGCAGCGCTTTATACGCAGCGAGGCGTCTTCCCCGGGCCGCCTCCCTCCTTGCGCATGTGGTGGGAGGGGAAGGTCTGATTCAGCGGGGCAGGAGGTCCCCGCTGACCCGGCCGCCACCCGGGCGCAGCACTTGCGCGCCTGCGTGTGCCCGGGGGACGCGGGCAGCCCCCCCGCCCCGCTGCCGTCGGGGGGAGCAGCGGGATCAGGCGGGGGGCACCGCCGGGGCTGGATCCACGTCGGGCTGCACCGCCCATGGCGGAGGAGCTTTCTCTGCGGGGCTACGGGGAACCGGCTGGGGTCCCGGGCAGTCCCGTCCCCCGCCCCCTTCACATTACGGGATGATGCTCAAAGAGCATTTCCTGTTAATCACGGCGAAATCCGTGACGGGTCACTTAGCGAAAGCTTTCTCTCTCTACCGGCCCCACCGCCATCACCCCCCTGAGGCCGCTCCCTATTCGGAGGCTCCGGGTAGAGGGCGGTGGGACGCCGAAAATCGAACGCTGAGCCTGCTGCAGGTCCTGATACAGCTGGATCAAGTACAGGCTGTCTAGCGAGTGCCACTAAAGTAAATGCGGGTAATTAATTTAATTACCGTTGTGTAAAACACGGAGGAATTTGAGAAAACCGAGGCATCGTCAAAGAGCTTGGACTCTGGGAAAACCCACGCATCAGAATCGATGACATCTCTGGCCAGTTCAAAGAGAGATGGATTTCAGGAAATACCATGACTTGGCTTGTTCTGAAGATTTTAACCCCACCAGGCAATGGGGTATGATCAGGAAAAGAAAGGGATGAGCAGCGAACAGCATACTTTTCCCTTTCTAATCTATTAGAGACATAACATTAATTAGTGTTTACTCCAGATAAAATTCAGTAAGAGAGATAAGAGTGGCTGCAAATTTGGCCTGCTATCCATAGATAACAACCAGATAATCTCATCTTCTATTGTTCTTCTCTGCTCCTTTTACAGCAACGGCGTTGGTGCCGGCGCTGCCGCCGATGGGGTTGAGATACAGGGCCCTGGAAATCTGTGGCCTCCAGGAAAGAAGCAGAGTCAGTAGGGGCTATAAAGAGGGAGAACTTCATAGAACCCTGATTATTTCAGGAGCTGACTTTCTCTCTGTGGCTTCTCTGCTTTTCTTATATCATGGAGGATTACAACCTAGTTTTCTGACACAATTTTATTTTTCTTAAAGGCAAGAAAGGAGCAAATTTAATCCCTACGCCACCTACATGTCTTCTGAAAGGATATGAATGGCACCTCTTCCTCTCCTTTTTCAGCACTGTTCCTTTTTTTTTTAGAATCTCCAGTTGCCAAAGGATAAGTGGGTGCTTTAGTGACAAGAAAATAAACCCTAGTACAGTTTGAGTCATCACCGTAGGACACATCTGCCACGCTTTAGAATTTTATAGCTACAACTGTTACTAACATGTGTCCTTATTTTTAGGGATTTTGTTCAGCTTATTAGGCAGAACAATTATATTAAAGTCTATGTTCCTCTGGTAGGAAAGAACAAACAAATAAATAGTGTACATTTTCTATTTCCACAAGAAAGCAAAAAGTCATCTTTCTAATACTGGAAACTCTCACGTGATTTTAATATGATGTTCTTTAATATGATGTCCTAGACTGATGTGCTTTGGTTTTCATCATAGTTTTTTTAATTGCAAACCAAGTAATTGAAATACCACTCAAAATAATAGGAGCAAAGTGAATGCTAGAATGCAAATACCATTTTCCATATTTTCCATTTCCTCTGTGCACACACACATACCAATTGAAGTGTGAGCTAAAGCCACCTGTCCATCAATGCTGCTTTTCAGCTTCTCCTTTGCTATAACTCAGATTAGGTAAATATATGTAAAAATACATGAAATACAGTAAAAGTTAACACAGAAAGTGGTAGAAAGTCCATTACTGACTTCCATCAACCGAGCAAGTCATATCAGCAAACAGCTCTCTGGATGCATTCCATTACAGAGCTATGGATATCAAGTTCTTTGCACCCTAACTGTGTCAGTGGTGTGCTAAAACCCATCTTCAGCTCACTCCCACACCGTTACCTGCCACCACCACATGCTCTCTGCCTCTGCACAGCGCAGTGCTTCTGCTCCTGCAACAGCCCCTGGCCTGTCTAGGACTCTAGATGGCCAGTTCCTTCCTCCTGTTTTGTCTGGCCCAGGACCCAGCAGCTGGTGGAGTTTTGAGATGCAGCTGTCAGTATAGGTTTTGGGATGTAGAAATTGCATATCAAGAGCTGGGAATGGGGAGATAATAGCCAGAGGGAGAAAAACTGATTTTAGTGAACTGGCTAAAATAAAAGGAATATAGACCCCAAGAGCACTATAGGAGGAGAACTGGAGAAGAAAGATTTAAATCTTATATACTGCTGACAGCTGCTTACATCTGGTGAGTGGGGAGAGGATGAGAAATGAGTGTATTTAATAGGGACAAAAAGAGGTGGAAAGAGGGAAGGGTGATTGCCTATATGGACCTTTGAATTGCTAGAAAACAGAAGGCCTACAAGCCCATTTTAATGGCCTGCAGCTCTGTTGTGTCTGAAGGGTCCTGAATTCTGCATCCAGTGGTATTCTAGGAAAGCAGCTGCTAGGGGCTGTACAAATAGGCAGGGAGGGACCACCCTGTTCTAAAGAGCATAGCGCCCTATTTGGTATCTAGGCCTCAAAGCTGTGTGCAACCACAGGTGAAGAGTTTCCTAGCTCCTTCTTGTGTCTTCTGAAAACATCACTTCTCTTATGTGGAGTAGTCCACCCTTGACACCTCTCATAACTCCACAATTCCAGAGACCCTTGGTGCAAGCCAGGCACAATAACTCTATCATGCAGAGCTGCAATTCTGCTTTGCAGACACACCTACCAACAAAAGTTGCTGTGTCTGGCATTGATGGGCTGGCTGCCTGCTGGGGCACTTAACATGAGAGTGGTTCCCCTCTCTACCTTTTCAGTCCAGTCCCTTCGTGGTAGTAATGCACAAACATCGAAGAACGTGCCCATGCAAACCACCTGCTTCTACCTTAGGTGCTGGGCAGAGGAACACAGAGCAAAAGGATGCTGGTGGCATGGAGAAGCATGAGACGTCATGATCGGGAGGTGGAAGAGGAGAAGGAGGTGTTGGGGAGAAAGATTTCATAGCTGGGCCAAAACCCCCAGCCGACCTCATTGTTTTTGCCCCTCAGCAGTGCTGAAGAGGGAGAGACCGGAGAGGTCAGCACAGCAGGGTCCTCCAGCTCCCAGCTCCAGCCTCCGATGTGGCACCGGGACCGAACGCACTGGCCCGGGGCCGCTTCGGGACTGCCGGATCTCCCTGGGCAGGCAGGGCCCGTGTCGGCGCCCCGGCAGCGGGGCCGGCCCGGACGCCGAGCTCTAATCCGGTTAGGGGGGATTAGCGTGGAGGTTTAAAGGCCAGAGCGGCGCGGAGAACGGGTGCGGATGCGCCAGAGAGGAAGCGGTCGCCGCCGATCAGCGGGGCAACGCGGCCGGCAGTGTGAGTGATCCCGGGGGCGGGCCGGGGGCGGCCGTCCCACCGTCCCACCGCTCGCGGGCTCCGGCCCCGGCGCCCTTGCTGCCCAGACGTAACCTTTTGTCGTCCCTCCTTCCCTCCTTGCACGCTTTGACAGTGTAGACGATGCCAGCCATCAACATCGAGGACCTGAGCGAGAAGGACAAACTGAAAATGGAAGTGGAGCAGCTCCGGAAAGAAGTGAAGCTGGAGAGGCAGCCGGTGAGCGGGCGCGGAGAAAGGACTCGAAGCTGCCCGGCCGCAGGGGCGGACTCCGGGACCGGGGCTCGGGCGGGGAGCAGCCCGTTCGTCCCGCGACGGAGGTGCGGGGGTCAGGAGGCGGCCAGGGGCACGTCGGGCGGGCGGCGGGGCCGGGAGCGGCGAGGCTGTGAGAGCCGCTCCTCCGGAGAGCCCTGACTGTTTCGGGACGGCCGCGGTTTGCACCGACGGCTCCTGCCACCCACTTTGGATCAGGGGCCGGGGACAGCGCTGTCGACGCAGCACCGCTAACACCGCGTGTCCTTCCCGGGGGTGACTGTGGAGTGGGGGGAAAGGAGCGCACTACCGCGGGAGAAGGCGCCGCGAGAAACTGGCATGGGCGCGCCGGCCGCGGCTGTTCCCGGTGCATTTGGCACCCCTTGGCTTCTCCTTCCCGCGAGTCCTTGGAGCTCGAGGCCGGCACAAGGCAGCCTTGCCAGGCGAGGGAGGAGCACGTCGCGCTTGTGTTCCTCTTCTCTGTAGACAGAACGCGCTGGGACCTGGCGGTGCCAGGAGATGGGTGCTGTGCGCCGGGAAGCCCTGCCGCGGCACCGCTCCCTGCCCCGGCCCGCTCCCCGCTTCCCTCTTCCCGTGCTGTGCAGTTCCCGGGCGGAGGGCAGGAGCCAAAGGGCTGCCGGTGCGGAGCCGTGACCCACCAAGCCTTGTCCCATAGAAAAGTTGTACTTTTAGACATTTACACTGATTGTTCCTTTCCACAGGTGAAGTACTTTCCAGTTAAATGTTTGTGGTTTTCTACATTTTCTATAAATGAAAGACGTGCAGAACTGATCTTGCTCTGAGACTAATATGCTTTTCTTTTTTTTTTTTTTTTCCCCCCTTACTCTGCACTCCAGCAGAAGCAAACTACACCTAAATAAACACTTCTAGTTAGGACTAAAATAGATTTATATGTGGGAATCAGTGGCATTAGTCACACTAATAAAATTGCAGGTCTAGGTGTTTAGCCCAGAAAATAAGAACACCAGAGTTACGTTTTAGCTGTGAGTTAGGTATTGTAGGTGTTATGGTATAGTCTAAAGCTCCAGCAGTATTGAGGGCTTGACATCGAACTACTATAGATAGCAATATCATCCCTCAGAGAGTTCCCAAGCAATTGAAGTTTACTCTGCAGCAGCTAAAGGTTTTATAATAATAACAATACTACTTGTCTACATTTTCAAAATAAACCAAAAGCCTAATCACTTTAGGGAAACAGATATTTTCAATTCACCTATAGTAAAGCACAGACAGCATGCTCAATTTTACCAGTGCATTGTAACAGAAGTTTCACTGTGAGAATGAAACCTGTGTTGTAGTCACCATGGTTTCCTGGTATGTGTATGGTTGTTACATGGACAGGGAAATACAGAAGCCACACTTCTGCTGTTACCAAAAGTAAAAACTTTAGCCAAAGTTTTCTTGATCGCTTCCTATACCTTTACAGCACAAAAAGGAAGTGTCCTTTTGAATAATTTTTTGAATGAATAAAAATATTTGAGTGTGTATTTAAGCAGGCTTTTCTTTCTTATAAGTGAGAATGATCCTGATAATGCTGACTGAAGTAAAACCAACCCTGGTCCTGCATACACTTTGGAACACAACTTTATTATGGTATAAGGTGCCCCAATTTGAATGAACAGGGTTTGCAAGGCACAGAAGAGTAAGACATGCAATGGGATTTGTATGTCCAAAGGCAGCTAAATTTTATTTTATACTCTGTTTAACTGGCAAATAAGTCTATTCTTTCTGATGGCTTAAAGCTTAATTTTGCACAGTTCATGCTCTGTTGTCTGTGATACAGAAAGTAAATTCATTGGTTCTCTTGTTATAGTTCTACCTATGAAGTAAAATATAATTAACAAAGAAGGCAAGGGGCCTTAAATTAGAAATACTAATCATCTAGTGGCCTGGCCAACAGCTGGTTCCTGCTGCTGACGCTGCACAGCTGTGCCACTGCAGGGACTGTGGGTAGGAAGGGAGGAGGTGGGGACAGAGCAAGAGTGTGTCTTCTGTGGCATATCAGGTATCCGGGCATCTAAGGACAGTTTCTGCTGACACAGGGAAAGGAAGCAAGAGGGGTGTGTGGATAAGGAACCTCTGGAGCTCCTGAGTTTTGCTTGTGCACTCTCAGACTCCCCAGATACTGTTACTGCATGTTCTCTTGTCTCAGTGAGTAAAAACTGAACACGTTTCTTCTCCACGGACAGGTTCTGTGCAGGCTTACCTACATCAGTGCTAGTTTGCTATGAATACCGTGCACGGTGTTATGTGTATTATGTTCTCTTATAACACAATAGGCTGTTCTATTAACTATTGTTCAAAATAACCCCAGGTAACCTGTAAGTAAGTCTTTCCAGTCAAGTCTTTACTCTCATTCTACATGCATCGTAGCTATAGTAGAACCACAAAGTAAGAATTTGTATTACCACTGCAAAATCACTGCTTCATGTTTTGTTTGGGAAAAACACGTAAAGCCATAAATACTTTAAAGCTGAATTGAAAGTTACTGCCCCTGAAACCATTGACCTTAAGTCATGCCGATGCTGAGGGAGAGTGTGATCCCCAGCTTAATAAAACTACGTTGTCTAACTAAGAAGAATGCAAATTAAACTATGCAGCATCTGCTGTTGCAAGTGGCATATACATTCCCAGAGATATTCACATGTTCTGTGAATATCCAGCTGTGAAAAAAAAGGAAGGAAGCTGAGTGTGCATGTGCTTAGTGCCTGCTCTGGGGTCAGATGTTTTATGCTTGGTGGGAAGGTAAATGAGAAAGAAGGATGTGAATTCACGGGTTTTCTCCTCTGACGTTCATTAGCTCCGGTCATAACGCAGCTTCTTCTCTGTCCTTTCCCTCGAGGTGTCCAAGTGCTCCGAAGAGATCAAGAACTACATTGAGGAGCGGTCGGGCGAGGACCCACTGGTGAAGGGGGTTCCCGAAGACAAGAATCCCTTCAAGGAGAAGGGAGGCTGTGTCATTGCTTAGAAGAACGGCCCCCGCGCCTGCCCCCGGAGCAGACATTGCTCCTACACCCCTACGGAGTCACTAGCGTGTCCCTACCGCCTCCGGTCCGTGTTGAACGAGCACAGGAGCGGATTTCTTGTTATTTTCTATTTCTCCTTACAAAAATACAGAAACCCACCCGAAAGCTGCCGAGACCCGCGCGGGCCGCTCGGCAGGGCCGGCTGTGCCCCGCTCACTGGCGGGGCCGGATCCTGTCGCTGCGCGGGGCCCTTTCGCCACCCGCTTGTTGGTCGCTTCATGGCTGTTCGTTGGCATTAAAGAAAACCTGCCCGTAACCCGAGAGCTACCGTGGCTTGCGGCGGGGAAGAGAGGAGCGGGAGGAGGGAGGGGACGCGACGGGGCGGGGCAGAGGCTGCCGGGGTGACCCGGGCCAGCTGGTCGGGCACGGCGGCTGCCCCAGCCCTCGGCTCTTAGAGCGGGACTGGCTTTGGCAGCCCTCGGCCTTGCCTTTGGAGCGGGACCAGGCGCGGCGGCCATGGCGCTGTGGGGCGGCGGGCGCTGGGCGCGCTTGGGCTCGGCCCTGCGCGGCCTCAGCTCGGGGCCGAGGGGCGGCGGTGACACCCCGCAGCACCGCGACCTGCGGGCGGCCCTCAGAAAGGTACGGGGTGCGGGGTGGGACCCGGGGAGCGCCCCGCTGTGCGGGAAGAGCGAGTCAGGGCAAGGGCAGTGAGTGGCCCAGAACGGCTGGGGTTGTCCTTACACAAGTAACTTGCTACTGCCAGTGCTAGAAACGGAACCGCATGTCCCCTGCCTGTGACCCGCGGGGTGGCACAGCCTTTCCCTGCGTGTGCTGCCCCGGTCCAGCCGAGCGAGCGGTGCCGACAGGTCCCGGGTGCCGCCGGTCACTGAGCCCACTCCAGACGGGAGCGATGGAAGGCTCCTGCAAAACTAAATCAGAACTCCAGAGCAAGGGAGGCACTTCTGGTAAGGTAATGTGCAGATTGAATGTCAAATGGCAATCTGCAAGTAACGATAGTGGTGGTAAACTCTGTGCATTCCCATCAGCGAGGTCAGTACCACCGTAGTAGGATTAAGAGCACCTGCCAAAGCCAGAGAATCAGCCGCTATGACGGCAGGGAGCCCTGGTGTGGTGCACGCTGCGAGACCGGGGCAGCGGTGTGTTAGAGACATCCACCTTTAAACTATGAACCAGTGAGAAAAGTGCTGAAGTTCAGTAACTACTGCAAGGAGTAAACAGCATTTTTGTGGCAACCACATAGGACCAAAAAGTATGTGAGTTCATAGGAAGGTGTTGGGGATTGTAAGGACTTTTCCCAGACTTGTACCCTAACCTGTAGGTAAGTTTACAAGTTCTATCTGGTAGTGCAGTGCTCTGCTGTATTTTTTTAAAAGAGTATGCTCTGGATTTCCAGATACTGACTCTTTTTTATGTGGGTTTACAGCTGTGCTGTTCTATCTTTAATGGATGCTTTTAAAAACTACTTGAAGAATTTTGTATTTCCATGGATAAATTTAACTTTTTCCCAATTTCACCTCTTCCCCAGTTCACTGTGTACAAAAGATAGTGGAGTTAAAAACTTCTGAGTCACGTGATGTTTACCTCAAGTTTGGGTTGCTTCAGGCGTTAACTTTCACACTTCCAGTGTTAAAATATCCCCAAAGTAATTTAATTAATCGTGTTTTCTATCACTAAGATGAGGCCTGTTTTCACTGAGCTTTAGAACTTGTGGGTTCATTTCCTGTGTTAAAAAGCAACGACAACAGAAAAACAAACAAACAAAAAAAAAACCCGAGGAATAAGGGAAAGAGATCCATGACCAGTTTCTTAAGTTCATTATCTAAATTCCTAGACCTTTGCAAAGCAGAAATAAGGTGCCAGAGAAAGAATCAGTAGAAGAAACTGGAAATGAATCCTCCTTTGTCACCTGGATTAATAGTGCAGAATTTTGTAGCTACTACCATCGTGTCAAATTTGTGCTGATCCCATCTAGAAGGAGCCTTCGTGTATCTGTGTCTCTGCAGAGCTTTTTTCCCAATGACCTTGTTCTGCCCACGTCGCTCCCCATCACCTGCCTGGCCACTGCAGGTGCATTGACGAAAAATCAGTGTCCTGAAACACAGAGGACAAAGCCAGACATTGTGAAGACAGTGATTGGGAAGATTTATTTAAAAGTCCTGCTTCTTTGTCAGGATGGGTTAAGGCACACATTGTATTGTATTTCAAGTGTTCACAGCTGTTTATTTACTGAGATGAAGTGGGGGAGGAAGTTGCTGTATTTGTGTCTGCTGGTGCAGTGTTTGCTGTTCTGCTGTGTGACACAATGTATTTATTTAATTTTTTTTACAAAAACTTTCCCCTCCCTTGTTTCTATGCCCCCCACGCCTGTTGAAGTGCAGCTGAAAATATGCTCTACCTTGCTGGGTTTAGTGCAGGTAATTGCATCATGGGCTAAGAAGGAACATAGTGCTACATTTATTGCATAAAACCCTGTGATGAATATATTGTAGAAGAAATCACAGTAGGCAACATAAACCTGATCTTTTCATTGTCCTGTACTTTAAAAAATACTTATGTAGCATTTATTTTAGATTTGATTTGATCATACAGGAAAAAAAGAAAAATCACTAGTTTGTGTCAAATCCAGTCTGATGTTGTTCAGCTAAAGCTTCTAACAGTCAGTGGTTGTTCTGGCTTAAGTTAATTCTGTCCCCAATGACTTTAGGATAAACTAAAAAATCAAGTCTTCAGGAGAGAAAAACTACTCCGGATCTGTACCATATTTTAAATATACCTGTTATGTAATCAGGGGCAGTTTTCCACTAGCTAAATCCTAGTGCCACTACCAGAGAAATCTGAGAAATGAACAGTACAATTCCATGAGTGAGAATTGTTATTTTTTTTGATCTCCATTAATTTTGTTTTTTAGTATATTAAGTTAACGTATTTTAAATGATCTATAATTTTCCAATTGTTCTGAGCAGGATGAGGAAGAATTCCAGGGGGCTGTTTTTAGCAAGGGTATTGAAATGACCCTGTGAGTGGTTTCCTTTACAACTTTATAGGTCACCACCCTTCCTCTTGGAAATAGAAAATGTAACTTTTCCTTAACGTGTTGGACAATGCTTGTAGTGAACTGGTATCCCACAGCTTACTGCAGTAATTAAATTACAGTATAACTGGTTTGAAGGAAAAAGGTTTAACCTACCCTGGATATGTATGCATAACAGTATTCCTATACATACAGGATGTATACGTGCAGCCCATTTTTCTTTTTCTCTGGCATTAGTGGTAAAAAGGGTTGGGAAACTGGTAAATTTGACAAATATTTTTCTGGAGCTCCATGTAATATGAATGATGTTACATTTTATGCCCAGTGGTGACTGGTTCTAGTTACCCTGTGTAGTGTGTCTGCAGGATGAGGATTTCCCCCATGAGAATGAAACTCCACCAAAGGACACTGATACCTTATTTGCACTCTCGGCTTGTATGTCATGAGTTTCTCTTTATTCATATATGTATTTTTACAAGAATTAATGTCTCTTCATACTAACACATGAATGATCCAAATTAAATATTAACATTTGCTTCAGCTTTCTGGTAAAATTACTGTAAATTCTCTGCCAAAATAATATGGCTCTCTCTGACTACCTGCAAAATAATGAAGGGTGACCACTATTGCCACAGGAGCACCTTGGTTGGAGTTGGTTTATTTATCTTTGTAACAAATCATAAACCCCTGTCATAGAAGAGCAAAGTAGTAATTTGCTGATATTACAGATAAATCAGTTAAAAGTTAGTCTCTCACTAAGTGTGTGTGTGGGGGAGACACAACTGAATCTGAAAAATACGTGCACCTGTAATTTTAAAACCTAATTTGTCATGCACCTGAGGTAAAACTTTAAGGAAGAAAACAGTTAGATGGGACACTGATAAGGCTCACAGAGCATGTACTGGGTGCCCTTCTGTCCCTTCTGTTTATGGGAAGAAAAGTGTATTCCCAGATTCTGGGGTGTTTGAAATAACCTTTGTCATCTTTGTGACTGACAGAAAAATCATGTGAACATTTAGGGGCTAATTCTCTTTCTGGTGCCAAGAATTTTGGTGGCAATTTAACAGAGAGGAAATCTTTATAATTGAATTTTGTCGTTATTGGAAGAGGCAGCTGGGATATACCACTGTAATAAGAGCGACCATCCAGTGTATCCACTAGTGCCCTACCAAGAGTTACCTTTAAATCAGTGTAGAAGAGTAAGAGCGGGGGGAAAATGAGCTTCAGCATATTCAAGCAAGGTCTGTAAAAAGCTTTTTCATATAGTAGGAAAAATGTCACTTATTGTACAAATGCTTCATTGTGTAGCAAAAATGCAGTAAAGGCAATTTTGTAAGCAGTGCTCCTATTTGTTACTTGGTGTCAGAGTAGTGCATACATCTGAGATTACAGTTCTTGTGCACAAATACGGGATTTTTTTCCTACCCCGTATTAATGTTAGAACAAATTTCCACTGCATCGAGTTAGACTTTCTGTGCCTAAGGGGTATTTTTATGTCTCAGGTCTAATTATGATATTGCTTCATCATTGCCATGTCTAATTAGATTAGGCAATTCAGTTACTCACTTCCAACAACTAAAATTTTGTCTTAATAAGCAGTTTATGACTGAGCAAACATCTGGGTTTATACAGGTTTTGCCATGACAGTTCAGATGTAATGGTGTGGACCACAGTGAGATAAGTTTTGTTCCTACAGGGAGGTAATCCAGAGTCAGGAGGACCCAAATACCAACATCCCAGCCTCTGGTAGGCATTACACTGTACCTCAGCTCAGCATCTATGTGTTGAAAAGTCTGAGTTGCAGGAGCAAAAAAAATCATCACGTGCTCAGTTCTGTAAGGCTTTCACACCTTGATAGAAGTAGTCTGGATACTATAGAAGCATATTTGTATAATATACTTTAGGACACTATACCATATGAGTAGCCAGAGCTCCCAGTCATCCAAAAGGTTTGTCCAACCAATATCATTGCCTAGGCTGGTCTTTCACTTTCTTAGTATGGTGATGATGTGTGCTCTCTGCTTCTTCAGTGGAGCTCCCAGATGTGCCGGTTCCCAGATCTGTGCCAACAAATATGCACAGGGTGGAGGGCAGCTCATGCCTCTGTACTCCTAGAAGACTTGTAGGATTTTAAGCTTTCAGCAAGTGTTGGCAAAAACTTTGTGGTTGATTCAGGGTTTGGATTTTCTGGTTTCCTGAAGTAAAATCTGTTACCAGATGTAGGGGATCAAAAGATAATCAGTATTCAAATTTCTGAACGAACCAGCTTTGTTTTATGTGTTAGGTATGTTGCAAGGAACTGTGTTGCAAGGAACTGTGTTGCGGTGAAAGGGAAGAAACACAATGATTTAAACAGAAGTGTGTCCAGTTACTGGCAAGTGAATAGACCAGGAAAAATTGCAGAATACTTAAAAAGTGCAAGCTTTTTTCCATTAAAAATTAGATTTTGTAAAAATAGATGAGGACAGGTACGTTTTATTATACAATGAGAAGCTGCCAACTCCTATGTTATAGGGGTTTTTGTTCCACTAATTTTTTTTCCTCTGAGAAAACTTAATTTAGTAACAGTTTGTTCCTGTGTTTGCTGATCACTGCAGTCTTTGGTACCCAGTGCTGTAGCAGATTCCATGATTATTTTGTGCCTATGGCAGAGCTTTATTGAAGGTACAAAAGAATTACGGTGCTCTAATTAAACAGTTTTAAATATGACTTTCCGTTTCAGACTTATATTTTTCAGCTATTGGGAAAATTTTCTGGGTTTTTTTCCCCTTATGTAAGACTAGTGAATGTTGGTTTAAAATCCACTGGAAGCTTCTCTGGAAGGTCAGCTCTGGCCGCAGCTATGTGCAATGGCTGTGGAGAAACCCAGATGTAAGCCAGGCCTGTTCACCCTCGCTCTGCAGCAATGAACAAAGAAGTAGAAGTATCCTAAAGATACCCAAAGCACTAGATGGTGTATTATCTTCCCCTTTGAACTGGCTTTATAGTGCTAAGCTGGAATTACTTTTTTCCTTAATGTCTCAAGCTTATGTACCATCCACAGACAAAGGGAAAAGGGGAAATGATCAGAAATATCAGTGTATTTACAACTAAACGTGCACACATGCACAGAGTAGATCGAAGAGGGGTTATTTGTAACCTCATGTAGTTGATAAGTCTTTTTGTTTATTCTGTCAAGTGCTTAGTACGTTTACAAGCAAAATAAAAGATCAGTAATGCAGTCCATGGAAAAGGAGTGTAGTGAGCCTAAGTGTCTGTCATGGAGACCATGCTTAGCCACGTACTTCAGTGTGGTCTTAACTTTATCTCTCTGTAATCCTACGAAAGCAAGGTGACTGGCAATGTGTTTAAATGGGGTAGGTGGAACTGTTATTTTGCTTTTCAATATCTGCTAAAGGTTTTTTTAGGTATGGAATAAAAAAAAAGCTTAAACAGCTTAAGTCAAAATTGCTTCATTTTTGTTCTTTAATTATCTGGATATTCTGCTTTCAGGACTTTTTTTTCCTGTCACATGTTTTTCACAGGGTCATGAAACAGATGTCTGCTCTTAAATTGAACTTTTTCAGTTCAACCCCATATTATTGTAGAAAACACTTTCTTGGCTTGTTTTCCAGCAAGACTCCAATGACAGCTCAGAGTACAGAAGTGTCTGTATCATCACTGAGGCCTAGTCCCAAATCCCATACTGCACCAGGTCAAATTCTTCATTGACAACTCTTGTAGACAGTCATTTGCCCAGGTGGTCACATCATATGTTTGGCTGGGTATTCAACTGTCAATATAGAATGAGGTGCAGAGTGTATCCAAATGCCAAATCTTTTCCCTTGTGGGCAAGAGGGAGACTTGCCTTCCTCCTGTAAAGGGGAGAAATGTTTTGGCAGCATTTAGGACATTTGCTACCCTTGCATACAGTGAGTCATATTTTACTAGGTAAGTCCCAACTAACAATAATGTATGTTTTATAAGAGAAGGATTGAGAGCTGTCCTCCTTTTTTTCAGTTACTATTTGAAAAAAACCAAATCAACACAACAGCAACAAAAAACCAAAAAAACCCACCCCAAAACCAACGAAAAAAACCCCCAACCAAACAAACAAAAACCCGTAAAGAAAACAATCACCAGAAAACGATCCTGCAAAACTTCCTGGAGACCTTTGCCCAGTTGTGGTGATGCATCCTGAAAGAGGAAGCAGTAGGCTGCAACTTTGCTCTCTAGATCACTGTAGAATTCACACAAGCTCATAATACTGGATTTTGCTTGCCAGAAGAAAGTGCACTAAGTAACTTTGTATGAGTAGGCAAGGTTAGTCCTGCAGGGAACATTTTCTGGCTGCTGTGTGGTTAAATCATATTTATTTAATGTGGGTTTTTTAACTTGTTGTGTTTTTTTTAAGTCACGTACTGCCTCTGTTTCTGCACCCCATGTCATCAGAGACTTAACAATTGGCTTTCCTGCTGGGGCATCACCCAAGTCAGGTCCAGGCTTCCACGACCATATGGGGTGACTCAGGCTCTCAGGCAGCTCCCGACTTCTGCTAGGGTCTCCTAGCATGTGTCATGGGGACTGGAAGCACAGAAGTATATTGCTGATTTTTTTGCTTTTTACATTAAAGGTCCTATTAATTGTGTCATCTTTGGTTATTATATTAATACAGCTAAGTTCAATTACTGTAACTTGATTTAAAGGAAAAAAATGCTGTTCCCAATGTAAATATTGTACAGTTATGTCATAGAATCATAGAATGGTTGGGGTTGAAAGGGACCTTAAGGAGCATCTATTTCCAAATGCCCTGCCATCAGCAGTGATGCCAGCCACTAGATCAGGTTGCTCAGGCCCCCATCCAACCTCGTCTTGAACAATTCCAGGGGTGGGGCATCCACAACCTTTCTAGGCAGCCTGTTGTGCTTCACCAACCCCTGAGTAAAGAATTTCCTCCCATCATCTAATCTAATTCTGCCCCCTTAGAATCCATTGAAACTTAATATAAAATAGCTTTTTCTTGGACATTTTCTCTTGCTTTTCTAGTAAGTTAGTCTAATCTCAGCCGAGGTATAACTCAGCTTTAGTAAAAATTTGTGTATTTTTTTAAGAATTCAGTGTATTGTTTTCAAGATTCATAATTTTGCTAATAGTGTGCTGAATTATGCTACCACTGTACAGTATTGTGTGTAGAAGTGGTATGGCCTTTAATTTCTGGTTTGAATAGCATGATGGAAGGTAAATTTGCTGGCAAATAATGAAATTTAATTGCTGTAAAGGACATATGTACATGCTCTCAGTAGCCAAAATAATTCAATTACAGATTCTACTGTTGTAGAATGCATTTCTTTTAGCATGCAATGAGAATTAAATGACAATTGATAATGTTTCTGGGTGCCTGGCTTTGTTTTAAAGAGAAATTAGAATAATCCACTTTTTAAAAATCTGATTTGCTCTCTCTGTCCCCTGTATAACCCTGCCACTGCATTTCCCCATTCCTGGACAGGAAGCTACAGGTGCTGTTTTCACAAAACTTTGTGAAAACTGTTTTTAATGAAAACACTTTTATTTTTCTTACCATCATTCAACAAGAAGTGAGTTTGTTGGCTCTATTAGTTTCCGACTGGGCAAATATCCACCAGTGTTTTTTGAGATAATTCATAGCTGATACCAGCCCTGAGGCCATTCTTTGGGAGGCTCCCCAGAGAGGAGCCTGAGTTCTTGCTGGGATGAAGGCTAAACCAAGGCTGCCTCCAGAGCCTAGTCCTTTAGGTTTGTATCTTCACTGTTCAGATGCAGCAGCCCGAGAAAAACATCAGTCCCACACATGAGACTTACTGTGCCATCACTGTCAGGAAAATAACAGTTTCTGTTGTGGTTTACTGGAACTTTATCAGCAGTGGGAAAGTTATATGGGTCCTAAATCAACTTTACATCCCTAATTGAGATTTTTGACCAGCTACATCAGGTGGAAGGATTTCCTTTGTGGCTGGGAATATCTGTCAGATAACATCAATAGTATGCAGTGCTAAATATTTCTACTGATAGGAGTTTTAGATCTTGTTATAGTTGGTATCCTAGTGATGCAAGTCTAATTGCCAGCACCTATGATTTCCATGGGATGATAAAATATATATAAATCAGCAGAACAGTTGCTGCATGCTGCCAAAAGCTCACTTCTGTATATTTTCCAAACACTGCACGTGTACGTTATGGTTTAAGTTAAGGTACCTACATAACACGTGTCTGCAGTTCAAAGTGTGAAATATTTCTCTGAGGGCACAGATGTGAGGAAGTTGTTAGAGCCAAGGGAAGGGACAAATCTAGTGGTTAGGAGTACAGCAGTGTTTGACCCATCTTCAGCAATGTTTTAAGCATATGTTTTGTAATTACTTGTGTTGCTTCACTCATTGCTGACTTGACCCTTTGAAAATACCTCTCCCTGTTTCTGTTTCTCTCTTCTAGAAAGGGATGATAATATTCAATAATCAGTGCTGAAGAATCAGCCAGCTGAGCAGTACTCCAGCAATATGACTTGTGTTTGTGTGTGGTACTACAGGGGAAGGTGTTCCCCTGATCCCCTTATGATTATAAAATAATGTGTGATTTTTGCAAGCAGTTTGTGACTTCAGTGTAAAAGCTTTTACCGCGACCTATTTAATTCTTTGTAAAAATAAAATCCAATAGGATCCAATGGCTAAGAAAAAACTGTGGCTATCAGCATGTGGACTGTGATATTAATTTTCTCTTGAGCTTAGGTGTATACACCATTTGTGGTTTGTGCAGTGAGGTTATTTCTGGGTTTTTTTGTTGTGTCGTGCAAAGCAGATCTTTTACTCAGCATGGCAAACTTCACCTGGTAATAATTCAGCTCTGTGAAACGGTTTGAGTTTTACTCAAAGGCACAGGAGCAAGCACGTTATAATATGCAGAAATCATGCCTTAGTCATTCTTCTGACTTTGTCTAACTTCAAAGGTAGCTTTGTATGTAGGCTGTGAAACACTTGGCCCAGTACCAGCCATAACAAACATAAAACTCTGTTAGTACATTCACTTCATATTTTTGCCAAGATCCATCAAAACATTGGGAAAACTTTGTGTTTCATAAGCTCTTTCAGGCATTTCCCTGAATGTTACCTGATGAGTATTGCCAGATGTTACTACAGTCAAAAGGTTGTTTCACCACCTGTAACTCAACACTGAGGGTCAGTACCTTAGGATCTGAGCATCTACTATATCAAAATATAGAACTGAAATGTGACTCTCCTAGATAGGGTTCTGGTATTTTGTTACTATTCATCATGAGGCCTATGTTAATCAATATAAGAGAGGAAGAGAGATGATAATTACTGAATGAGCTGAACATTTAGTATATTAATTTTTCAGCATTTGGTGAGAGAATTGAAAAAGCGATTTGTCTGTTATGAGCAATGAAGTATGCTTATTTCTGTGGCCAACTGGAAGGCAGAAAGCAGCCATATATGGGCTGGAGTTCTCCAAAGAATGTGCAATAAATAGATAGTTTGGAAGAAGGTTCCGCAGGGTCTCAAGAACACAACAGTCCGAGAGGGAGAGGATTCTATTTCCAGCTCAAGAAATAGTTAGCACCACAGGACTTGTTTATTTACTGTGGAGAAAAGAATAAGAGGAGGAAGTTCTTGAAAAAGTAAATTCTCTCTTCGTGAAACAGCGTAGCAGTAAAATCACGGTCACAAGTTAAAAACATTGCCTTTCTACTGGCAACTGGTGTTTGTTTTGGTAGGGTTTGGTTTGGGGGAAAAATGTTTCCATTTGGACCTCCTTGTGCTGATGCACTTGGCCACACAGTAGAAGCAGCCTGTGCCAACTCATGGTTTGCTGGTGGAGGTAGGAGGGGTGGGCAGGATACATCTGACTCCTTTTGAGAGCTGTCAAAACTTCCCGTGGCCATGGAAATGTGGGATTTTGTGGAGCGAAACATCCATCCCCTACGCTCTTAAATCTGAAAGTGTTATTGATTGTAGAGGCTGTATCCCAGATGCGTTTTGCTTTCAACAGCTGGGTGGGAGGACAGCAGCCTGAATAGAGCAAGGACAGTAGCCAGGCAGCTTAGGACATTGATTTTTGGTAGGTATGCAGCAGTAGCGTAGTCAGGAGTTGCCCAGGGACTAGGTTTGGGAGTATTACAAATTCTGGAAGAACACTATATTTTTCCAGTACATATTCTGTCAGATGGTAGGGAAGTCTAAATATAGACTAAACATAACAGGCCTGAACAGCATTGACTTTCTTGGGAGTGTTTCAGGTAAAGGGAGAGGAAATGAAGTCTCTCCCACTTGCCTGTCTTGGTACTGTGTGTGGTCATTGTGAAGAGCTCATCAACCTTTTTTTGGCAACATTTCTTTGAGGATAATCCAGATTTCCCTTCCTGTCACTTTCTAGTAACTGTACCCAAAAATGTAACAAATGGTGAGGGGAAGCTGCCATTTTCATAGGACTTGGAGAGGCTTAAACCACCCCTTGTGGCTTCCTGTTCTAGTAGTTGTAATTGCTAAAAGAATTATTAATATATGCTTTATTAAGTGTGTTGTAATAGCTGTGGATGGGTGGAGAGTAAGGATATCCAACAGGAAGTAAGAAAATTATTGGGCTTTCAAAATGTTTACTGTACCTTTGTTTTTTCTTCTTATATTGCCATTTTTAGGAAAAATTAGTCAAAGTTGTTTGTGTAGTAACGTCTGTATTATTAACATCTAAAATTTATTTTTCAAAACTAGATTATCGACAAGGAGATTAATCCCTTTGTGGACAAGTGGGAAGAAGAAGGACAGTTCCCAGCACATAAAGTGTTTAAAATCCTGGGACAGGCTGGATTCCTTGGTGTGGATAAGCCAACAGGTATGAGAGTGTATAACTCCTGAGTATTGATGCTGATGGTGGTGGATGAAATTCATTATCTCAGTTTCCTCTTGACCCAGATCAAAATGTGGGTTGGAATTCAGTGCGAAGTCTACTTTTATTCCTCAGTCACATATGTGCTGGATGCCGGCTCTGCAAATACAGAAAATAACATTGCTGAATGCTCAAGTTATTATTCTCCAAATGTAAATGTTAAAACCTGTATGACTGTTATTTTAAAGTCAGTGAAATGAACATCACTTCAGTTTTCCATATGAAATCTGCATATTAACTTTTCTTCTGGATCTGGACACGTATGGAATAATCTAAATCTTCATTAATGAAACCACAGTTTGAAGCCATTGGACGTGTTTTGAGATTTGGCCTATACACTTCCTTAACTTGCAGCCTGTATATCATTGTAATGTATTCTGTTTCACCATTCAGAGGATGAGATTAGTGTGGGTTTTAGGCCATTATGCCCTAGACTGTCTTTAAAATACACTATTCCAGCCCACAAGAGCCTGAACAGAACAACCTAACATAGCACACAGCAATGACAGAGCAAGTTTCATGTGTATGTACATTTCTATCTATCTATCTATCTGTCTATCTAGATATGTGATGAAAAAAGTCAGGAAGTCCAGAGGAATAGGAAGTATTTCTGCTCTTCAGCTACAATACATATTCCGCTAGTTTTTTTGTTCACATGCAGTATAATATACACTTGTTTTCTTCTCTAATGCTACTGTTACATGCTCATGTCAGAATACCCTTGTTTTTTTCTCCCATTTTCTTACTCATGGTCAAAAAGTCTAAAAGAAAAACAGGTTTACACAAGCAATTGAGGTGAGTTCAGAGCAGCCCGAAGGGACAGTGTTTGAACAGTTAATTGTAGATAGTTGCCTGTGTGGAGCAGCTCACACAACCTTAGCTATGCCACACCACATCACTATGTTGCAAAGAGATAATGTGGAACAAATTATGTCTTTTTACCACTTACTTTCAGAGGAAGATTTTTCCTCTTGAAATAAACTTTCATACTCTTATACATTACAATGTGGAAGGTTTTTCCCTAGCTCTTCAGCTGTTGGAGCTCAGAGAACTGTTTAGCTATGATTGTCTGACAAATCCAATTAGGTCTGAGCTGGTATTTCTTTACAGAAATGCTGACAGTTTGAGATTATACTTCAGATCTATTTAAAGGACAAATAGGATTATTGGGGGAGGGAGAAAACCACCTCTGCCTTCTGCTATAATTGTTTCATAGGCAGATTTGAATTGCATCTCAGTGGGTCTCTTTCAGACTGCTAATATTCGTGTTGGTTTTAACAGTGGCCCATTATATTGCTGGCAGATTGCAGTCCTGTCTTGTTATATTCATCTCAGGGCATGCAGGGGCTTCAGCTGGGGTAGGGAACCTCAGTGGTGAGCGTGCTGCACATAAAACATTGTAGAGATAGGAACTTTGTATAATGCTCAAAAAATAGATAGGACAAGAAATAACTGGAGTGACATCTAGTGAAGAAGGGACTTGTGGAGGTAAAGTTGGGCACAGAAAGTTGCATGCACTGACTACGCTTGTTCTACTCATGTTTAAGACTGTTTTAACTTTGGCTTTGATGCTTGTTTCTACCTGTTAATGTAATTTATTTGGCTTCTGCAGCTGCATTTTATAAAAGCTATAAAAAATGGATAAAATTCTCAGAAACCTGTAGTCCATCTCAATTCATCTTCTGGAGCAAGGTATTGTTGGGTACAGAAAATGCACCAACCCCTTGGAAGATGTTGTCTTTGCAGAATTCAGTTGTGCAACAGAATGTCACCAGATCTAGCTTTGTTGTGTAATGGTGTAATGGCATTAGGTAGAACCTGAAAGTCCTGAAACTTTCTCATGATGGTAAGTGAAACAGTCAGCTGTGGGACTGTTTCAGATGTGGTGCAGTCTCAACAGTATGACTTAGACAAAGCCTGAAATTCTTTCTCTTTTACACTTCTACAAAGTACTTACACTTGCTGTGTAATTAGTGGGTACTTGTAGTAGTAATTAAAATAAAATTAAGAGATATGTCTTTTATGCTCTGCTTAGATGCTTCTGTTATTTAAATGTTGTGTGCAGAGGAAGAGGGGTCTTAAGAGATTTGTGGAAGCCAAGGGCAGCTGGGAGTTTTGGAGGGATGTTGTGGGAGGTCTAAAGAAGAGAGCTTAAATTGTTTTGAGGAGAGCAATTACAATACAGAGCAGTGTGAGTAAGAGCCTGCCCTAATTTCTCTTTCCAGCACAAACCAAATTATAATTATCATACTGTATCTCTTCAAATCCAGATCGTAAAACACTCTCTTTAAAGAACATTTTTTTTTAAAGTTAATTCACTTCAGTAGCAGCTGCAATTTTGAAATAAAAGTTTTTCTGAATTTATTTTCCAAGACCATTCTATCAAGTATGGAAATGTTTTTTTTTCCTGCAGAATTAATTTTGAAGATTTCTGGTTGAGCAGAAAAGGGTCACAAACTTGTTTTGTTTAGATAGAAGGAAACATCTGTTGGATTTCAGATTTGTTGAAAGTGGACTTTTTCCTGTGTAAACACATTCCCTTTATGAACAATGAGCTGCTTTTGATCAGGTTTTTAAAGGAATGTGCCTTACATTTGTCCCTTATCATTGGAAACTTTCTCTGTGGAGAACTGATTTGGGGCACTATTTTTATTGCAAAGGTTCCATCAATTCCTACTGTAGTCGGTTGTGGGCTGCAAACTCAACAAAGTTTTCCTATGTATTTTTCACAGTTGTTTATACCTCTAGTGAATATTGGCTGTGGTTCAGGGTGTTAGTTGGAGGGGTTGTGTAAACACTGTGGGCAAGGCCCAAACATGCACCCATAATTGGAGAATTCTTAAGATGGTAAGTAGATTTAAGTTACTGCACTGTCTGGTCCGTTCTCTGCCACAGAAAGTGTCTTCTCTTTGAGGTGTCTGCTCTGTTATTTTTTACATGGCTCAAAAATAGTGCACATTCTATAAAAAATATTCTATTATTTTTCTTAGGAAACAGTCTGTCTTGTTCTTTTACATTGGGAGATTCTTCCTACTAGTAAAATACGTGTTGAAAAAGTGAAATCATTTATGCATAAAAAGTGTCTTTTTGCTCTATTACAGAATCACTAAGTCCAGCCTGAAGTATTTAGTTTGAGGGGGAAAAACCCCAGCATCTCTATATACTTACTATTCTTCATTTATATTTACTGAGTTCTTATCCATAAATTATAAAATTCTGGATTATGGAGGTACTTACAGTACCAAAACTAAGGGCTGAAAATACTAGGGTAGGCAGCAACAATATTTTAAGTAGTCATGGTTGTTGGCTGTTGTCTGCTTTTCTAAGGGAAGTGGGCAAGACACATTCTTTGAATTGTTTAATGTTCACATTAAACATGAGATGAGATACTGGAGTAAAAGCTGAAAAGATCTATGTGGTCATTTGTGATCTTATGGTTTATGAATCAAAGCCTTGGCTGTTGCTAAATTTTAGGATGTGTTGCCAAATATGCAGGCTCAAAATGTACTGTTCTGTGCCTGTTTAGGCCAATGCAGATGACTAAAACTTGATTTTATCAGCTGATGCATTAAGTGCAGGAACCCTGTAAAGGATGGGAGAGGAAGATTTGTAAGAGGGCAATGTCTGCTCTCCTGCATAGTCACATAGCTTCACTGTGAAGCATGAGTGATAATGATGCTGACTCTGGGTATTTCATTAGTGTTTTCTCTGGCATTACTGTAGGAATATTTAGTAGAATGCATTAGCATCTAGAAATAATCATGACAGATTTACCCAAATAGTAGCCTTCATTCAAACACTTGTCAAACACTTAGCAGTGAACTTAGAAAGTACGTTCTTAAATATATCAGGAAAGTCAGGAAACTGTGGTAAGACTTGTACATGGATGGGAAAGTATCTGCACTATCTATCTCACTCCCCTACTGCTGGGATATATTACTTGGAGAAAGTAATAAGCAGCATGTTCTTGTCACTTGAGACAGATAAGTATCTGATGAAACAAATCAAACGTTTCAAATGATTGATTGCACTGCAATTGGAAAATGATGCAATATCTTTCATTAAGAAAGCATGTTTATTATAAGCATCTGTGTGAATGTGAAAATATAGATCTAGACTACCCTCTAAGGTTAATTTTGTTGTTTTCTTCACGTGTGTACGTTTCTCTGGTATAGTGGGACCTTATGAGAGTCACTTGGGAGGAGTATGCAAAGTTATTTTTTTTCCCCTTTCCATAATACTAGGGCTTATTATTATATGGAATGAGCAAAGGAAGGACCTGGGAAGAGCAGTGAATTCTGTCACTAGAAAGGGATTTAGTAGTTCAGGTGAAACAGGGTTTGATAGTATCTAATAGAATAACTGAAAGTTTTTCTGGTTTATCTATGGATAAAAGCAAAAAAGGATATATTTGTCAGGAGTAAGTTCATTTGCCCCAAACCATTTCTATATGCCCACAATGGACTAGCTCCAATTCTTGTGCTTGATTTAGATTTAAGCACAGTCAGCTGAACTAATTGCTTATCTCTTTTTCACTTACAAAGGAGCACAATAGTAGTTCATAAATAATAATTGCTCTCCAAAAGTTTGTGAGAGAAGCATGTTTTCAGACAGCAATTGCTTACCAGCTATCATGTATACCTGTTTTGCAATCAAGAAATAATTTTGATAGGCCTCCAAAAAACCAATAGATCAAATAACTCACTGCTTTATTTGAATCAGTTTGATGATGAAATTAGTGATAGTTGGTGGGAGTTTGGAGACCTTGATCAGATAAGAAATTTCATGTGCTTATCGGACCTTGTTAATTTGGTGGATTTGATTGAAAACTTAGGAAAACAGGTTTTTGTAAATGTACATAAAAGTTCATGTGTGGTTGAGGCTTTTTTTTTTCCCCTCCTCTGCTGTTGTGAAATGCTGACAACTCAAGTCCCATCTAGCATCTTGCAAGAGTGGGATGAAATTCAGTTGAAACTAGTAGGGAGGGGATAGTTTGTTTGCTGCATTTCACAGATCATTAGATATTTCTGATCAGAAAAGGAAATGAGTGCTTGAATTCATCTTTGGTTTTTTTCTCAGCTCTGCACATGACTTGAAAACAGGAGTGCTTCATTCTTCATGGCTGGTTGGGAAGTGCAGTACCTCTGGTAGCTTGTTTAGCCGCCAACAGCAGGTTTGTAGAAACACCCAGCAGAGAACAGACTTACTGAAGGACAGCAAGTCTTTGTGGAAGAGATAATCTTCCTTTAAAGGTTTTGTTCATAGAGGGATTGGATTAGTTCCTGGGATTCTGCTTTTGTACTTGAGATAAAACAAATCCTCACACTTCTGACTCGTAATGCACAACACAGCAGTACCTCATGCAGTTCAGATATGCTTATACCAGTACCTCAGGGGCAGACTTAGGAACTTCTGAAATCTTGTACATGTACCACTGGTAGTTAAAGGTTATGTCAAAATGATATTGAGAAATAAATTGAAAATGCCTCTTTTCTTGGAGGAAGTAAGAAGTATATAACTGGGAGCAAATGCTCACCTGTGTACGTGCAGTGAAATGCTTGAGCACTTGACGCACTCTTCTCTCATGACATACCTGCCATGCCAAATTCCCTTCTGTGTATCACAGGCTTTGCACAAAATGTCAGACCTATATAGTGTCTTGAAGCTGACTAGGAGCACACATTTGTAGAGAAGAGACAGTTACAAGCACCTGTGGCTGTTCTGTTCCTGTTCTGTACCTGTTCTGCTCTGGGTTGTGCAGGAGAGTCTGTCCTCTCCTGTACTTGACTTTCTTTCAGTTTTGTAGGAAATTGTTTGGTTTGGGGATTTTTCACAGAGGGAAATCTGCTAAAAATCTGATGTTCTTGGTTTTATAATTGTGAATAAAAGAGGAATGCACACTAAAGAGAGCAGATTATTATATATATTATATATTATTATATTAAAGAAATATGAAATCATATAGCATTTGAAAAGAATATATAGATTGAGGCCTCATCAAATAAGACATACTGTTTGGGAAGTTTGCATTAGAAGAGTAATGTTTATTCTTTTCTTTTGTGGATCTCCTGATAAAGCCTGGCCAATGAATGAGCTTATACTAAAATCAAATTGGTATTACAAATCTCTCTAATTTACACATAACTGTCTTTTCCCAGTCTCAAGATTCTTTACATCTGTCATATACCTAGATGGCATAATCAAAAATCTTTCTGAAAGGTATGAATTCACCTATTACTCTTTGAGACATGTCGGTACACTGAGTGTTGTGAGCATGGGAAAATTATCTTTGTGAAGTGCAGACTTAATTCAGTTTTATCCACTCATTTTTGCACTACAAACTGCTGGAAGTGAAGTTTGATTTCTTTCATGGGGCTGAAATGGGGGAAAACATTGTGAAACTGTCATTCTGAGGTTGACATAGAAAATATCTGAAAAGATGTTGACTTGTCAACACTTGCAGATCCCATGGGTCAATAACCAAACCAAAAACTTTGAATAATATCTGGCTTGGAGAGAAGATTAACAAGATTGAAGTAAAAGTGTGTTGTTCCTAGTTAAGTGTTTCTATCCCTGGTATTTGAGCATGTTAAGAAGCTGGAGTCCAGGCTGTGCAAACCTGAGCATGTTTAGCTGAATAAGAAGAAATGAATGGGGGAAAACTAGACCAGAAATGTGTTTAGTTTTAGTTCTTCTAACATTGTGTTCTAACATTTTTAATCCCTAGTGACCCAGTTCATCCAAAATCATAAGCATCATTAATAATCTAATCCCTGGAGATCTTACATAAAGCCCTTGGTCACTCCAGCATCTGTAAGGAAGTTTAGAAGTCCCCATAACAGTAAAGTGCCTTCTCATGCAACTGAAAAACAGGTCATGTACCTGCTCATGGGAAGGGGTTTGGAACAAGGTGACCTTTATGGTTTGTTCCAAACCAAACTATTCTAATGTTTCTGTTTTATCCCAGAAAAGAGGACAGGCAAAGGCCTGTCCAGGCAAATGGACGCAGTATTTGTGAGTCTGCATGTGACAAGTTGCTTATAGAGTAAGTAGTGCACACAACGTTAAACAGATTCATATGCTACATGGTAATAAAAAGATGTAAGGGAAGGATAGTAATATAAGGAATTTAACTCCTTGGGGCTTAATTCTTAAATAATGTTGGAGCTGGCCATTTATAGACTGCAACAAGTGAGTTTGGATGTACAGATGAAGAGAACTGAAATGTGTTTTTAATCATGCTGTATTGTAGGAAATAGATACATTATTTAACAACAAACCTGGAAGGTATCTATAGCTTGTTATTTGGGTCTTATGTTTATATTGCTTTTAAACCTACTTTGATTTCATTGTTTACTCTCATGTAATACATGAGATACACATCAGAGACTGCATGGTGTCTTCTAAGTGAAGTAGGAAGTGAGAAGGTTGGTTTTATTACAAAATACTTTTAAAGTCTATTAAACTGGTCTGAGAAATATTTGGAGTCTGCACTCTGGTTTGTTGGCACAACCAAGTTTATTGCTTCATCTGAATAATGTGCTGTATAGTAAATTTGAGATCAGTCCAAAAAATCATCTGTGTACCCTCAGTTTGTCAGTGGATTAGTAAATGTTAAAAATGTGAAATGTTTTTGAAGTGAAGGTACATTGGAGACAGGAGTGAAGGATGCTTTAAAACTCGAAGACTTGTTCTTTTGATGGGACAATCTCACCAGTGCAAGACAACTGCTTGGCTCATTTGTGGGAAGGCAAACGTATTTGGCAACATCATAACTTGAATTGCATTATTTACTGTGTGCTTTGAAACCTCTGAGGATTATGAAAATTCCCTGATTATGAAAATTCAGGTTCCCTGAACTGGAATCTCAGGTGTGTGCAACTGCTCTTTCCAGAATGTAATATGTACCCCATGTGGAAAAGTAGTATTCTGTCCTGCATAGTACTTTATAGTGATAAGCGTGATTGTATATACATTATTAATTTTTACATGTATTGCAGTAAAATCTGTTTTATTTTATATATATATATTTATATATATAAAGAAGGATTTTTTGATGATTTTTGTTCTTTTAAACAATTAAATCACAGAATGCCAATTGGAAGGAACCTCAAGGATCATCTGTTCACATATTTCTTGGCAAAAGCATGGGCTGGACAAGATGGCCCAGCACGTTGTTCATTTAAATTGTTAGAAGTGTCCAACATTGGGAAACTCACCACTTCTCTGGAGATATTATTCTAATAGCTGATTGTTCTCATTGTAAAAACTTCTCCTTTTGTGTCTAATCAAAATCTCCCCAGGAGTACTTTGTACCCATTGTCACTTGTCGTTTCCCTGTGATTTCTTGTGAAAAGAGTCTCCATATTTGATCATTTCTGTGGCTTTTCTCTGAAGCCACTCCAGCCTGTCTACACCTGTTTTGTGTAGCAGGAACCAAAACCAAACATAATATTCCAGGCATGGCCTGACAAGCACTGAGTAAAGTGGAAAAATTACTTCATTATCTCTGCTGGTGTTGCCCTTGTTGATGCAGCCCAGCATCCTGTTGGCTTTCTTTGCTGCACTTCATTCATACTGAGTCTGTTGTCAACCAGGACTCCCCAGGTCTCTTTCCACAGAACTGTTCCCCAGCCAGGTAAATCACAGTCCTTCTTAGATAAGACGTTTTCTCTGCAGACTGTCGTCAACATGCTGGAAGGTCAGCGTAGTAGTCTTAATGGGTTTTGTTTTTCTGTTCTCCTACATGTTTTAAAAAATGGTACAGAAAGCATCTTTTAAGTGGAAACACACATAGCATTCAGGGGAAACTGGATCGATCTCCACAGGGAATGGGTGCACAGTGCAATGTAAAAATGAAAGATGGGAAAATATCAGAAGCCTAAGGCTCTGTGAAACAATATCAATCTTTGAGGGTGGAAGGAGCATTGAGCAGGGCTAGTGGATTAGATGTGCTGGGCAGAGTTTGTGGCAGTCTTGTCTCTGCAGTGAGGTGCCAGCGAAATTTGAGTAGCTGTTTTGGTTATTTGGCAGCTTGTTGACAGAAACATTGGGAGAAGATGTGTCAGAAGCTTATTGGGGCAGAGGTTAGGGAGCAGACATGGGGTTTGGGAGGAAATGGAGACAAAGCTGCAAGACAGGGTGAAGATTTTTTAACACTTTTATTCCAGGTGTGTTTGGTTTTGTGCTGTCATGATCACCTGGGGGATATACAGCTTCACCCTGTTTGCAGAGAAGAATTTTTAAAAGTATGAAAAGTGTGTGTCAGTTAAAAAAAACACAGTGAAAGAGAAACTGAAGTAAAACTTTATTTCTTAAAATTAGTTTCCTTCAGTTCGCTCAAGAAACCCTTTAAATACTTCAATCTTTCAAGGTCGTCTTCTGTAATATAAAGAGGTTGGAGCCTTTTTCAAATGCAGAGATTTGTTAAAAATTATCTGTTTAAGTATTTGAAGTGTAGGTCAGTTGTAAAAAACAGAATGATAAGGAAGGTGTTCTTCCAATCACCACAACTGTACATGCACTGAAATTTAATGTATTTTTTTCTGTTTTACAGAATAAGTTTTGAAGTCAGACTTCAGGGTCAGGGGGTTTTTTTGTGTGTTTATTTTTCTTTGTTTGGTTTTTCAAGCAGAGGCATGGGAGGGCATTTGTGATAAACAAAGCACTTTTTGCAGGACAAGAACATGTTCTTCTTTCCTGAAGAACATCCCTGTTTGTTCTCTTTGTGCCCTTCCTGGGTGGCCTAGAAAGCTGGTTTCTCCGTCATCTCTATTGCAATTGCTCTTCTTTCCCATAAGACCACAAATCTGCTCTGCGGTCTTGTCTGCTCTGGGAGATCTCTTCAGTGTTGGATAGCAGGAGTCAGAAACGTGGCACAACTCTGGAGGAGGGCAGGGACTTTTTGCCTAGGACCTTTGAAACACCATGACCTGTGTACGTGCACTTTCCTTGAACCTGTGAGCCTGGGAGAAAATCTGTACTTGCCCAGAACTTCAACCATTCACAAATCAGCTTGGCTTGTACAGCTAAATGGGGAAACAAGGAGGAAAAAAATGGAAATTTCCCTTGAATCACAGGGGTGCATATTTAAGCTTTTCATGGCATCGTTAAATGGTTTAAAATTCTCTGAAGGTCAATTTAGTTGGCATTTATTCTGTTTCGTATACTGTGGTCAGAGGAAATGAATGGGACTGTTGTTCTCACCCTTGCTTTATTGTTCAAGAATGGGGGTCTCTCAACAGAGCAGAAGATCAGTGAGTAATAATCCTGCTGAAAGGAATTTATTTTATTTTTTATTTTTTTACATTATGTATAACCTGTGAAACTCATCCTGCAGAAATCACAAGAAGAAAGTTTAATAGAAATCCAGAAGCTATTACATAAAGGTATGTGGCACCATCCACAGTTACTTCGGGGAGCATAATTGTATTTCTGATCATCAGCTACTCACTTAGCAAGTGAATACACCATTTCACAGCTTCTTCTACTCTGTGGCCTCTATTGGCTCAGTAATTCCCCACTGAATAGTACATACTCTGTGTGCTGGGGCCTAAGCTTGGCAAAAACAACCACAATACATATTTCAATTTTTACAGGATCCTTTCCAAGCCCAAGAAAGGAAGCCTTTAATTAGAATCAAAGAATCATTAAGTTTGGAAAAGATCTCCAGGATCATCAAGTCCAACCCTTAACCCAGCACTGCAAAGCTAATTTTTGCACTTCCCTCCTTCTTTGTATGTTGAAAAGGTTATGATCACATTTTTTACAGATCATTACTATCCATATTTGTTTTCTAAATTTTACTAGTTATTTTCAGCCACATCTGTCTACTTTTGTTTCCTGAGCCTCTCATCTCCTTCTTCTTGTTTTTTTTTTTCCCCTCTTAAGAGGATTCAGATAGGCCATTGTGTAACTCCTCTAACAGCTGCTATTTAATGCTTCTTGTATTTCAACTTACCTTGGAATGATTGAGTCTAATAAAAATACTTTGTGAAAAACTAATGAAAACCCGGGCATAAGGGTGTGCAGGGGAAATCATCTTGTATGGTCAGATATTGTTGGCATTCTTAAAAAACTTAAGGTCCAAAGACTGAGAAGATTGAGACCTTTTTAATCATCTACTTGCTGTGGATTTATTCTTCAAAGCCAGTGTCATTTAAGAGAAATTTAGACAAATAAACTTTGCGTTCTAGGGAAAGTTTATTAAAGATTAAATTGCATGGTTTTCTCCTCGAGCTAGTACCATGCTGTGCTTCCTTTACCTGGTCTTTTGTTTGTTCTTGCTCAATAACCTTTTCAGGAGTTATGTTTTGGAAGATAAATAGTTTATCTTATTCCTTCGACATTCTTTTAGGGTTTTGTTTTCCAAATTTCTCTTCTCATAGCTGAGCAGTTCAAGCTAAATCCTGGTATTATGGAAGTCCATGTTTACAAAACAAACCAAAAAGCTTCTGAATACATTTTACAAGCTTTTCAGGCTTTCTTTGTTTGGGTTTTTTTTAGGTAGAATACGGAGGTATTTTTCTCCCCTTTTTTCCTAAGTGAAGAAACATGGGAGCAATTTGCTCTTCTGTAGCTGGTGTAAAGTAGCTGTTAGTTGAGCTTGTCATTTGCAGCAAGTCAGGAAATTCTTTCCAGTGTGTCCAGATGCTTCCTGTGCACAAGGCTGGTGTCATACTTGGCACGTGATTAAAAAAAAACCAAAAAACCAGAAAAAAACCATCATCCCGAGACTGCTCTTTATTTGCTTTTAACCATGTCCTTTGGCACCATGGAGGGAAGACAGTCTGTCTTGCTGGTTGGATAGTGACACTGTGCTTGGGGTAGTTTGGAAGAACAGAAAAGAGCCATGTAAATTTTAATTATTTTTTTCCCCTTGACAAACCTTCCTTGTCTTTCCTCTCCATGTCACCTGTATGCTGTTCTCCTTGAAGTAATAGACTAATTCATAATCTACATGTCAGATTCTACATTGCTAAAAAAATAGTTATGGCAGCTGATACTTGTAGCAGTGCTGCATTTCAGAGGTGGCATTCTGTGGGGGAATTCGAGCTGACCACGATAAATCCTCTGGCTTCTTTGTATTATTCTCTTTACAAGCCTGTGCATGGGAAAAGTTTTGTAAACCATATGTCTTGGTTCTGCTTGTAAAACCTGTGGGCTGGTGGACCTATAAAAGAAATGGTTATGCATTTTCTACCTTTGGACAGGCCTCTCCTGGACTCCCAGGCACCACACTAAAGAGATACCCAGATAAACTAGATTCTCTCAAGAATAAAAGCAGTTTCCTATATTATCTCCTTATGTCCTTACAGCACAGTGTTGGGAATCTCATCCTCTGTCTCTGCACAGGTTGTAACTGGGTGTCATCAGGTCCCATAGTCCCACAGGAGGATGTGGAAAGAGGAGAATGCATGAGGAAACAAATACCAAGAGGAAAATTCTTTACGGAGGAATCATTTCAACAGGAAATGTTCTACTCCTTCCGGCAGAACTTTGTAACTATTTTCAAGAAACAAATTTCATTTTATTCCAGTTTTGCATTTACTTCTTGCTACTCCAGTTTCTTCTCTCAGAGAAGAGATGCATTTTGATCTTTCCAAACTTTACCTGTTCATCAGTTTTGATTCAGCAACAGGTCTTTAATGTACATGAAAGGTGTTAAGGGTTCTCCTGGACAGTACATTAAAACCAAAGGAACCCTAAGTTTTGGAGGGGCCTACTGAATATGCTTCTGCAGACTGATCACACAAGAACTGACCTGTCCTGTAGACTCACTGTGTTGTGTAACCCCTAAGCAGCTCCTAGGATTTCAGAGTTGCACCTGTCTGAGATGGATCAGAATCTGGCTGTTGCACAGATTCTGTGGTGCTGCCTGCTAAACTAGGGAAGGGAGGGAGAACACCAGCTTTCTCTTAAGAAACGGGAAAAACAGTGGAACAAAATGTATCAGACTTTCTCAAGGGGTGTTTTTTGAGCAGTTTAGCTATGTGTCTGAAACATAAACCATGTAAACACGGAGGATTATGAACATTTTCCAATTCTGATCTTACTGAAGCTCTAATTGTCCCCAGGTTTCAGGCACAGGACTTTGAAACAATTTAAAGATTCCAAAACTAAAATAATGAGATTATTACATAGGAGACTTTTATTATGGCAGCAACTATAATCTAGACCTATAGCTTAGTGTGGTTTCTGCAAGGAAAAGTGTGAACCAAAGTGGGGAGGGAGGATGTATGGGGGGGACACATGCTATGTTGTACGTGGTGCCTGCATGACAGGGAGTCAGGAGACATCATCAGGTCTTTTGTGCTAGTTTCAAGCTCTCTGGGACTCATGCTGAGTGGATGTGGCTGCCCTGCATGGCTTTAAAATTTTTTGCCTGCGTTTGGATGGATCTGTTTGTCCCTTGATGTGGTGTGCGTCATCTTCGACTGCTGGATTTCGTCAGGAGAAACTGAGTAGACATTGGGTGCGTTGATATGAGCAGTAGATTTTGGGGCTGAACCTGTCCCCTCACCTGCCACTCCAGTGAGGGCTTAACTAGCTTGTCTGTAACGAAAGATGGAGAAAATATCCAGCAGAAAATTTTGATGTCCTGATGTGGAGATGAAGCAGCACATATGGAGGGTGGTAATCTCTAACATTGGCTACCATCATTTCCTTTCTTGTAATTTGAGTGAAGATGCTGATGTGCTTAAAATTTAAAAATAGTTGATATTTAAAAATAATTTTCCCTTCATTTCACTATTTTATTTATTCAATGTAGTTGTGAGCTGTGTTCTGTAAGTGCCTCCACATCCAATTTTCCATATGGGAGTACAGAATAAACTTCAGAACACAAAAGATTGCATGAAAAGGTGGCATTGATTATACAAAATTACCATCAGAAGGCATATTATTATACAGAGCATTCCTTTTGACGTTATGAAACAGTTTTTAATTTAATATTAAGTTTAATCTGGCAACACTCAAATAATCAAAAGGCTTTGCAGTTTAATTTCTTGTGAGGAAGTGTCCTTAAAAGTAGTTATGGAAGTGTGCCAACAGTTTTGGAGGAAAGAGGAATTTAAATATAAGTTCTGCTGAATAATAATAATAAAGATCTTAATTGAAATCAATAATTTCTGGTCTTAACAGAGCTTGGTGAGAAAAGGTGAAATGGAACAATACCTAAACAATACCCAGCCTCAGAGTCCCAAATATCTACTAGCTGTGAAGTATGAGAGCAGCCTTGCTGAGAACAACTCTGTAGTTGGGAGTGCTGGTGAATGAGATGCTGGACATGACCTGGCAAATGTGGGCTCACACCCTGGAAAGCCAACTGTATCCTGGGCTGCATCCCCAGCAGTGTGGCCAGCAGGTCAGTGGAGGTGATTCTGCCCCTCTACTCTGCTCTGTTGAGACCCACCTGGAGTCCCACCTGGAGTGCTGCATCCAGCTCTGAGGCCCCCAGCACAGGAAAGACATGGACCAGTTGGAGCAGATCCAGAGGAGGAATCACAAAGATGATCAGAGCGATGGAACACCTCTCCCATAAGGAAAGGCTGAGAGAGATGGTGCTGTTCAGCCTGGAGAAGAGAAAGCTTCAGGGAGACTTCATTGCAGCCTTTCAGTACCTGAAGGGGGCTTATAAGAAAGATGGAGAGAAGCTTGTTAGTAGAACCTGTAGTGATAGGAGACTGGGGTAATGGTTTTAAACTAAAAGATAGTAGATTCAGATTAAATACCAGATAAACATTTTTTTATAATCAAGGAGGTTGGTAAAATCTTGGAATGGGTTGCTCAGAGAGGTGGTAGATGTCCCATCCCTGGAAACATTCAAGGTCAGGTTGGACAGAGCTCTGATCTGGTTGAAGATGTCTCTGGTCAGTGCATGAGGGGTTGGACTAGATGATATTTAAAGGTCAACCCAAACCATTATATAATTCTAAGTAGTTAATGTCATGAGCACGCAAATGTAAACAAAAGTTTGCAAAGAAAAGGACTGGCATTTAATGGATATATTGCTTAAAAAGATGTAGGAAAAGCAGACAGCAAATAAGAGGATAAAACCCCATAACGTAAGCACCAATTTGTCTGTGGCTAAAGTTGAAAAATGTACAGTAGACAGTGGTGAGGTAAGACTTGTGTTTTGCAGTTATCCCTGGTTTTGGAGCTGCACAAGGCCTTGCATATCTCCTTTTTATCTCTATTCATGCCAGGGTAATATTGGCTTAAAAGGAAACAAAACAAAACAAAAACCCCAAAAACACAAACAAAAAACCCCAACCAACCAAACCAAACAAAAAAACCCAAACAAACCCACAGAGCCAAACCAAAACAAAACCACAAAAAGATGCCACCAGAACAAACAAACAATTACAAAAAACCCCAACACCCGAAACAATAGCCTAAGAGCTACACTTACAGTTATTAAAGTGGGATGAAAACCTTCACATGGTCATACTTTTTTTCCTTGTGTCTAGAGGCCACCACGGTAAGCAGGGCTGTGATGCTGGATCATTTGTAGCTGCCCACCTGGAGTCAGGAGGCTTCATAACTCGGAGCTGAAATGCAGAGATGGCAAAACCTGGAGCAGAGCCAGAAACTGAACCCTAAATTTCGGAGTCTGGGTAGCTGTGGTGAATGTGTGAGACAGGAGATTCCTGATCAGGATGGTTTGTGTTTGATCTCAGAAAATCTTGGGGGAGTTACTATAGTCCAAGACTTGAAAGACTGCAGCAGATGAACCTTGCAGAAAAGTGCTTACCTCCAGCATCATCCATGCTCAGCTCCCCATCACTCTTGCCATTGTCTGTGATGTTTTGCAGTCAAATTTGGGTTTTTTTTGTTGAGGAAGTGGTTAATTTCAGAAATAAAGGGAATGTTTTTAAAACGCATTAGAAAACATTCTTGCTGCACAGACATCAGGCTGTGAAATCACTTGGCAGGGGTGGTTTTATTTCAGCTGACCCTTTAATGGTCAGCTGCAATTTTACTCATAAGCAATAAATTGCAACCAATCAGACCATCATTTAGGGAGAAAAATAGCTCAACAATATGAAGTCATTGTAAAGCACAGGGCCAGATGAAAATATCCATCTTCGACATAGGCTTTGAATTCATTACGTTTGTGAAGATGGTAAATAAAAAGCAGAACCAAAACATTGTTCTTCTGTTTTGTGAGATGTATCTTGTAATCTATTCTCAAAAGATGAAACTGGAGGGATTGTAGTTAAACTTTTTTTCAAGATGATACTGTGTGAAGACGTCTCGTTCTTGCAACAGTACTTGAAACACTCAGGCTGCTGGCTGAGACTTGAATAATGGAATATAGTGTCATTATTACTTGCCTATGCCTCTTTAGCTACTATGAGGCAAAGATCACCTTTCTTTAAATAACCTCTGTGCAATATAAGGCCTGAGTGCT
>VYXB01001941.1:178948-202656 GCA_013397135.1 Pachyramphus minor | reverse complement strand
GGGTTTTTTCCCAGGGTACACTCTGAACAAGTCTTCTGAAGAGACTGAAATCTGCCCTCCAGAAGTCCAGCACAGAGGTTTTATTGATGATCCTCCTTGCATCCTCTATCATTTCAACAGCCAACTGTATCCTGGCTGCATCAAAAGCAGTGTGGCCAGCAGGTTGATGGAGAGGATTCTGCCCCTCTACTCCACTTTGGGGAGACCCCACCTTGAGTGTTGCATGTAGCTCTGGGGTTCTCAGTCAACAGCACAGGAAGGACATTGACCTGTTGGATCAAGTCCAAACGAGGACCACCAAAATGATCAGAGGGATGAAGCACCTCTCCTATGAGGAAAGTTTGAGAGAATCATATTTGTTCAGCCTGAAGAAAAGGCTTCAGGGTGACCTAACTGAAGCCTTCCAGTACCTCAAGCGAGCCTGCAAGAAACATGAAGAGGGATTTCTACAAGGTCTTGTAGTGACAGGACAAGGAGAAAGGCTTCCAACTAGATTAGGTACCACAAAGAAATTCTTTACTGTGAGAATGGTGAGGCACTGGCACAGGATGCCAAGAGAAGCTGTGGATGCCCCATTCCTCGAAGTGTTCAAGATCAGGTTGCATGGAATTCTAAGCGACCTTATCTAGTGCAAAGTTGCAACAAGGCTGCTGCAATCCCTCACTGCAGAGGGTTTGGAACTTCATGATCTTTAAGGCGCCTTCCAACCCCAACCATTCTCTGGTTCTGTGATTTTTAGAGAGGAGACATTGAGAAGTACTACAAAACCTGCTGGCTGGGCTCAAAGACTTCTGAAAGTTCATTTCTGGTCTCATCATTAGTATTTTTCCCCTTATTTAGAATTCATTTAGTTTAAGATGATAAAATGCTTGAGTTCATCAAAAATAGGAGTGATACTAGAAAACTGGCTCAGAAAAGATATCTAGTTATTTCTGTAGCAAGAAAATTTTTTGTTCCTTTAGTATTATCTGTAATTTTTACTGGCATATCAGTTTACAGACAGAAAGCCATCATGTGGCATTCCTGATGAAAAACACAAGCAGAAAGAGCAAACACCACAAATGAAAAGGTAAATGCAAACATGAAAATGGGATTTGCAAGGAACATTACAAATCAGGGCTTCTTCCATTAAGCTCTTAACTAAAACACAAACTTAGGAAAAGAAACAGCTATCTTTCTAAATAAGAACCACCTACTATAGTTTCAGGCTCCCCTACAATTCAAGCAGTCCTTTAGGCAGATTAGAACTCTGATGATTACATGTTAGCAGTTAAAGCCTTAACATAGTGGAACCAATTTCCTCTAAAGAATCTGTGAAGTACTACGCAGACAGAGGATCTCTTACCCTCAAAGCCCTTTCAGGTAAGGCTGCAAAAAGTCATGAAGAGACAGCTGTGGTCTAAATCTACCTTCAGATTTAGCAATAGCTTCTACTCTGTGGAAGACAACAAGCCTAGTGCACATTTACTCAGCCATCAATTGTCTTGAGTCTTCACCATTTTATTAGACAATGCTGCTGATGAAAAATAATGCACTTTGCTCCTTTGCATCAGAGTTATTCTCCCCCCCCTATGTAAACAACCATTCAGATAGTGCAAGGTTTTTCCACTAAAGGTTTGAGATGAAAAGTAAACTCTAGAAACACTTGATTGTTATTGGCATTCTGACAAGGTCAAAAAGACCTTACCTTTATAGCTCCTACCAGACACATTCATTTAGGAAAATCCTCAAAACAAGATTTTAGATGGTGCTGCACATCTAGAGCTTTCCCAAAACCAGATCTCCAGTAATTATTGCATCCTTTTCATGCAATTCACAGTACGGAAAGTAGATTACAAATAAAACACTAACTTAAATACTCAATCAAGCACTCTATACCACAGTAAAGTCTCCAACTATAACCTAACATCACATGGAGGAAACAAAAAGGACTAAATATTCATGGCATAACAAGATTCTAAACTACTGCCTAATTTGCACCTTTAAATAACAAGGATATTAACTGCTCTCAGATAAGCTGGAAAACACATTAACTTTTCAGTACATCAGAAAAATTTAGTTTATACTCTGTATTTCATAGCTCTTTTTGTTCATAACAGTGTAAAAAGCAGAATTAAAACCAACCAGTCAAATAAACTCTTATAAATCAAGCACCTATTATCTTAATATAGAGGGAGGAAAAATCATTCTGTGCATTTTTTAAACTGCTGGCAAGCTGGCTCATTACACAGTCTGTACTTTTAAACTGCTGAAGTTAATTTAACTTCTCAGCATTGCTAGAGACTTATGCCAGCTTAAGAAAGATGTTTGGAAAAAGCAAGCCCAAACTACAAAAAATGCAGGCCTGATGCTGAAAGGGGCAGAGAAGAAGCTGAGATGACTATCTTTACTAGAAAGACCAGTATAAATACCAGATGAAAGGGAGTAAAGAAGATTGAGACACATTGGTTAGAGATACCTGGCATAAGGACAACATATTATGTTTTAACATACAAGAAGTTATTTCCACAGAATACTGAGAAGCACGAACAACTTGCCCACAGACAGCTGAGACTCTCTGGGCAGAGCAGAAGACATCCAAAACCCAACTGGGCACCGACCAGGGCAGCCTGCTCTCCACTGACCCTGCTTTAAACCGGGAGCTGAACCAGAATACATCTCCTGAGGTGCTTGCCAATCTCTGCAAATCTAAGTAATTTCAGTCACTAATATAACTCAAGCACCTTTAACAGTGTTTAATAGACTAAAAAAGCTCAAGTACGTAGTAGATGGCTTGTTAATTACTAGCATCAGATCTAGTCATTAAAACTGAGCACAAGAAGAACACATCACATCTGTGGCTTTCTTTTTTCCTGCAATTAGAAAAAGTGCTACTGAGATGTTTCTACGCCATCCTTTTATTCTACCTGCACTGAGAAATAGAATTAATTTGTACTGTATTTAATTAACATTCAAATCCATCTGAAGGTACCAGAACACATTATGGCAAAACTACACATCAACTTTTACCTCCCCCAATTTTGTCAACAGCAACAATTCTTAACACGCAAGGTAAGGCAATGAGAAATTGGAAAAGAACTTTAAGTGATACCCAAGACCTTATTTCCCAGACCATAGTCAAGCTGTTAGTATTTTCTGGTTTAGTAGGGTTTTTATTTATTTGTTTTTTACTGCAGTTTCCAGCTAGCATTGGGATATAATTCACATGAATTCTGGCATAGAAAGATGGCATATCACCCACACATTCATCATGGAGTGATACTTTTAAAGTGACTCTTAGAGAAAGCACCAATAATAAAACCAAGGATTTAGTTGTGTGACACCCTTAACCAGCATATATGGATGAAGAATTCATACACACAACTCCAGAAGAAACTACCTAGCAAACCAGCATTCAACATTTAAAATGAGCTCAATGTTGTTGATTATGAACTGATTACAGTTCTTTGCACAGTTTTACATTTACCTTGCAATTCCATTTTATCACAAAATACATTCTACAACACAGACAAGTACACCTGTCTTCTCAAGAGTACATTAAAGCATTGCATCACTCAGGAGAATAGCCCATTTTTAACTTATAAGCCTCACTTTTCCCCCTAAGCTTATAGACTTGCCGCTGTTACCAGAATAAACAGCTAAGCAAATCCAAGACCTGTGTCAAGACAACATTTTTCAAAAGAGTCCTACCGAAAGTACCCTTTACTTTCTAAGGAAGTCAATGTAAACCATGAATTAACAGACTTAGCAAAGAAGTTTGAAAAATAAGACTTTATGCTTCAGAAATTTTTGACAAGGATGTACCAATTTGATATCCAAGGAACTGTATCTCCCCAGTTCTATTCTGACATTTCTACTGCACAGTCTACCCCCTCAAGGATGTTTGGGACAGCATCTTTATGAGCCAGAGACAGACAAGATGTGACATGCCTTTACAGAGGCTTCAGAACTGAATTCTTCAATGCTAAGGAACAGCTGTATGCAAGCCATAAAAAGGAAAAAACACACTTAGGAATGAATTGAAGTAGAAGGAAATTGCCTCAAACAGTAACTGTTGCTTGATCAATTGTGCAAGTTCATCTTCACTGTTTTGGCTTTCTAGGATTTTTCCCATACACATATTAAATCCTGCCTATGTAATTCTTCACCAAGCAGTGTTTCCACCAACATCTCTGGAAAGCACTGTTACACCAAAGTAATTCCACTGCCACCATCCATATCTTGCCTGACGCACTTGTTAGACTGAGTACACCTGTGTTCGTCTATTACAAACACCTCTGCAGTGCTGTAGCTACCAAGCATCTCCAGCTTTGGTTACCTACTGACACTGTTTTGCTCCAACCCTCTATCCTGATGGATGCAACAATGAGAAATTTTAAAACAGTGTTTCAAAGAGCTGACAGACAAAAGAACTAGACAACAGTTCAGTGATACTACTCAAATCAGACATCTCCTAATTACTTCTACTTTAACATCTACAACCTGACTTTCACCACATACCTACCCCAAAACGCAAACATGCCTATTTAACAAAGTCATACCTAGAAACAAGTAACTCTGCTGGTAATTCAATGCACTCATACTTTTTACATAGAATAGTTTTGAAGTGTCAGACACATGATGCACAAGGGTGCACTAAGAATAGAGTAGAAACAATCCTGGAACATAACCAATGGCCCTGTTTTCTTGGCCTTACTAGTATCTTGCTAGCTTGGCCTTTGCAAAAGCAAAGAGCTGTCATGAAAAACAACTCTTATCAGAACCAACCACAGCTATTCTCAAGAGGCCACCTCTGCTTCCAGGAGCTTCACACAGCATATCAGGCAGGTGAGAGAACGTCACCACAGCTGTAGATTTAACTTTTCAATTCATCCTGCATTAATTCAGCAGAAGATTTACATGAAAATATAAAGACAGCTCGTACCTTAATATGAACAACAGGAGCTTATGGATGGAGGAGTAGACAACTGCAATGTCAATAGTTCACTGACTGCTCAGAGGTCCCACCGCAAACACAGCTACCTGAAGTCTTCACCGGTTTCATTCATCTCCAGAGTGGACAGCATTACATGCCGCTTCTCAGAAATGACTGGATAATGTGCAAATCCCAGGTCACTTACAATCTATACATTAATACAATTTCCTACCCAAGTATTTGTGATGTGGAAAAATAAGGGAAGAAAACGAGCACAGGTCTGGGTTCTTGAATCATTTCCAATGATGTTCTACTGCTACACAACAGTAGAAGGTTTCAACGGTGCATAGACTTAGCTTGAGCAAGATGAGTTTCATAACAACAATAAAAAAAGGCAGGAAAATATTGATTAGACAGCAAAAAGCTGTGCTCTGGCAACACCCACACAGTACAGTAAGTCATAAGCACTTCCTAATTAAGTAACAGCACAGCAGTTCTAGGAAAGTATACTGCAGATAACTATCGGAAAGCGTACTTCTAGCAAAAGAGCCAGAGATTGCCAGCTGTTCACAGTTAAGAATATTCCAAGTAACACTCTCCTTAATACACATATTACATTAGCCTGGTTCACTAAAGAAACCGACCTTGAGAAGACAATATTTTTAATTCAGTTGAAAAGTTGCTAAATTCACTGGACTGAGAGGACTTATAAAAAGTCAGGTGGGCTTTTTTAGAAGAGGGTGACCAAGAATTCCTTTTACATGATTTCTTCTTGACACAGCTTGGAAAGGATGATATTGATGATCTGTCCTATGTATTAGCAAGCAGACTCTGAGGCAGAACCACCTCTGAACATCTAGTCACAGAACAAGCATTACTACGGACATGGAAGAGTTCCATCTGACTTCCACAGCTCTGGAGGTTTATCCTTCCTTACAATATCAGTCTCTTTCCAAGGCTCTCAAGTTTCCTTTGTTCTTGTTCGCATGAATGGATTCAGCAGCTTAGATACAGAGCAAGCTTCTCCACACTGTCGTTACCACATTCTGCTTGCACAGCTGGATGTTTGCTAGCCCCACCCATCATCTGCAGGGTCTACTTCACTCCAATGCATGAAAATTAACCTGAGGATTAAATCCTGAGCAACAGGATTTCTCCTCAGAAAAGTGGAATCAGAAAGGTAGAAGAGACAAGACCTTACCACTAATTCTCTTAGACCAAAACGTTAACTGAAGTTAATGTTTTAATTCTATAAAGGCCAAGACACAAAGTGCCACATTTCAACACAGAAATCATAGAATGCTTGAGACTGGAAAGGCCCAGAGTGGGTCATCTAGAGCACATTGCACAAGATTTTATCCAGACACTTCTTGATTATCTTCAGTGAGGGAGACTCCATCTCTCTGGCAATCTGTTCCTGTGCCCAATCACCTGCACAAGCAAAGTCCTTCCTCATATTCAACCGAAACTTCTGCGCATCAGTTTCTACCCACTGTCTCTCATCATATTGCTTGGCACCACTGAGAAGAGCCTGGCTCCCCGCTCCTGACACTCTCCCTTCACATACTTACAGACATGGATGAGGTCTCCTCTCAGACATCTCTTGTCAAGGCTGAACAGGCCCGGTTCTCTCAGCCTTTCTTCACAGGGGAGATGCTACAGTCCCTTAACCATTGTAGCAGCTCTCCACTGGACCTGCTCCAGGAGCTCTATGTCTCCCTTGCATTGAGCCCAGAACTAGATAGAACACTCCAGATGCAGCCTCACAAGGACTGAGCAAAAGGGAAGGATCACCTCCCTCGACCTGCTGGCACTGCTTTTCCTATTGCACTCCAGGAGACCACTGGCCTTTTTGGTCACAAGGACACAGTGCTGAACCATGGACAGCTTATTATCCACCAGGACCCCCAGGTGCTTCTCCATAGAGCTGCTTTCCAGCAGGTTGGCCCCCAGCCTGTGCTGGTATATATTCTTCCCCAGGTAAGGACCCTGCACTTGCCTTGCTGAATTTCAGACAGTTCTCTGCCCATCTCTCCAATCTGTCAAGGTCCTTCTGAAGGGCTGCACAGCCCTCTGGGGTATTGGCCACTCCTCCCAGCCTTGTGTTACCAGTGAAGGTGCCGAGGAGGCAGCAATGGATAGGCCAAAATATACCGGGCCCAGTACTGACCTTTGGGGGACACCTCTAGCAATAGGCCTCCAGCTAGACCCCACACCACTAATTTTGAGCCTCTGGGATAACAACATAATGGCTCGTTATGGGCTAGCAGTCCCATGTGAGAATTCTAGACCCACTTAGCTCCTCCTCTTTAAGGAGAAAAATTTCTTATTCATCTTAAGATGCATTTAAAGAAGTAACGTGACTGTGGAAGACAGCAACCATTTTGGTTTTGATCTCTACAGACAATCCCAATACCTATGTGGGAAGAATGGCTATGAGGTGGAATACACCAGAAGTGCAGTTTATGACTGACAACACCACGCCAAGTGGTGAGGCTGAAACCTGAGGGATGGGTAGAACTCCGTAGCAGGTTGTCCAGAGAGGTGGTAGATACTCCATTCTGGAAAACATTCAAGGTCAGGTAAGATGGGATTCTGAACAACATAAAGATGTCCCTACTCTTTGCAGAGGGGTTGGATACGTGACCTTTAAAAGGTCCATTCCAACCCAAACCATTCTATGATCCTTATTTTTTCAGTGCCTTTAGAGGCCACTCACATGAGGCACACAGTACACTCAAAGGACAGCAGGCAGAGAAGAACACATTAGTATAAAGGTGAAGAATCTGAAGCACAACCAATAGCCATTCACACTAAAATAGTCATATTTTTCCATAGTCTATAACCCTCCAGGTAGTTATCTGGTTTTTCATGGTTCGTCCCACAGAAGACACTGGCATAAGCTGCTTAAACACATATTCCATTTCTTCCTACCTCCGAGGCCCAAGAAAACTGTCCACATTATATTGCAAGTTAAATATTTTTTGAAGCAAAATGAAGTAAACACAGAACAAGGACGGCTGGCTATTGTTAAAATATCTAGTCAGAAGCAATACCTTAACTATTTACAACCCCTCTGTACCCCCTCTGCCACCACTGCTTTTCATGGTCAGAAAAGTACTTCACTGTATCTCTGCACCCTAATCCTCCTGAGATCACCCAGTATTACACAATATAGAAGAACAGACATCAAGTAAGGTACTGTTGATACAAACAAGTTGTGACCAGTTGGTCACATACTGATAACTGCCCAAGAGGCGTGCCTTTCACATATTACCAGCTCATAACCGGGAACAGAAGTACATGCCAGAAGCATTATTGTCAAAAATAAGTAGTTACAAAGCTTTCACAGTTTTTCTTTGCTATACAGAAGTCCCTCTTGCATAAAAGCACATATATGAGTCTTTTGACTCCCTTATTAAAGTTACCATATATGATGCCACAGTCACTTCCACAAATCAAGAAACTAGAAAAGTACCAAAAGTTATGTCTGGAAGAACAGGGATAACCAAGTCTAACACACTATAAAGTAAACCAGACTTACACTGTATTGCTGCATGAACAGGCTTACTGTGATCACTACAGCCATCTTCTATCTTCCGTGTCATTTGCTGAATCTTCCCATTTCTCATCTCCTTTTAAGCCACATTCCCTCTCCTATTGAATCAAATGCTGTTTTAACAAGCAAAGACAGGTATTACCCACACCACATTACCCTGATCCACAGGACATAAAACCTGCCTCTGAAAAAGCCTGAACCAGGCCAAAGCTCAGGCGTGTTCTCCTAGAGGTGCATCCAAAACACCCTCTGCCATATGAAACAATATTCTCCAAAATAAAATTTTAAAAAAGTGGTAAACCTCTCACACCAATACACAAGCAACACCTGTTAATATCTTCTACTTTACACAGACTGGGCCAATGTCAGCCAGTAGCTCTCTCATTACAGCTCACCTCTTACAGAGAGGCAATCACAAACATTGCTAGCCTGTCATTCCAGCTGTCAAAGGATTGCCATTTGGCCTAGAACTGCCCTTAAGGATTTTCAGAAAAGCCTCCTGACAACCACTGCTCTCAATGGTTCATGCAGAGGTGCATACTTTTAACTTCAAGAGGGCTCTTAAGACTACTTAAATTCTAAATATAAAACCTGTTCATCTCTAGCCTGATCCCCACCAGGAAAGTAAGTTCAAATAGACCACTGTTTATTCTTTTAATAAGCCAACTTACCTAGGAAAAGAGACTGCTAAATTCTTGTCTTTCAAAAGAACAGTAGCATGCAGCCCCTCAGAATTAGTGAACATTTGGCTCTATTACCATTGAGGAAAAAGTTTGTGGAAAAACTGTTAACTGATTATATGCATTATTTGTAAAATAGACTCACAGGGCAGTAACAATACTAATTGTTCAATATGTCTACATCCCAAATGCCTACATTCTGAAGGACTGGAAGAATATCCAAGCAGTATTACAGATGTTAAACAGCACCAAAAAAAAATGAATTTCACCTTGAAAGGCACTGTGCTGGCATTTCTGGTTCAATGTTTCTTTCTTCTATAATCCTCAAACACTGCCTTGCCATTTTTCCAGTAAGTGCATTTTTTTAGGCTAAAGTGGCAGAGAGATGAATTTGGGCCAGTAGGAACTTCACAAGGTCTCCAAAGTAACACTCCACCCACAGCAAGATAAGCCATGTTTCAGGGTTTAAAACCCTCCAAGGGAGACAGCAGCATCTCCATGGAAGCCAGACCCACTGCCCAGATGTTCTTGCAAAAGGAAAAACTTTCTCTTTTCTCCTTCCTCACTGGCCCAACTCAGCTTGCTGCCCACCAGGCTCAGCACCTCTTGTCCCTAGTCCTCCTGGCATCACTGCCAGGTCTTTGCCTGCCCAAGACAGGACTTCACATACCTCCTGTCAAAACTACATGGGGTCCCCAGTAGCCCCTTCCTCTCACTGGTCCCTAGTCCTTCCAGACAGCAGTCCTGACCTTGAGAACACCAGCCTCATCTCTCAGTTGCTTTCTGCAAACTTGATGAACATCAACTTTCTCCCTTTACCCACATCACTTAATAGTATATCCAAGACGTGGGACAGACACCCAAAAATCTCCAATTGTAACAATCCTACCAGTCTTCCACCTATGTAGTTGTCCACATAAACCTTATCTCAAAGATTCTGCTACTCAGTACTGTGGGTAACCATATGAAGAGTTATGCTCAACTTGTCAATGCAGATTACATTTATCACTTCTCATCCACAGACCTGATAATTTCCAAAATAGCCTTGGTAAATCAATGCTAGTTGCTTTTGTTTTAATTTGCACAGAAATTACTTCAAAGATGACTGTCACAATGATTTCCTCGGGGACAACAGTGAGGCTCCCCATATAATCCTTACTGAACTCACTTCTAATAGCAGCAAAACTTGTTCTCCTCCAGTCACAAGAAACCTTCTTGATCATCTTATCTATCAAAAATACTGAACAGTGGCCTCACCATGACAGCAGACAAATCTCTCAACACCCCTAGATCCATGGCTCTGAAGCAGTTGAGATTTCTCAAGAGATCACAGGCCTGATCCTCTTCCTACTCCCAGCATCTTGGTCTTCCTTGCACCCTCTGTGAAACAAGCTCAGGAGACCCTGCCAGTGAAGACTGAGGCAAAAAAGGGGCATATCACAGAACGTTGTCTACCCGTTGCCAGCAACTCATCTGCTCCATTCACCCAGAAGCCCAGTCCACTCTTTTTATTCTGCTACTGCTACATTATTGATAGAAACCCATGTTGTTGCCCTTAACATCCTTTACCAACTGCAGGCGACCTCTAGCTTGTCTTTACCTTCTAACACCACTGTCTTCGTTCACCGCCTACGCTTCTCTATGTCTTGCCCTCACTTCCTGCTCCTTTACACCTCTTTTTTGTACTGCAACTCAGTCATGAGTTGTTTGTACCACCAAGCCTGTGTATGACTATTCATTTTCCTAAGAGCTAAAACCACAGAATCATTTACATTGGAAAATATGTCCAAGATCATCAAGTCTAAACTTTGACTGATCAGCACCTTGTCAACTGGACTGTGGCACTAAGTGTCTTACCCAGTTGTTTCTTGAACACCTCCAAGGATGCTGACTCCACTACCTCCCTGGGAAGTCTATTCCAGTGGATAAGAACCCCTACTGCAAATGAATTCCTCCTGATGTCCAGTCTGAACCTCCCTAGGGCCCAGATTGAGGCTATGTCCTTCAGATTAGCTCCGCAGGGAGAAGAGGCCAACACCCACCTTGCTACAATTTCTTTTCAGTTTGTTGTAGAGGGTGATAGGGTCCTCCCCTGAGCCTCCGTTTCTCCAGGCTGCACAACCCCAGCTCCCTCAGCCACTCCTCATAGGGCTTAATTTTCTAAACCCTTCCCCAGCTCTGTTTTTCTCCTCTGGACAAGCTCCAGCATCTCAATATTTTTCTTGCAGTGAGGGGCCCAGAACTGGACACAGCACTCAAAGTGGGGCCTCATCAGTGCCAAGTACAAGAGGTCAGTTACTGCCCTGGTCCTGCTGGACACACCATTTCTGATACGAACCCTGTTGACTTCCACTAAAACTCTTACTCTTCAACTGCAGAATTTTAAAGACCTCCTCCAGAACTCCCATGTTCTTTGCTTGCAATCCCAGAGCTCTGTGGCCCACTTGTTTTATTTCAATCTTCCCCTGACTATCACTGTGGCCCAAAGGGATAAGCAGCAAGTAGTGGGCAATGTCCAGGAGCTGAATGAGTCTCACCAGAACCCCTATACCATCTTGAATCACACATCTGACAGCTATTTCACTTCCACAACAGCACGTCTGTGAGGCATATGCCTCCGCAGCTCACTGAAGTCAATCTCTGGCCTCCACCATCAATGCCTACTTCTATACACTGCTGGCTATGGCTATTACTATGGCTCTGCACTTACACTGTAGATTCAGATCATCATTCCTTTACCGTGGATACTGAAAAACGACATCAACAGCAATGAGGCCTTACCATCAGTATATCACTGGCTAAAAAGAAATGACACCTGAGTAGGCAAATTTTAACATCCAGTCACTTGTTAACAGACAGACTTGAAAACTTCAGTTGGAAATACTATGCATCTGAGTATACCATATAACATGAATCCTAACTCTTTCACTGCTCAGAACACAGGACAAAGACCCAGCAGATAGAGACAATTTAAAGACTCACTGCTAGTGAAGGACTGCCTATCTTCAATCATGGCAGTGAACACAAGACAGTAACAGCAGTCACCCAGGACATAAACTGTTGGTAGGACAAACTTCAGCAGCTGATTTTTTTGCCTAGCAAATAAAAGAAAAATGGAGCAAGTCATGTGCCACAGAACTATTTATTTCCTACCTAAAAATTAAGAAGTGTCCAACTTCTGACTCCCTCTTGGGAAGGACAGGATGTGTGACTGTCAGAAATACCTGCTCCACAAACACTTAAAAGCCTTATCAAATGTCAGCATGAATGAAGACAAATCTGTTCTCAGTTAGGTACTCATACAGAAATGCATTACTTATACACAGCAAGCATCCCTTCCTGCAAGTACGAGAGTACAGAAGAAAATACAAAGTCTTTCACTAACAACACCCTGTATGCACATTCCTGGTCCAGTTTAAAACCTAGTTATTCCTTGTTAATCAGGTGACAGAATTTGAAGAAGCCACATCTCACAGGCACGCAAACATTACAGCACACATACCTAAAACTCACAAGCGTTTTAAACACACAGCACAGCCATCTCCACCCTTATTTATCATTCTGCTTAGCCAGCTATGTCCAGCCACCAGTGCACACCTGACTTTTCAGAGATTCAATGCCCTCTGACACAGACCAAGCCACTAACCTACCTGGTGCCTTTCCAGACACCCAGTCTACAACAGAACCAGCCAGTACAGAAAAGAGGATGACAAAGATTCTTGGGTCAAGAAAAAGACAAAGAAAACCATTTAACAATCAAATGGGCAAAATCAGCTCAACTTGAGGGAAATTAGTGCACTGCAATTTAAAGTGGATTTAGCTAGTAAGAACAAAAGCAAAATTAAAGCACCTTCCAGTCTTCTTCACTCCCATTTCCCTTAATCAATTTCCATCCTTCATTCCTAACTCCTCTGCCTGCTGCCCACCACAACTCAGGGGGGTGAGGGGAACAGAGGCTTACAGACTCTTTTACTCTATGCTCCAGCAAGCGTCCTCAACAGCCAGCAGCAAGAAACATCCCCCTGCTATGGCACAGGGTCTTCCACAGGCTGCAGTGCATGTACCTGCTCCAGTATAGCCCTCTCCATAGGCTGTAGGTAACAGCCTGTTTCTCCATGGTCACCTCCCCCATGCTGCAGAACTACACCTGCCCCAGCCCAGGAGATTCATTATTTTCCTCTCCTCTTCTGAACCTAGTGCTTGCAGGGCTGCTTCCTCACACTTTCCCCCCGCCCCCCCCCATCAGTCTTCTCCACATTTTGTCCTTTCCTAATCAGATGTTCACAGAAGCACCACAGACTTCCACAACAGGTTTGGCTGGGTTCTGTAGCAGTAAGACCATCATGGATCTGGCTGGCACTGACCATGTCAGTTGTATGGACAACCCTGGACCTCTTCCCAGAGAACTCATGCTGCCTCAAAACCCTGCCTGAGACAACCAAAACAGTGAGCTACAACTCCAGAGATGAAGTCAGAGCCAGTCTCACCCAAGTCCAGACACAGACTGGCATCACCCAACTAAAAAGTTCCCATGTCCTCCTGAAAGTCTTCAAGGCTCCTTGGATGCTGCTTTGCTGGAAAACTCTGCAGTGTTCAGGAGAACCTTAGCTATTTATGAAGTTTGCTAAGACTCTGGACAAAGCTCCTATTTCTCAGCCAGCACAGAGCTAACAAGCAATAACACAACTACCCCATCTCAGTGCCTACCACCATGTGATGTCCTTCACTGACATGCAGCAGGCAAAACAACTGGACAAAGGTCCTGCTTCCTACATTACTTTGGCTCCAAACTGGTGTTTTCTTCTCCCTGCCTCCTCAAGCCCAGGATTTCCTCCTGGTGGCTTTGTCACTTCACTATTTCCCACACCACCATAGTATGTCCTGGAGGGGCTAGGGAAAGGGGAGGCACCTCCACTCCTTGCCAGCTGCACCAAACAGTCTCTATGGGAACCAACACCAGCTGGTTAAAAACCAGGCATGCCCAAACTCAGTTAAAATCAATCTAACTGTCAATCTTCAGATGATGACTTATTTTGCTGGAGAGGGTCAAGAGCAAGAGGAAGAAAAACTACTTTTAGAAAATGCCATGGAAGAATAAGCGATGAGGTAGCCTACTTCAGGAACTATCTACACTAGAAGCTGGGCACAGAGGTCACTCTGCTATAGGAATAACTTCTCACTATTATTTAGTCCACTCTAGCTTTGTTCTACACAAAGCATCCATTTCTGAACATGACCTGCAAGAAAGGCTTAGGCTCTGAACTAAAACTGGCTAATACAGATAAGTGACCTGTAGGAAATTGCTCAGGGAACACTTTCTTGATCCAATAGCTCAAAGCCTGGCCTGATAGTTTTTTTGTTCAAGAAGCTGTAGAACATAATTCTTCAGGCTAGGAGATAGAGTGCATTACTTCCTTGGCCAAACCTGAAGGCCTACAAAAAAACATCATCACCTAGGATTTGGAAAGAATCTTCAGTGTTTTTCCATCCATCCCTCTTCAAGTCAAAGGAGGGCAAAACCTCTGTAGTGTAGACTATCAAGTAGTATAAGCTTAAAAGCAAATGTTTTTAAATTATTCACAAAGTGAGCACGATGATGCCACCAAAATTTCGATTTGGAGGTTGTCACTGACTTAGTATTGTAGTGTCTGAAGAGTAACTTCATCTCTTTGCTACCTCCACAATACTTCTATGTTTCAAGAAAGTGATGCTCCTATTCCCATTTATTAATCCTGTTGTATAACTTCCATATTTTTCAACCAGCTAACTCTTCAGTCCATACACATTGCACAGAAAACATATACCATTCACATTCAAGTGTTCAAAGCTGCCCAGGCACTATCATCTTGTACCTGAGTGTACCATTTCTCATCCATTTGTGTAGGTCACTGTAAAGTCCTGCATACACCTACTGCATTTGACAGCAATTTACTCACTGTTTTCTTAATTTGGACTAAACATATGATTAAAATCACATGTCTACAGCTCTAATAGCCTGACAGCTAGATGTTTTAAAATGCACGCAGATAAAAACAGCACAGCCTTCTTAGGTCAAGCAAGTCAAGAAAAGATGCATAAATCAGTTTTTAACAGGGCAAGTCAACCCAATTTATCAAACAAGAAGACAGCTACAATCAGGTGGTCATTAATTTTCAGTGCTTGAATATTTGAGCAAGTAGTAGCAACAGTCACAAAAATTAGGTCCCTGATCTTGGTCACTCTCTCAGGACGTGTGAAGATTATGGAAGATTGCTATGCACAAGTATAAGCTAAATCTGCTACTTCACAGTTAATTAAAGTTAAAAAAAAAAAGGAAACCGTTCCTACAGAAACTATCAATTCTTTTTCTGTTCTAATGCATGGTTTCCAATAGGAAACCTGATGCATCCAATCATTTTATGGAATTCATACCAAAGACAGGCAATTTTCCTTAGCACTTCTTTAGGAACATTGACATACCTTGTTTCAGAACACCTAAACATGTTTCAAAACAAGTAATGCTTACTCCACTTGCTTATACAGTATGCAGTGTTTGTAAAGATCCAAAAAGCCATATCCACAAAAGAAAAACAGGTTGCATTTTTGCCACAGCAGAAGTCCGTAGTATCTACTACTTTTGCAACAGCTACTTCTGAAAGACTAGATTATCAAACCTAGTAATTAATACTGAACTCTACATTTCTCCTAATGCTAGCAAACTTCCACAGAAAGTACCCCTCAGAGACACAGTCCTCCTAGATTCACACAACAGTCTGGGTTGGAAGTGATCTTTAAATTACCTAATTCCAACACTTGTGCCATAAGGAGGCACATCTTCATTGGATGAGGTTGCTCTAATCTTTGAATCCGTCATCTGTGTTACAATGCTCAAGGTGGAAGCAGTCAGCATCTCAGACACTGAATTGTACACAACCTTCCACATAAAAAAAGAAACCCTACAGCCCAGTTATAATTTCAGCACAGAAGAAACCCTTGATCAGAGGTATAAAAGAAAAAAACCAGCCTTGGTCTCTGTCACGATGGCTCGTTTTATATCCTTCAGCTGCACTGGTTCAGTGGAATTTCACTACAAGAACCACTCTCCTTAAAAAAATGGCCTCTATCAAGAGACAAGCATGACTCCATTAAATTTTCTTTCAGTTTGCTCAGCTGTTACAGAAAAAAATTCAGCTACTCAGTTGGTTAATGAGGCTGTAACTCTCATCTTGCCTACCAACATCTGAACCATGGATGCAGTCCAAGACAAGTGCTACTGCTACGCCAAGTTTCACAGTTTAGCTACCTGAATGCAAAAGCAGCTTCCAAAGTCTTCTTCACTTTATGCAGTTCACTTTGTCAGCAGTTTCCCAGTTCCCTTCAGAATGGGTGCTCTGGCCAGATTAGCAATAGCAGTTTTAGGTCAGGACCTCAATTTGGGCTTGTAGTTCAAGGTAAAAGCACATTAAAATTAAAAAATTCCACTCATTAATAAACTAATTTCTACTGCATGCAAGCAGTACATACATAGTCTGTTACAAGCAGCATATGGTGATTTAGAGTTATGACTTTAGTTGTCTCTCTTTTGGAAACAGAAAGCGGTTTCTAATGCTTATTTCGGCAGAAATAAACCACAGCAGGATCTCTGAAATTTCTACATGTTACTAGAGATAAAAATAATACCTTAATTACAATTATAGCAGGTATAGGAATTCTAAGATTTAAAAGCTCTTCTTAAATCAACTGTGACACAGAACCAGTAATTATTCACCTCTAGTTATGCTTGCTGCTTTCGAAAGTGGAGATGAGCAGTAGATACAGAAAATCTAAATAAATCCCAAGATCTTGCTCTGCCTTTAAACTGAGTTGATGCATATTTAATGTTAGTGGATAAATAAAAACAGAGGTTTAGAAGTAGTTTCCTGGCACTTCAAGAGGACAAACAAAATGGATGGCACTGAAACAAAGAGTCCATTACAAAACTAAAAACGAAACATAAAGAAGGCATGTATGCTACTAGTGCTCCTGCAATCTGTTACCCACTTCAGCGCAATGGCTATGCATGTATATGCTCAAAGAAAATCCAGAAATCCAAACAACCCACTCACAACCTCTTCCTCCGCTATGATGGATGGATGGCCCCAATACCTACTACCTCCTGCACCAATCTTCTTTACCAGAACCACTCTTTAGTAGACCAGAGATTCAAGGGACTACCTTCTCCTCACCACTTGCACCACAGGGTCACCTGGAGGAGTGTTGCAGAAACCTTAACTACTTCTGTAGCTAAACAAGTATATTTGTGCTCATTGTTCTATGACCTAACAAAAGCTTTAAGGCCATTCAGCACACACTTCTCCAAAGAATCTGCTTAAGTCCAGGCATAGCTGTGTCCGCAGCACATAAGGGAGAAGACTAACTTCAAGAACGCATTCAGAGGAACCTTAAAAATAAGTTAATAACAAATACAAACTCAAGCAGTGCTCCACTTTGGTAATGAAGCTACAAATCACATGCCACAAACACTTAAAAAAAAAGAAAACTGGCAAACTCACAAGGCCAAGTTTGAAGAGTAGGCATACAAAGCCTTGCCCTTCCTCTGATATTTAGGTACTTATTTTCTCACTTTTGGTAGTGATTGTACCACATCTAAAACAGGGAACTTAATTTCTTAAAGGCACTTTATAGTTCTATTATTAACAAGAGACATTATCATGAAATCCTTACCTGATTTTGTCTACATGAAGGTATGTTAACAGCAAGCTTTACCTAACACAGCTTAAAACCAAAACCCTGCAGTCTCCTACACACAAAGGTTGACTGCCCAAATCTCACTGTACAGAGAGACAGATATAGGTTTAACACTGCCAAAAACCTATTTTTCCCTGCAAAACTCCGTTTAGAAACTGTTAACATTTGGAACATACCCACTACTCATGTTGAAATTAAAGACAATGCCAACAAAAGGAGCCCCCTTTCAAATATTCATGCGCCACAGCATTTAGTACAGTCCGAGTACCTGAAAAAACCACTGGAATCACTACCTCATCATGGCAATTCAGTGAGGTGGAAATGGCAGACTATCCATCTGTCAGGCCTTCTCCTCTACCTCACTCAAGGTAATACGACATAAATTTTCATCAATACATATAATAAACAATAGGCAACTACTGTTTATTAAAAAAACAAAACACCACAGGAAAGATAACTCCAACTACCCCCTACTGAACATAATTCTACTCCTGAAAAAATTATGTTAAGAACAGTACTGGAAAATACAATCAGCAGTGAAACTACTGGTAGAGAATTTGAATTTACATTACTTTTCCCTTTCCATGGCTCAATCTCCTCCTCTCAAACCTTACCAAACCAAATCAAAGTTAAACCTTACCTAACTAAATCAAAGTTAAAACGATTAAGGCATTTGTCTACAAATACTTATCTGCATTTCCAAGAAATCAACTCTGTTCATCCATTCTGTAAAATAAATCCTACTAATTTCACTTCTGACATCAAGATTTGAAGTACAGAAGAATATCAACAGTCCTGCAACCATTCAATTGCAATTTCATTCCACAAAAACACATAAAGCTTATTCAGATAAATCTGACTAAGCACCTAGTTAAGGAAACTCATTCTGATGAATCTGAAAGCAAATGCAGCTAGCACAGACCTACCAGAAAGGCTCGTCAACACAGTGAATATTCCAGTACACCCTGAATACCCTTTCCTACCTCTGTGTAGACTGTTTTGCAACGTATTTAAATGTTAAAGCATACTCTGTTTTACCAGTACTCAGGCTGTAAGCATTCACAAGACTCCATATACACACTCTACAGCATGTTACAGCAATTCAGTTGATCTCCATAGTATAACACTTTCTACCTGTACTCCATGATCAGCTGAAGAAGTCAGGAAAGCATCTTAAGGCCATCAGACAACATCTCAGCACTTCAGTATTTTCTTGCTTCTGAGTCATAGTCAGCTGTTGCAAGCTTACTGGGATATACCTATTTCTTTACTAAATGCAGCAATCCAAGCTACTTGCTCTTGCAATGTCTGACAGCCTCATTTAATCCCAGAATCTCTTAGCTGTTTCTATTCAGCAGCTGGACTACTTGGAGCCATGAGCAATATCAGGACTGCGTGAGAGAATGGCAAATCAGTATCACCAATGTTTTACAAAGTGGAGTCTAGAACTTCCTAGAATGGGAATGATTCTGATCCTAGGCTGGTACACTCACTGCCAACACATTTAAACACCTAACTCTCATCCGAACTTTTATTAATATAGCTTTTTTCAAACCCTGATTACATCCAGGCTTACTGCGACTACCAAAACAAAGTAAGACCCTTTTTGCTTAAGTATAAGAGGACCATGAGGAACAGTGGCTCAGCCAGAACAGGAAACAGTGTGATACTAGTTTAATCTCCATCTGGAAAATTTCATCTTGTTCCCAACTTCAATTTTTCAAATGCATGCAAGTAAGACCTTCCCATTATATTATATAATTACTGCTCTTAAAACTCCACATATTTTGCCAGCCAAGTCAGATTTAGACTGTGAGTTACTTAAAAAATTTAATGTGGGGTTAGAATCCTTAAATAAGCTTCTGAGAAAGCATGCCTAAGATTTCTGCCATGAGCTGTTTCTGTTTCACTTGGTTTTAAAGCTCAAAAACTGCACTCCATACAAAAACACTGGCTATGAAATCCAAGCGTTTCATTGAGGTCATCTTTCCAAGGTATACTTACTGTATGCCAAAGTCTATGTGAAACACATGCACTTCCAAGCACAATGAAAACCAGAAATTAGCCGTTCTCTGATCAAAGACTGTCAAATTTAGCATTGTATTTATTTGTTCAGTGGCAGAGTTATTAGATGCAAGGAGTCCCCACAAATCAACAATAATGCTTACTGGGCAAAAGCAGCTTGCTCAATATTGGCAGTTTCTCTGACCTTCAGTGGGAATCAATAAGGAAGCCACAAGAAACTCAAGATGGCTTTCAAAAATTCAACAAGGATTAGGCCACAAGACATCCTGATCTGGCCCACCAGCTGTAGTAGCTAAAACTTACAAATTCTCTTACACCAGTTTCTCCAGATGTAATCTTACTAGGTAAATCAAATTAGGTAGACTTACACAGGCAACAGATCAAAAAAACACATTGCATCTTCCTTCAGAATGGGAACTACACATCTCAAAACACCATCAGCTAATCCTGCTGCAGTGTTGTGATTTTTTAATTCATTTGAGGGCTGTCAGGAAAAGAAATCTCTGTACACTAAGGCAACACCCTCTCACTTTTCAAATGTTAGCAACAGCTGATAACACTCACTTGCCCTCTGTAGATACTAGCATCTATTAGAAGACATTTCAGTAAAAGCGAAGATGGCAACAAAGCAATACTGAAATGTATATTCATCACAGAATCATTAGCTCATGCTCATTTTTATTGCTATGAAGAACATCAGTGGCCACAAATATAATCAAAAGCCATTACACTCTAAGGCAGCAAGTTTTACCTATAAAAGCAGCATTTCAGTATCAATGTTACTAGAAAGGAGCTTATGCTTGCATCCCTGTACTATTTTTAACTGCAAAGTCCACCTCTGCAGTGGCATTGACTTATTTTAAGAAGCACAGGAAAGCTGAACTATTCCTTGGGCTTTTAGAACAGTAGATCTATTTCCTACTTAGTCCCCAAATAAAGCAAACTTAGCTTTGCCCCCCAAAATTCTAAATTATTATTACAAAGATTTTAATAGAATTCAACCTAGGCCTCCACTGTAGTTTGAATATTGCTATCCAGAAACCTGGGACATAATTTAAAAGCGTTTTGTCTTTTTTTTTTTTAAAACAGATACTCCTGATATACTGGCTGTTTAGAACAATTTCAACCCAGGACGTCTAGATCACCCAGCTCAATCTAAAATATGCTAGATCCCAATTTTTGAAGAGGCAGTGAGTAAATCAATGACAACAAAATAATGATAAAAGGATCTTTCCTTCTCACTTAAACAGCATTTGGAAGGAATTCAGAAAATAATGAAACTATACCATTAGTATGGTATAGTCACAAATTTACATGCAGAAACATTATAGTAGCATGATTAGACTAACAGTAAGAGACTTAAGCAAATAGGAATATATTGAAGAAATATCCATCACAAAGACGAAAGCCATTAAAAATCTCCACTGCATATGTAAAGGATCAACCACTCCATGAGAATAAAACCACAAAACTAAGATATCTATTGCTAAAACAGAAATATCCACATAGATATATCCAGAAGACATTTGAAAGGGGCATTAAAGATGCACTTTGTCAGATCTTAACACGTGATAAAATTGCCTAGCAGTTTCAAGGTCATTTGTATGTGTCCATAGTTACAAATGGTCCATATATCATGGAAAAACTTTAAATATCTGCATTTCTCTCTGATTAAGTAACATCCCATTTTAAACAGTGCATACAGAATTATCAATTTGTATTTTCAAACAGAATTATTTATGTAAAACAGCTATAAAAGAGGTTCAAAGTCCACTCCTAGAACTATCAGCTCTAATACATTTCTGAGAGATCAGGCAAAAAAGGGATGAAAAAACTGAATGTAACTTCAGCATTCAAAATGCATGCGATTAAAAGAAAAAAAAGTGAAAACTGAAGCTCTAATATCCTAGTGTCTAGTTACTGAACCAAACGTGCCCACTTACTGGAACACTTTCTGGGATCCTTCTGTTTAATTTAAAACTCGCTGTCAAAGCAGACACAAATTAAGTCTAGTGGCATGGACTTTTTCAGCACAAAATAATCAAGAACCTGCTCCATTTCAAGACGGTGAAATATCAAATTCATCAGGTGTTGCCACTTTACCAAATACAGCTTTTAAGAAAAGCATCCACCCAGGTCCTGTCCTATGCAGCTACCAAACCATATTACCAAAGCTGTCTTCAAAACTTCATAAATGTAACAATGCCTTTTAGCCTCACAGACTTCAACCAAATCAACAAGACTACTTTATAAAAAAAAAATTGTTGCCTATTGTTTTGTGAGCTTTCTGGATAGCTTTTTTTTTTTTTAATTTATATCAGCTTTCCTTTCCTAACAAGTTACACCTGTATTTAAATAGGCGTACATGGGGGTTGCAGAGGTGAAACGGGTACCGAGCTGCCTGGCTTCTCGAGTTCTCACCACCAGAGCTATGCCGATTAAATACAGTCAACTCATTCCCCACGCACACAACGCGGGAACGGGTTGCCTTTTTTCTTTTTTCTTCTCCCGTGGCAAGACAAACGGGCAATACAGACCCCGGCAAAGAGCAGCGATGAGGGGGGACGATCGCTCAGCCACACCCAGGGCGGCCGCACGTCCTCAAGCACAAAGTACCCTCGAAATAAAATAAAAGCAGATAAACCGTGCACCCTGCCGCCCCCATGCCCCGGCTCCGTTCTCCAGCGCGTGAGTTTTCAGACCCGGCAGGGCCGACTCCCAGGGCGGGACCCTCCGCACCTCCCCGCCCCGAGCGGGGTGCCGGGTGTTCTACCGAGGGCGCCGCTCCCTTCCCCATCGCCGGGAGGGCTGCTACAGCCTCGCAGCACCCCCGGCCCCACCTGCCTCCCCCAAAGCCCCGCGGCCGGACCGATGGTGCGGGAACGGCGGGCACGGCGCAGCCCTGACGGCAGCACCTTTGCGGCCCTTCCGCAGGCAGCGACAGCCCCCGAGGGGCTCACCGCACCCCGCCGCTGCCCCGCCAGGCCCGAGGGCGCGGTCAGAGCGTGGTACAGACATTAGAGTGGACATGAGCTTCCCGGTTAGAGCAAGGTCAGCCATGGACAAGGGGGAAAGGGAGGTGCAGTCTGCGAGAAAAACGGGAAAGACGCTCCAGTGGCAGGGCCACACTAAGGAAATACATGGAGTGAAAATCATTCAACGGATGCTGCAGACTAAATAAAGGGTTTACTGAACAATGTTTTGTCTAGGGAACAGGTGCTTGACTCGCCCAATGAGCACCACACGGAAAAAGAGGGGAGAAGATCAGAGGAAAGAGTCAGAAAATCCTAATGGATAAAGCAAAAGGCGATTAAACCCATCTAGTATGACTCAGGAGGAAGGAGATGAAAGAATCGTGCGCAGAAAAAAAGCCCCATTGCCAGCAACCCGCAGCACCCCGCATTCACCTCACCTGATAGCTCTGGTGATGCCGGTGCGGCCACTGCCCCACCACGTGCAAACACCCTATCAGCACCAAGAGGCGAATGGCCGTGACTGCCTTATAAAGGCCCCACGGCCCGCCCCCGTGGCCGCCGCCTGAGNACCACCAGTATCCTGGAGTTTGCAACCGGGATCGCACCAAGCCGGTCCTGGCGGAAAGCCCTCGGCCACTTACAACAACAGGAGAGGATGAAAGTCTCCGCTCACGCCATGTTTTACCCCTGTTCCAGGGAGATCCTGGTCATGCGGCCGCGGCCCCCCGCCCAGGCCGTCTCCCCTCCCGCCGCACTCCCCGGAGGGGTTACAGCCCACTCCAGCTTCACTTCTCCTTCTCTCCCGCCCCGGGAGAGGATTCGCCGGA
>VYXB01001941.1:141701-166353 GCA_013397135.1 Pachyramphus minor | reverse complement strand
ATATATATATAAAAAGATATATATAGCTTAAGTGAATCAGTATTTAATTGCATACCCCGATAAAGACAGTTTATTAAAGTACTGTCCACTTCCACACTGTGGGATAAAAAGGCTATTAAAGTCACAAGCAAAAAAATTTTTCATTAGAGCCAGTTGTACAGCATTACCATAACTTGGTGTTAATTTACGGTAATGTTGCATCAACCTCTGTCACTGTAGAAAACAAGTGACAGAAGTGCGGTTGTGAGTGTGAGGTCTTTCAAATGTCTTCTCTACTTAGAGAAAACTGAGGGATTAAAGAATACGAAAAGAAGTGAGTGAAAAAAGTATTTTAGGCTGTAGATATTTGAATTGGGAAAGGCTACCTTCTTTACACACAAGAAAAGCAAGAAGCTGAGACTCTGGACATGTAAGGAGCCACATAACAAGATAAAAAACCAGAGCTGTTACCCCTGTAAAGCTTTGGAGGGGAAGTAGGGAAGTACAGACTGAATTTGGAACATATATTTTCCCCTGAAACTTCATCCTCAAGCTAATACGAGAGAGTGAAGCTCTTCTTGCATCTCCACAACATATAATAACTGATCAGGTTCTGCTGTTTGGAGACATCTTCCCTAACATCTCCCATCCATCTGTGAGACTGTGTCTTTCTGGTTCTTGATACTACCCAGACAAGGAGAAACAAGGTTACTCAAAATAATAGAGCTGGGGTTAGTCTTTATATAATTGCTGCTTCTCCCAGCTCTGACTGTAAAGTGCTGATTCAGCCATACCCAAGTATTGTCTGGAGGGTCAAAATGCTCTGCAAAGAAAGAAGAGTAAACTACAGAATTTTATGTTTTTTTCTTTTTCCTTAAAAACAAAGCTACAAATCCGGAAAATCTTTGCATAGACCCATTGAGTGGACAGAATGTCTTCTTTCTTGCCTTTAAGTTTTGCTGCTGTTGTGGAAAATTACTCTCATCATTTCATTTGAGTAAGGCTTAGGAGTAGTGATACAGAACTGTAACACTGTGGCAGCTTTGACATACAGTTTGCTCTCCTTGTTATGGTAATCTTACCAAGATAAATGGAAATATTTATAGTGTGTGAAGTCAAAGGTGTAGAACAATTCTCATCTATTTAATGTCCACGAATTTTTACTGCTTAACACATGTATCTTATACACGTATAATTTTACCTGAGATAATTTTAGTACTCTCTATAAGAGCTCTTCTCAAATGGAATAGCAATGTACATCAAATGTACCACCTACTTAACTTTGCAGTTTCACATGAGAAATATTATTGTTGCTTTAGGTACCTCTTTAGTTATCATAAGTCAACTGCCTTAATGTAAAATGTAATGAAGATGTTTTAAAATTGTTTGAGTAGCAACAGATATATTCATTAATCATTCTGACATTACGTACCGTGGAACATCTCTTTTATTCTTACTATGCTGCCCTTAGGTTACAGAGCAAGGAAGAATCCTTTCTAGTCTTACATCATTTAACTCCTATTACGCCAAGAATTTTCAGTTAAGCCTTTTCTTTTTTCTTGCCTTGGTTTCATTGCTATTATCTAAAGTAGGCTTTAATTTTCTCTGATTTTTTTTTTTCAATTCACAGAACTCTGGAAAAAAGCCTTAAAAATAAAAATCTTGTATTTTTAAAATAAACCTTCCTCATCAACATACCTAGTCAATTTATATTCATAACTGTCAAGCACTGAGGCATCACAATCATCGATTTCTTTATAATATCACAGCTAATTTATTAGTGTTTACTGATTCTGTAAGAATGGTTTCTAATTCTTCAAGTTTTCGTTCTAAATTAAACAAGGAAATCACAACAGAAACAGACTAGGTGAGGATAAGATCAGGTATCTAGCACAAATAAAGCAAAAACCTGAAAACTAATAGAAAGAAAGCCAACTACAGACTACAGTTATTTCCATTTTATTGAGGTACTCCTAACATGGAAAGTTATATTTTCCGATTCATCATGAAATATACTACTTTTGCACAGTTTTCTTTCAATGCTTATTTTGCATATATTTTCAATACCTTCCATGTTAATTTGGCTCAGGATGCTAATTCTGAATGATAACGTAATAAGAAGGAAATATAAGCAAGTAATATCAGAAGCTGCCTAAATACTTCTCCAGCTGCAGAATCTAAGACCATTGTTACTAGAAGTATGTAGGGTGGCTAGTTTGCAATGAGGACTGTGACACACCATTTGCCATTGTAAAAATGCACCATCTGCAAAGAGTTTGGTCTGAGAATGAAATGCACTTTGTTATGCTATAAACTCACTAACGCAGAAGCGCACCTTGAATAGTTCAGGAAGCAGATATGTAACTAAGCTACCTTAGACAAGGTAATAAATTTAGAACCTAGATGTAGTAGTTTGTTTAATAAACCATTTATAAAAAGAATTAATACAAAATTCTCTTTCCACAATTTGCTCCCTTCCTCGTTAAATGCATGACATTTTGCAAATACAAAACTGAATTACCAGCAGTGGGAAAACTAAGTCTTAAATACACTTAGAGTTTGATGTAATATAAATTCATACTAGGCAACAGAGGACGGAAAGCAAAACAAAGAACTTAAAACATGGAGACAGGATTCACAGCTCAGGACTTCCTGACCCCCATTGTTCTGGGCTGAGCTCTGACTTTTAGGCAGTGGTGACACGATCAATCATCCCTTGATAATGAATGAAAAGCAGGCAATAGCTCTGATAAACTCTGGTATTAGCTGCTTTTATGGTAAGTCACCTATTCTTGACTTGCCTTACAGATAGGACTGACCCCTGTGTCACTGTTCCTCTTCTGGCAATCCACTTCACTTCCCTGAGCAGCTGCGCAAGAAAGTGCGCTGCTGCAGTGCCTGGAATCCTCCTGCCCCAGTGGGCGAGGAGGGGAGGAAAACACAGCTTAGTTCAGGCAAAATTTGTGCTGAAATGAGGGAAATGGAAATGAATGTAGATGCAGTATCAAAGCTCTAAAGGAGTAAAGTTTCAAAAGGAAAAGCACCTCTGCTATCACAGACAAACTTCTGTAAAACCTAATCAAGGTCCGCACGTGGGAGGGGTATGATGCTCCTTCTGGAGCAGACCTTGCTGCTGTGGCTCCTGGATTACACAGAAAGCTCAACCTGGTTCTATGAAACACTCTAGCTCAAGATGAAACTCATCCAAAACTGCTGGTCATGCTAAATAAAGGTGTCTGGGAACTGAGAAAGAAAGCCATGTTCCTGGCAGTCTGCTGCCTGTGCTCTGGGATGGCATCCTCTGCCTTTTGGTCTCAAGGAGATGTGGAGCATAATTCTGATGCTTACACGGCGTTGTTAGTTTACTAGAGAGACTACCTGAATCCCCAGGCTGTACCAACAAAACTGCACTCAGTGGATGTTTCAGCTCTGTTCTCTTTGAAAGCCCTTTTTTCCCCCCTCCAGTCTATAGACCACATAATTCTTCTCTCAGCTTACACTACTACAGCCAAAACTCACTGGGTAAAATAGAAAGACGTGATGTTGACAGAAGTTTTGCTTCTATAATTGATGGAAAGTAGTTTCTGATGGCTGGTCGAGTTTAACCTCTGGTCTCATACAGGCATTTAAGTTTAAGCAATAAAAATCCAAATTCATCCCTTTTTGAATTCCTTCTTTTTTTCCTGGTCATCTCCTTCACCTAAACGAGTCATATGGGAAACTAAAATTGTAAAAGATTGTTGCTTTCTTTGATGAAAAAACCCCACATTTTAAGACAGCTGCTGCAGCCTGTCTTTGAAAAAAAAACTGTTGATGGAACTGGTTTTTTCACAGGCCCTCTTGAGTGGTAAGCTGTGATTTATACAGCGACGCTGCCACTGATTGCCTGCATAAAGAAAGCAGCAGAGGACAAATGGCAACACATATGGTCAGACTTCTTTCTGTAAATTGCAGGAGCTAAACTTCAGAGAGCAGATAGAAAAAAACCCCAGCAACACTGTTTACATTTGTAAGATAAGGAAAACATCAGAAGATACTTGGAAAAATTTAAATGTGTGAGGTTTTTAATCGATTATGTGAACTAAAGAACTATTGACATATTTCTAGGTCTTAAGAAATCTGTGTGGTTTTTTACTCCTGTTTAGGCCAGTGCTCATGGGCTGACAGATATTGCAGCATCTTGTTGCAATTCACAGGGATTTTTCCCTCTCCAGCATTGATCTTCACAGCAACACTTCTCTATGAATGTTCTTAATATGAAATTGAACTGAAACTTATTGCTGAAACAAGCTCTAGAGAAACCTTCTGGTCTAGCCTAGCTCATTCCAAACATCACTAGGGCTGACAGATATCAAGAGTGAACTATGATCATTGATCATGATCTATGATAATTTCCCTATTTATTATTTCCCTATTTATTATCTTCTTTAGCCTCTATGCCTGTGCCTGCTTTAACCTTCTTTCTCCTGTCCCATGTTTCTGCTTACTCCTACTTCTACTTCTCATTTCTTCCAGAGCAGTCAGACCATCAGATGCCTGGCAAAATCACTGTCAATCTACATTTTGTCCTCCAGAAGTGGTCCCAGCCACAGCAGAGACCACAGTAACTTCTGCTGAATCTAGCCTCTAGCATTGTATTTCAAACTGACATGAAGAGTCTCATTTTTCAGTTGGCAACCCTGTAGTAACTGGCTACATCTTGGCATTCGAAAAACCTCTCCGCTTTAACACCTCCTGTTATCTCAGTAAAGTGATGTTTAAATAACTGAACCGGCTTCAATGAACGGTAGTTGCCATTTTCCTACTTCTTACTGAGAAAAAATGGAGATAATTATGAAGTGGATGAGCAGGTTTAATGAAAGCCGGTTTCTTTTGGTATATTCCTGAAGCAGCAATCATCATCTGTTTGGCTTTTGAAAAGCAACAATTATAATCACTTAAAATCCCAAGGGGAACAAAAATAGAACTTAAATTAGCATATAAAATATACAGCTGGATTGGGCAAGCCTATAAAAATCTGGGAAAATCATTCTAATTTGAAAGCTATTCAAAATCACAAGCAAAATGAGTACCAGAGTATTTCACATGTTTCTTCCTTTTTTCCCTTTCTGAAGTAGTAATATAACATTTATAGGATTCTCCTAAAACATGGAAATGAGAACCCATTGTCAAGAAAGAGACTAAGTAAAAATAGGCTAAAGGTGCATCTTCAAAATAACCCATAAACTTAAGTATTAAACCATCATTTTAGCAGGTATTAATCTCCCAAAGTTCTGACTTAACTGTATTGCTAAGTCATGTGCTATACTTCAGAGCTGAAAATAAAAATACAGATGAGACAGTGTTACACATTTCGGCTTTATCAGACAATTGAGCAATGATAATACCTAAAGAAAACTAACGACTGACAAGAAAATAAGCTGCAAAAAATTACAATAGCTGTGAAACTTCCAGTGTTTCAGATAATCATTTTTATAGTTAACAGAAATTCAGCAATGAGTAAAGAAAATTGATTTCCTTATGCTGCAATGTCCACACTTTTAAACTGGAACCTCATAATATTATCTTCTGGAAATTAATCTTCATTTCAGTAAACTGTGAACTCGAAGATGCCATTATTTTTTAATACTATTGAATATGTATTACTTTTGGTAATTTTGACTTGAAATACTAGGTCTAGCTATTCTAACTGAAAGTTAAGTAAGACAGTATGCAGCTGCACAATGAGATTCAAAAAAAACCCAACAACCCAGCCTCTTCTAAAAATTTATTGTGGACAAGAAGACAAGGAATTTGGGTTGCTTACATTCATAATATTATCAGTACATTAAGGATCTCCTAAAAAGACACTGTCTTGCAGACTGACATTTATACAGTAGGGTCTGATTTTCGTGCCTCTAGTATAAAATACATTGTTTGCCTTTGGTTAGAAGATTCCACATGCTTAGAGATTCTGAAACCAAAACCAAACAGGTCTTGGTTTTGGTTTCAGAATCACAACTGTTATTTCCATAATGGTAAAAAATGAATTAGAGATTGCAGGATTTACTTTCCACTATATCATACACAAAAATATTTAAAGATGGCCTGTGAAACTCCTGAATAAATTTATTTGTCTGCATTGTTCAGCCCTGTGATGAGCACCTTGAAAAAAATGTCTGCCCTCCTCCCCTCCCCCACTGCAATTTTCCATTTCTTCATCCTCACAATTGCAAACAATCTTTATTGCTCCATTATCCTCAAACAGATATCTGTTTTTACTCATGTTACTGTGATTGAGAAACCATGTCTTCGGAAGCTGGAGCTTCCTGAATGCTGTGTTAAGGCCAAAAATTACAGCACACTTACTCATCCTCTCTCTTGCATTAAGGTAATACCAGAGAAGGCCCAGCAGGTTTTTTTGACAGTCTTCCCAAGCCATCTGTTTCATATTCTGCATGTTTTGAACAACATAGTGTGCCATGGGATGTAAAAACCCATCACAGAACATTTAGTTTAATGTGGAATCCAATGGTAACTCACATTTAAAGAAAGGTGGGACACTACTCAGGGAACTTATTTTACTTGTTGCCCCCTCTCCCCTCCCAAATTTGCCTCATAATTTTTTTTTTTTAATTTAAATTTTACATATCTGGGTTTAGTATCCCAGCCTGCTTTAATAAACAAAAGACAAGTGAACTCAACAGGCATTAAGATCTTCATATAGCTCAGAACCAAAACCTTGATTGACTGGTAAATATTGGCTAAAAATAACAATCCTGTACTCCCTGGGTCTCTATGCCCACTCCTGCCAATCTGTTTATAAATTATCACTTCTGCAGATTGTCTGAATGGTCAGTAGGGCTACAGGAACAAGAAAGTGTGAAATCATGCCTAGAGGGAATAACCAGCTTTACTTCAAACTATGCTGATCTCAGCAGCTAAGACACACTGTAGGAAAAGTAGTCACTGAAGCAGCAAATACTTTATACACATTAAATTGTGCCGTGGGAGGGGGAGGGTAAAGAGTTGGGGGGGGGGAAGGGTTTGAAATTGGAATATTTGTAGATTTGTCCCTATGCTGAGGCCATATGTGGCCATAGCTCTTGACATTGCTCAAGACATTAAGTATTTAGACCTCGTATTTTTTAAAAAAGATTGTTCGCAGAAATGTGCCGATTTTGCACGTCTGTGGCCATAAACATAGATGACTGTGAGGATTTCATTTCTGGAAGAGAAGTAAATCTTAACTCTCAAACTGAACATAAGGATCAGGTGATAGGGAAAGGGAGTCTTCTCCTCACAACCCTGAGAAAAGCACAGCATCACAACACTCCCAACAGACCTTCTGCATTTCACAGAACTTGTCTAGATGTAAAAACTACTTGCTCACTACTCAGTGGAATAACACAGTGACCACATTAACCCTATCCTTATACCTGCAATTTCTAAGAAAATACCCTATTTCTGCTCAGCTAGACAAGGCTGACATTTTGTCACCACGTCACCACATGACACCCGGGGCAAGTAACACAACTTGTGAACTTTCAAGAAAAACACAGCTCTCATGAATGTCACTGTCCAGTACCTAAATGGTTTCATTTCAATATAGATTCTTCTTCACAGACATTTAAGTAAATTTTCTTCTAATGCCAGAGGTCTCTGAATGCCTGAAATTTGAAGTACTTAGTATATTAGTATCATCAATACATAAAATGCAAGTTTCAAGCACTGAGGTTTTAAGAGACTTGGTGACTTAAAGCGTAGTTTCTTAAGTATTTATCATAATGTGTTTTGCACTTCCATGATGCTTAAAGATTTAACTTCAAGGACTAGGCATAATTACAAATGCTTAGTTCTCTGTAATAAATATGAGGCATGTATGTATGCAAGTGTGTTAAGGATATGCAATAGCCTATTATTAATATAAAATGGAAGCAGATCCATGACACCTACAAGTATTGTTGGGAGAAGCAAAGATTTCTCTAAAACACTTCTAAAGTGCTTTTTTTTTTACTTTATAGGCACGACAAATTATTTGCAGGATTTGGGTCAACAGCTTCCGTTACATGAAACACCAAACATTCAGATTAGGAAAATTAACTGTCTTGAATAGTATTTGTCCAAAAAGACACAGATATCTCCTAAACAAAGCAATGTAATTTTTTATTTTTGTTTTCTATTTTCCTGCATGTGAAATCTTAGAAGGTGGAAGACAACCATGTAATTAACTAAGCTTAAAATTCATAGGGCGCTGCACTAGCTTCCTGAACGAAACTGAGAGAAATTCTTAAATGATTCTTACACTTCTGACTAATAAACATCTGCACTATTTGAATATGGAAACCCTGCAATAACTGCAATCTTATTTTTCCATTACTTCCAATCTGTTCTGTAGAAATAGGCAAAGCAGTGCCATTTACAATTTTGATTCCTGAAATTTCAAACTCTTTTCTGAGGAGGAGAATCATTACTGAAAATTAGTAATTGAACCAGTAAGTAGTTCAATATGAAATCATGCTTTGATTATATATAATCTTCTAAACAGAAACTTGGAAAGTATCACAAATCACAAATACTTTGGCAGAAAGGAAATAATTTGACCTGTGCTTATTTTTAATTTTTAATTATATTAAGGTGCTCAAACAAGAGGTGTTTGTTACTTTGTTTTGTTAAGTATCCTAAGTATAAAACAATTCCTGCAATTAAGTCTTTGAACAGAATAAACATTGCGTGCCTTCTGTGCATTTTTGGTACTTGGCATCTAGCAATTCCCAGGGATTTTCACAGATATTAAGTGATTTGGTAAGGAAATAATCCCAACGCATTATTTAGAAACTCACAGGGAAGCAGAAGAAGGTGACCAGGAAGCTCCAGACCGTTAAATTTTAAAGAAAATCTTTCCTATTTGATGCAGTTCTGGTACTTTTGCTGTTGCTCTTGAATTTCAACTCTCATTTTTCACACTAAGGCTGGGCTTTGAAGTTAGAAACTACGATATCAGCAGAATTTAAACTCCTACTTGTCTGCTGGAAGGTATGTATAAGGGCTTTCCACCCAGCCCTTTGTAATTTCATACGGAAGTCCCCGTGTACATTTTGCTCACGGTCACTGCTCTAATTTTCAGTAACATTTTCATCAGAACGTCCATCCACATATTCTTCAGGCAGTTAGTACACACTGTATGTTTGCATAAGCACACAGACTTTTGTCCCTAGGTATTTCTAATCACTGAGGAATATAAAGCCTTTCCTCTACAATAATCTACACGATCAAATTCTTAGCCATTGTCAAGCAAGATAATTCTGTCAAATCTTGCATCCCCAAGTCTTCCAGTGTTCTCGGCTGCCAAAGCATTTTATCAGCAGTTTGGGTTAAATTTGGTCTACAGCTTTCTTAAGCTTTTTTGTTGTGGTTTTTTTTTTTTTTTTTGGGGGGGGGGTTTTTTTGATTGGTTGCTTGGTTTTGGTTTGATCTGTTTGGTGGTGGTGTGTTGGGGTTTTTTTTTAATGTCCAGAGTCACTAGTGCATAATGTGTGATATCTCCAAAACCAGATGTGGATGAGGGTAAATGAAGGTACTGCCTGGGCCCCCCACTGAAGCAGAACAGGTGGGCTCTGGGTAGAGAGCACCAAAGGGTGGTTGTTGCCATCAAGTCTGAGCACTTCTGTTTAAGAGGGGATACAAAACCAGACTCATCATGGGCACAGGTAGATCTACCTATTCCCTTCTATGACCTTAATGGCATTTGGGGAGACTATATGCAAGGAAAATGAGTTCCCTTTTAGATAGGGGAGTTTCCTGATAAATTCAACATCTTTCCTTCTCCACGTCCACCACTTTTCTCCATTACAGAGCTTAAAATATGATGAAAATAAAAGCTAAGTGCACCATTAGTGAAAACATCAAATTTATAAATACTTACAGCACTTAAATTCTGTGTGATTGCTATAAAAGGAAAATACTAATACATGTGGGGGGTTCAGTTTCCTTGGAGAAACATCCTTTCTGATACGAACTTAAAAAAGCCTGGCTACAGAAATATATGTACAGAAACGTGTTCAGCTTACCACCTGCATTCTATCCCAATGGTTTAGTGAACTCCTGCCAGTGCAGGGTCAAACTCTCAAGAAGTTACTATTCCTGAATATGCCCATATACTTATATTTCACAGGTTACTGCCTTCTTCAGGGGACAAATTGTATTTTTTGAAAAGAAGATAGTTCAAGGAAAACTAATACTGGATCACCTGCACGTTCATCTAACTGTAACTGTTGAAAATATTAAACCTAAACATTACTGCCTTGGTATAGACATCAAAATAACAAAAAACTTATTAAAGACAAAATTATCAGGAAAAAACAATCTTGACTGTGGCTACAGCTAAAAGTCTATAGTTTGGAGTCTCCTCACCCATGTCAGACTCATATTGGCATACCTCACTTTAGAGTACAAGCAAGTTCTGGTCCTTTCAACAACACTTAATAGCCTAAAAGTGTCATCAGAGCAGTGACTAGATTTGTAAGTGTTGAAAATTATTTGTATTGCTTTAAGTAATGGTGAAATTAAGTAATACTAACTTACGGCTAGTTTCGACAGAAATCATTCTATTATTCTGATATGCACAGAACGAGGTCAGTGGACGTTAACTATTACTGCTTATCCTCCGACATAAATCCTAACCGACTGCTTAACGTTGCAATGAGCAAAGTTACCTACGGTAATCATGAAGCGAGGAAACTTACTATTCCTTTAGCTGGCTCAAGCAGCTCTAAGAACCCATCCCTTAAAAAAAATATAATCAATTTGAAGGATTAAACGAATAAATTAATCAGCCCTCACACTGCACTGCCCGGCTCGTTTCGTGAGCTGGTGCTCGCCAGGGGGGAGGTGGGGTTCTCTGCCTCGGCGCGCCAAGGTGCTGTTTCGCAGCGGTCTGCAGAGGACACCGGGCGCCGTGAAGGTCGCCTGCAGGCGGCACCCGCCCGGACCGCCCCCCCGGGCCGCGCCGACCCTCCGGGCGTGTCCCGGCAGCCGCGGAGCGGCCTGGCATCCGCCGCGTTCCCGCCGTCCCTGCTCCACCCCTCCTGCCGCCTGCCCGCGCCTCCGTCCCCCCCCGGCCCCAGCGCGGAGCTTCCCCGCCTGCGCCGCGCCTGTACGCGAGGTTTATGTTACGTGCGGGGTTTTTCTCCTCCACCCGCTCCCACCGACAGTGCTTGCTGCCGCCTTTGTTTTTTTAATTTTTAACCCCGATTCCAGAAGAAATTGCAATAATTAAAACAACAACAACAAAAAAATACACTTACCATTTTGACCTCATAGTGCTTAGTCATGGGCTTAAGAAAAAAGCCCACAGACACATCTACACACACACGCGCGCGTATTTATGCGCTCTCGAAACAGATGTCGCAAAGGGGATGGGGGGTACTGCTGCGCTGCGGAAGACACCCAGAAATCAGGGCACAAAAGGAAGGCGAGCCACGCGGCCCGGACTGAACGCTCCCCCACGCCCCTACAGACCACGCTGGGAAAGCGAGGGAGGTGGGTGGAGAGGCATGGGTAAAGGGGAGGGATCCACGTTCCCATCCGACTAAAGGAAACACCCGCCTCAACCAAAAAAAAAAAAAAAAAAAAAAAAAAAGGAAAAGAAAGCCCNAAGGGAAAGGAAGGCCGCCGGCTTGCGGGGCGAGGGCGGGCAGCGGTCCAGCCCTGGGGATGATGTTGGCGGAGCTCGCACCTGCCGGAGCTCGCACCTGCCAGAGCCCGCACCGCCGTCGGGGCGCACCGTCCCCGCCGCGCAGCCAGCGGGCGGGCTGCGGCTCACCTTGGCGGATCTCAACATCCCCGCTTACTTGGAGAGCCTCTAGAGTTATTCTCCCGGTCTCCTCATCTTCCCCCATGCAACTGATGTGGTGCGACAGCATCACTAGTGACACGCCGTCCTGCACCGCTGCCCCGGCGGAACTGGCGTCCCCTGTCCTGGGAGACCTGTGTTGGCAGCCTTCCCACCTTTGCCCGAAACCGTCCGTCTGCGCCTGTCCATCGCGCTGGAGGTGGGCAGGTGTGACACCAACAGTTCAGTGAATCTCGTCCAGGACTTCTCTCCGGAAAGATGCTGCTTGTGCATGTGTTGCAGAAGGGGTTTCACACTGTCAAATGCCATGGAGAAATATTGATGGTCAACATGCACATCCACACATAAACTCTTACCTCTGCAACACACCCTCCATTGACACCCCTGCCCCTCACACACTGTTTGTCCTTTCCTTCCCAGAGACTGACAGCACTGCTCTGTTACAACCAGTTTATTAGCTCATGGAGCAGTGGAGCTGTAGACTCTTTTGGTTGGAATATACTGCCTCCTCCTCTGTCTTCCCCTCACATCATGAACTCATGCTGCTGCCTCCTCCTCTTTCTCTCAATGACTTCCCTTCATGCCCTTGGGCTGTCCACTGAAGACCCAAGCTCCTCTGCAGACAGTCCTTCTCCTTGCACAAGGGCGTACTTCATTCCCTTACTTCATGGTGGGAGTTTGGATGAGCCAGTTTGGATAAATCAAATCAAAAGGAATTGAAATTCTTGAAAGTCTTTTATTTACCTTAGCTTGTCTTCTCTCTATTGTTTCCCCGCCTATGACAGGCACCACAAATACTCTGTTATTAACCTTACTGAGATCCTTGAATCTAGGGAAGAATAAGAAAGAACAATCTGTGTATAGCTGCATTTATGTTTGCACAGAATACAACAAACAAGCAAACAAACAAACTCAAACATTTTTCTTCCAAAAATCACATATACATAATGCATACTTAAAAAATAGCATTATTCTCATGCATAAAAATATGTCCTCTGCATAGGCTGTATGACAACTATGTCTGAGAGAGAACTAGGGATTTGGACCCCAGTTTTGCCAGAGAAACTGGGAGAGTCAAGTTTAATGTTTTCCCAGTAAGTCATTATGCTGGTCTCTACAGGAACCCATACCCGTGGACAGAGAGGTAGAGGTTTGTGTTTGGAAGAAGGCTCGTTCCACCCATAATCCACATGGAAATGGTGCTCTGCTCCTGTGCAGAGGCTCATTTTGAGGCCCGGTACACACTGAAAGGGGATGAGAGCTTGTTATGGAATGTTAGGAGGAACAAAGCCCTCAGCAAAGTCCCTTAGTGTTTAGCATTTAGCAGCCACAAAGCTGTTGTGTTCAGTGTTTATACAGAGATGTGGGAAAGGAGAGAAGAATTCATGATGGAAGAAATTATAGAAGTATGAAAAAAATGGAAACTATATTGAGCAATACTTTCCTTTTTATTTTTTATTAAACTGGTTATGTTTGCTCCAAAAGATCTTCTAGGCAAGAGTCTTGTAGTACTTGCATGGACAACTGAATTTTGAAAGCCATGTCCTTCTCTGCCTATTTCATAATGTCCCTAATTTCTCTGCGGCTTTTACAAGCCCTCTGCTTCATTGATGGTATGTCCTGTTAGCTATTGAAGTCAAAGGAGAGATTGCTGTACTCTGCAATGGGTGTTGAACTGAATGTAACATTTTTTAGTGTGTTCTATCCTGCTTCTATATTCACCCAGTTTTAAGTTACTGAAAACAGTTGGAAAATTAGTGCATTTTCTCAATATTTTCAGGAATTCATGAAGATCAGAATGATTGCATCTTTGGAAAAAGGAATCCTTTACACTTACAATATTTCTGCCTTTCCAAAAATGTAGTGAATAAAAAAATAAAAAAAAAAAGTCATTAAGATAGAACATTATAGTAGATGGTAAAGATTTCTCTTTGTTTAGCCTACCAATGTGTTGATAAATGTATTTGAGAATAAAAATTAAAACAATATACCACAATGTTGATTACTATGGATCACCTAACTTTCTGACTGAGAGCTTTTTTGGTCTTCTTACTGGAGGTTGTTCTTGCTTGCCTTCTTTTCTGGATTTTATCTCAGATTACAGGTAGCTGAACCTGTAGTGAAATTGGGATAAAAGGTTTCAGCTGTCGGGTCATTCCAATGTTTGATTGTGAGACATTTCAAAGCCAAAATCGCCCATTTGGATATCTGTCTTCACTGTTTCAACAGATTTTATGCTCTCAAAATCTGTAGTTTTAGGTCGATGTTGTTTATGGAATGTATGACAAACAAAGACCAGTTAGTTTTTCATTAGCTGCTAGGCAAATGTCATGCCCTCGGATTTTAATCAGGCAATGGATATATCATCAGAATATAATCCATTTGCTATGTTTTTCTCATTATATCCTCTAAGAAAATTGCAAATATTTTTCATTTCAGTTCATGTGTATGAACTTATTTTTAGATTTAACTTGCTGAATATCTCTTAGTTCCATAAATACTCAAGTGTTTTATTAATAGCATTATAAAAAAATATGTATCTAAGCCTTACAATGTTCATTGTGGATTATGGTGGAAATATGTCTTCATTCTGGATGCTGGAAAGTGAATATTAATAATTTATAAATGTTTGGTCTTGACTTTCTGCCAAGATGAGATGACTTAGGCTTTTTGCTTTATATATCTCTTGGTACCTGAGGTGACTTCAGTTTACCATCCCTAGTGTAGGTGAACTGCCCACCTAAGTTATAGACACACCTGTAGCAGAAAAGAATGTGAGTCTCCTCATGAAATGACAGGAATTGTCTTGTTTCTTTCTGTCTTTCATTTTGGGATTCTGTGTAAGCAGTTTCAAGTTTTCTCTTCTTCTCTGGGGCCTGGCCATATTAGATACCATCTAGAAAGCAGAGTCAGAATAAAATATGTAAATTTTGTTTATTAGAAGTGTAATTCCTTATTCTAAACAGAGAGGTACTCAATCTTTCACAGTAGGAGTTCTGTCATCATGTCACCAAACAGTACTACAGAGAGCCACAAAACCATTAAACCATTCCATTTGTGCCAATAGCTGATGATGCATCAGCATTTTTAGATGTTGCTGTAATATAGTTACTCAGCTTAATGATAGAGATGCAACATTATTTGGTTTCCACTCCTTTCACTCCAATCCAGTGGTTAAAATGCAGTGAGAGATTCACCACCCTTAATGTCCTTATAATGGTCAGAGAGATGCTGTCTTTCCTCTTGCTCCTCTTGGCAAAAGTGTTTGATGTCTCTGTTTTGTGATGTTAGAACAGCTATTGTTACAAATGGCCCACCATGCAAAGTTAATATTTAAGGAAATGGGAGTGGAAATGCCAACAACTCATATACAGAAGGTTGTATCTGTTTTCACTTGGGAGCACCTGAGTAGGAAGTGTATTAGCCTTCATTTTGGTCCTTCCAACTGGTCCTTCTGTGCCAGTCCACAACAGCCATCCTTGAAGGTTTAGGATTCAGTTAAGGAAAGAAAAGAACCCCTCTAAACGAGAAAACACAAAACTGTAGTTTTAAAATCAACAGAGTATAAAATTAAAAAGAAAGTTTCACTCAGAAAGTGAATGGTGTTGTGATAAGAGATCATGTAGCTGATGGCTGATAAAATGTCTGCACATCAAAATTGTGAACACTTTGAAGGGTTGCATTATTTATCCATTGTAACAATGACCAAGAAGCATGTGAATCACACCACTATATTTGAAAAATCACTTTACCATTATTTCTCCTCTCCTTTTACTCTCCATCCATTAGATAAAAGAAGATTTTACAGGAATGCTTTTCATTGTAGTGAATATATGGCTCATACTTTTTTATCTAGTTGCATGGCAAAGAGGTTTTCCTCTCTTTTAGGAATTGCTTAAGCCACTCTGGAGGCTGGTCACTGAACAGAAGAGGAAGCAGAATCATTAGGAGAACTGCAGTTAGATAGGTATGTAAGTACATGTACAGGCATCACCATGAGACTCTGTGGTGCTGGAGGAAATTTATCATGTTTTTCACACTAACTTGTAATCTTAAGGGGAATGTGGGCATCCATTATTTCCTTTAGAAGGAGATAAACTTACAAACATTTTGATGAAAGATTTAAAGACAGATAAGTACACTGACGTATTTGTTTTATTTCGGTAACACAGTTCAAGTGATTCCTTTCTAATGTAAAACTATTTTTTACTTTCAAAGTACCTTTCACTCAAACATCTTAGAATTAATTTAACTTGGTGTCTTCTTGGTCTTGTGAGATAAGTACATTTTTATAATCTATTTTGTAAATGTGCAAACCATGTCAAAATCCACGAGAAAGTTTATTTCCATCATCATCACTACAATTCCTATAATGAAACATGAAAATCTGAAAAAGTGATTTTACTATATACTCGAAAAATGTGAAAAAAAGAGAGGTTTTTTGTAGCTGTACTTCATTTCAAACACAAATTCTCTCTTCCCTCAATGCCAGTTCCCTTCACTAATTTAAATAGGTGCTGGACATACTTAAAACTTCATCAGTATGCACAGAAAATGAAGAAAAAGAAAAACAGAACATATACAAGCCCAACTATTGATGCATTTGTTAATTTAGCTAATGAATTGAGTGACAGAAGTTCCTACCAAAGATGAGTACCAGGAAATATGTGCAAAATTGTATGTGCCCAAACCTTTCTATCTCATATGTTTTATTTCTACATCTAATAGCAATAAGCTTGTACTATGTGTTGAAGTCTTTGATGTAGCATTACAAAAGATTAGCACTCAAATTACAGGCTCCTAATGTTCTTCAGAAAAAAACTTTACTTTTAAATTAGATGTATTTAAAATGTCTAGTATTTATTACTGCTGCAACTTAATTTGATGATTTGTTCTGACAGAGGGCACTTCTCTGAAATCAGGCTTTTTACCATACTTTATTCTGATTGACTAGGCCTTTGAGGAGGCAGAAACTAAGATGTACATAATAAGATTGTACGGGCATACATGGTTAATTTCTTTGCGGGATGTTTTAATGCTAGCATAGAAATGTCACCAAAAAAAGTTGAAAGAATGCATGAAATATGCATCTAGTCATATGCCACATAAAAATCTGACTTGATATCCCTTCAGCTTTATTTTGACTTTATCTTGATATAAGAAGGTCGATGGCAGGAAGAGCTCAATGAACTTGTGGCCTCACAATTTGTTGGCAAAATCCTGGCTGACTGTCACAAGGCCTTTGCATTTCAGGCCAGAATAAAATTGGTTTCTGAGTGCAGGTGAATTGCTGCCTGGAATGCAGCACACTGCAGGTAGTGTTGGGTTTTATGTGAGAGTCTGGCTGCAGCAGGACTTGATAGCCAAACAATGATGTTGTGAGCGATCTGGTGAATGGTTACAAAGTGTGAGGGATCAATAACAAGAGCTGTTAATTTCCATTCTCACCTCAGACATTATGTCTGTGATTATATTTAATTAAAAAATCATATTCACAGGTAAAACAGAAAGGAGGGATAATCAGATTTTTTCTTTGTGGACTACAAGATTTGTTTGCTAAGCTGGAATGCTTTACGAAACTCAGAAAGCACTCTTCACAGCATGTTGGAAAAGTAGCTTAATTTGGAGGATAGTGAACTTGCTGTGCTTGTACCCAAGGTCCTATTCTCTGGTTTGTTGTGGTTTTGTGTTGACATAAATATTGTACTGTTTGCTTGAGATCAAATTTTTCTTTTTCACCTGAGATCAATGACCTACTGACACTTCAGCACTCTGGCTGCATAGTTTGGAATTCTTAAAATAAGGACATTTTCTCTAACCAGCATTCCCCCTCCCCCCTTTCTTTTAACTAACAGACATTTTAATAATTGATGAATATTTTGAATGATTTAGGTTGAGGAAATGTAATGGAACTGGTAATGCACAAATTCACAACACAATTAGATTTCCATTAAAAAACCCCAGACTTTTAGTGAGATTTTTAGTATGAACACCAAACTTTGTAATGGGCACTAAAATGTAGTTTTCACTAGCATTCTCCTTGTATTTGGATTAATTTTAATTTTTAAGCTACTACTTCTTTCTTATAATCACATTCCCCATGGTGTTCCTATCCTTGTAAAGTCTACAGATGTCTAACAGCATTTACTCAGAAATGACCAACATACCTGTCCTCCTGGTTTCAGGTGGGATAGTTTTCATCTTAAGCCATTGCTAGAAGCTTTGAGATCCCAATAGTGACGGTGTGAACCTTCACACGTGTAAGGAGTATAAACATGTATGTGCAAAGCAGAAGACAGAATGTCATTTCTTTATAGAAGTGCTTCAAGCAAGTATTTTGCAAGAGCTGAATAGCATAATGGAGTCTGATTACAAATCTCTAGGCAGAAACTTGATTTTTTAAAAAAGTGAACACAAAATGCAATGAAAGCTGTTTTTCAGGACTGAGAAGGACTTTATTACTTTTTTTTTTTACTTAATTTTTAAGTGCTCATTAACTTTGCTATAATCAATGGTTAGAATTAGGTTTTTACATTAAGTCCAAATAATGCCAGAATAATTTTATTACCTTCACTGCTGACCATGATTCTTCTGTCTTCTTGGAGAGACATCAAAACCACTTCAGCTTGTTGATAAGCATTTATAGGTAAGTTGCTTCCATTTCTGCTGAGTAATTCAAATCCTTCCTTCTATGATGTTTGACAGGGGAAATTAACAGGTTCATGCTAGGGTTTAGCTAGTGATACTATTCCTGGTTTGTAACTATTGCTGCAGAAACAGTTTAAAGGGTGTTCAATCTCAAGAGTCTGAATATCTGAATATTTCTTCAGTCAGATTCAGTTAGAAAATAAAAGATTGTAAAAGTGCATTTTGGCAGGAAAGGTGAGAATATGATTTAAAGAGATGGTCTCAGCTAAAACAAAAAAAATGAAAATGGGAAAAAAGTGTTCCAAAATAGTTTAGAAGGAGGCAGACTAAATATTGTCCTTCTGTGTTAGAAACTTCTTAATTGCTTTAGCACTCACTAACTATCAGGATTACTACCAGTCTATGTTTTCATGATCTTCTACTTCACCTCAATGTATTCTCTAAGCCAATATTTGTCGTATTCTTTCACTACATGTTTGGAAAGCAGATAATAATAATAACAAAAAAAATCCTAAATTTTCTACAACTTTAAAATAAACAGTCTAACAATATCAGAATTATTTCAGAATTTAATATCAAAAACAGTGGAAGGATGCAGGTTGAATTTTAGAATTGTTGTGTTCTCATAATCCTCTTAATTCTCCAGTTCAGCTAAGAAATGTTATGAAACAGAACAGGACAAAATGCATGAGTCCTACATGAGTAAAGAGCACATTACAGAATTGCTTTTGCTGTTCAGTCTGGAATACTCAGACATAGGACAAATTGTGCAATGGGTCACTTTCCCAGAGTTTCCTTCTTTCTTCCTTAGCAGAGCCCCAATTCCAACCCCCCAGTGGGTTTCTGTGGAAGGGTTTTGGTAGCAGGGGGGCTACAGGGGTGGCTTCTGTTAAAAGCTGCCAGAAACTTCCCCTGTACCATGAAGCCAATGCCAGCCGGCTCCAGGATGGGCTTGCTGCCACTGGCCAAGACCAAGACAATCAGGAGTGATAGTAACACCTCTGTGATAAATACTTAGGAACAGAAGGTTGTTGCGCAGAGAGAATTCCAACCAGAGAAGAGCTGAGTGAGAACACGGGAACAACAAGGTGGACAACAAGGTCAGTGCAGGAGGGGCAGGAGCTGCTCCAGGCACCAGAGCTGAGGCTCCTGCAGCCTGTAGTGCAGACCATGGTGGGGCAGCTGTGGCCCTGCAGCCCGTGGAGGAGCCCATGCTGGAGCAGGTGGATATCCTAAGGAGGCTGTGACCTCATGGGAGGCCCAAGATGGATAGGGAAGCCCATGCTGGAGCAGGTTTTCTCGTTGGGACTTGTGACCCCTGTGGGGGACCCACGTCAGTACAGCTCATCCGTGAAGGACTGCACCCCATGGAGGAGTGACCCACGGGACAGCAGATTGGGAAGAACTGCTGCCCAAGGGGTGGACTCACGTTGGAGAGGTCCATCAAGGACTGTCTCCTGTGGGAGGGAGCCCATGAGAGCAGGGGAAGGATTCCTCTCTCTGGGCAGCGGCAGAAACAACTGACCATAGCCCCTATTCCCTGTTCCCCTGCACTGCTGGGGGGGAGGAGGGAGAACATGGAAGGAAGGAGGGGTGGGGGAAAGGTGTTTTTAAGACTGTTTTATTTCTCACTTTTTTGGCTCTTATCCTGTTAGTAATAAATTTATGTACTATTCCCACTTTGAGTCTGTTTTGCCCATGAAGGTAATCAGTAAGTGACCTCTTCCAGCTCTTATCTGTACTCATGAATCCTTAGCTGGTTTTTTTCCTCTCTCTCCTCTGTCCAGCTGGAGACGGAGAGTGAGAGAGCCGCTTTAGTGGGTACCTGGCATCTAGCCAGGGTCAAACCACTCCAGCATGTTTAAAAGATACGGCAGAGACCACCTGTTCTCTCAGAGTTCAGTTTTAGGGTGTGGTTTAGTGTGCTGTTCAATATTTATCTTTCTTTTATTGCTCTGAAGAGGTTCTTGTTAATTACACTTAGGGTGGTTTCCAGCATCCTACACAGTTTCCTGTTGATTTATGATTTCTTTGGAATATATGCATGTATTTTATAATTGACCATCAAATGTCAGAGTGTCCTGATCAAGAGAAAAAAATAAGTGTTTGGTGGGTTTTTTTTGATTCAACATGAAATACATATTTCTCTTCTGTTGTCTTTAGCACTTCATTGCTTCAGCTGATGCATTTTATACTGTTTCCTTTGTTGGAATAGAGGTTGGAGTAAATAATCCTAGTCCATCAACTTTTCAATAAAGTTATTTTGGAATACAAAAAACCCTGAATAGATCCCATTTAAATCACTTATGTTGCTTTATGTATTCTGAAGATGAAATAATATTAGTCAGTTTCAGAAATTATGGTTTCCTTCTTAAGAATTGAACAAGTACACTGTGGACAACTGTTGTCTTTCAATTTCTATAGTGGTGTTTATTTCCCTGAGGCAATGACACTTAACTCAGCCTTATACAAAGAGCCCAGTGTAAATATAGATTTAACCCTGTGAATGTACAAACCCTGCCAATGCAGAGATGTGATTTCACTTCAGTGGTTTACTTCATCTTCTGCGTTCAATGCTGCAGAACGGGTGGTGCACACAATGTGAGGAATGAACCAGCTGCTGCTTTTGCTGTCTTGGTCGAGGATAGTAATTCCTAAGAAAATTCTTCCGTGAGGGTTTGGTCATAATTCATCAAAGGTTGGGAGGTTAAGGACATAAGGGCTAAAGAGCAATGTGGTTGCCCCATTTATTTACTGTGTTGATTGTGTATTTTAGTAGATTTATGACTGCTCTTAAATGAAATAGCTTAATCTACAGAAGCCATTCAGAGCTCCTTTTGTAATGGACAGATCTGAGCAGCTCAAAATGGCTTCATTAAGAGCTGTAGCCATGTTTAGATATAATCAAGAAATGTCATGCTTTCAGAAATTCCTGTTTCTCTGCTCTTAATATTGCTTAAATATTAACTGTAGTGATCCAACCAATAGTATCTTTGAAAGCTTCTGGTCTTTTGCAGAACAACCTAAGGTGCACACAAAAAGCAAAGAGCTTTTAATATCTCTAAAAGATAAATGTTTTGATGTCCTGGTAAAAGAAAGATACTTCTGAACAGTAAGAGAGATATGGATTTTTGGTCTTTCATTATGCTCTGCATTTTGTTTGTTTGTTTGTTTTAAAAAGTTTGCATTGGATATGTGCCATGTTCTATCAAAATATTCAGATAGTTAACAAACCACAGCATCTGCAACTTGGTAGATGCCAATCTGTTTGCACTGATTTTATTCTACCCACTGTTTTTATTTTGGCTCAAACATTGTTGCTGACATCCAAACTGGTGGTGGTAACTTGAAACAGATACTGAAAAGCATATTTATTCAAATGTTTCTGAATTTACATTTTGACATATTTAGAGTTGGCGAACAACCTCTCTGTCAATTCAAAACTCTGTGCTTATTTGAAAAATATTGTAGAAATGTACCCATTAGAGACAGAAGATTTTTTTACAGCACTTTCTACATGATTTTGTCACTCTGGTCTTAGTTACAGCTTCATGAATTTGCACAACGTTAAGTATCCCAATAGGTTATAGTTTTGAATAAATATAGTTTCAATTATATTCAACAAAAAATCATTGGCATAGGAAAAAACAAGGATTAAAATTAAAACTGTATCCTCACCATATGTTATACTAGTAAAATATTTCTGGTAATATATCCCTGTTTCAAAACCATGTAAAAAGTCAGACATTAAATCCTAGAAGAACACAACAAGATAAGTGTGGATAATAAAACAAACCTGCAATCTCCCTTAACACAGCTGAATAGATGCCAAAAATCCTTTGCTGACTATAGTAAATATTCTCTAGTTGTCTCTGTAGTCTGAAAGAATGCACTATAATTGATGGAAATCCCTCTGATGTTATTTATTAGTCTTACTTCTTTCTCAGAGGCTCATAAAGATGCACTTTTTCACAAATCAAGTGTACGAAAGTGACTTAATATTTTTTTCACTTGAAGCTGTGAAATACCTAGTTTGGCCCACATTTTTGATCTGTCATTGAGTGTTTGTCCTCTCTTGTATGGTTATTTCTGACTTGAAGCTCATAGGTCATTATTTTTCCAAAGCCCTGAATACCTGCAAATTCTGTAGGTCTATATGACCTTTGAAAGTCAGAATCTAAACCCACTTAGGCAATGGCTACTTCTAAAAATTCGATTTTATATGATTTTTCAAATCTATCCTTTTATTCATGTCACAGATATAAACCCTCTGTTTTTACAGTTTACATCTGAGAAATGTTCAGAATTACAGTGGCTCTGTGTCCCTCCCCCCCAACAAAACAGTAACTTTAACATCCACCTCCTGTGGAGCTGAGCTTATAGTACCTCATTTCAGGCCACTTCTCTGGTGCTGTTAGATTCATCCTAAATCTGTTACAGAAAAGTCTGTGTATTTACAGTTAGTACTTTGAAACACTTGTGATGCTCTGACATCTAATACAGACAAGCTGATGTTCGATGTGCTGTTAAATAAAGTTATTAAAAGGGAGATTTCAAAGCTGAATCTCAAGTAATCAAAGTTTGCTTGAGCCACTGTAGTAACTGTGAACATCATTTGAAATTTCTAAATAGGGTATGATGAGGAGGGGCACATCTGTGCTATGTGTACCCATCTTGAAAACATGACCTAGAGTAAGCACAGAGAAACACATTATGTCTGCTCTGAAAAGTTGGCAGCCCATTTAAAGTAAAGACACAGTGCATCAAACTGTAAGCTGCAGGGACACAGAAAGGAAAATAATAAAATTTGGAATTAACAGGGGTTGAGGAGGTGATGGATGTAAAATACATGGAAGCGAATCACCATTGCTTTCCCCAGGTGCTGCAATATGATCCATTGTTCTAAATTTTTAGATACTAGAATGAAGTAAGCATTTTTACTGTTTAAATATAGTTTTATCCAAGTAAAGTACTTCAAGCTGTTGCCATTCCACATGCCTTCCCCTGCTGACAAAAAAGAAGACCCATGTCTTTTTTTATTATTTTAATACTTCATCTCTGTACATGGACACCCACCTGCTCACATGAATAGGTTGAGACTGTAGAGATAACAGCTCTGTGACCAGGAAACTCCAAGGGCGCTCACTTCTAACTTTCTCTTCAAAACCCACTGATATATGGAAATGTAAAAGCTTTCTCAAAGGCTCCCAGATACCAGTGGATGCCCTGCATGTCAGCAGCTGCTGTACTCCATCACTTTCACCTCTTCTTACTTTCATCCCTTCCCTGTGCTCATGCTTTTCATCAGAACTTGGCTTTCCCAGGCGTTGGTTACATGGTTTACACCAGATGAGGGTCAAACCCTTAGCTTTTTCAGCAGAAAAGATTTTTTTGCCACTTGAAAATAGACCTATTTTCTGTGTTGGTTGCTGTTCAGGACTTTGGCTTAGCAAACCTTAGACTTTTGCTCTCCTGGTGACATAGGTTGACAAAGCAGTCTGCTCATTCGCTTTTCTACAGCTATGTATTTCTGTGGGTTGGATTAAATAAATGTAAACCAAAGGACTTCAGCCTTATCTCAGTGTAGTTTCTCTTCTACAGAAAAAAAAAAAATCTCTGTGAATTTGCTGTAGGAAAAAGAGGGCAATCTTTCAAAAGCCCACAAGGAATATTTAGCAATGCGACTTTATAAATGAGGCAGATGGTATCTAAAATGTTAAAAGAGAGCTAAAGGCCAGCACTATATTGTTACTATTTTTAATGATAATCGAAGTCAGCAAGTTTCTGATGAGAAGATGAAATATTTAAATGCCAGTTATTTGTCCCCAAGCATATCACACCTGCCTGGGTGATAATTATAGTTGTTGGAGAGATGGCTGCTATATGAATATGATAAAAATAAAGTACAATAAACTAATAAAAAAGAGGGACCTTTCATTTAGTTATTTGCTTCCTGGTATTAATTTTTCCTGGTCTGGCAGCTAAGATTCTTACCACAAGTTTTGATAAATTCTTCTGCAAAACAGTTGGACAGTACCAGGACAGTAACATGAATATTGACTTGTCCTTAGTCATGTGAGAACAGAGCAGAATCATGACCAGAAGTCAGGACTTTTGAACTCAGGAGTTTTGGGGTTCTTTTGACTTTACTGCCTCATCACTGCACAGTAAAAACCATTTTTTTTTTTTTTT
>VYXB01001941.1:131627-141663 GCA_013397135.1 Pachyramphus minor | reverse complement strand
TCCAGACTGCTTGTATGTGTTGTGGTTACTTTTCTCAGACAAAGTTCTTGCCAGTTTTACTGACACTGGCACTGACACTGGCACTTTTCTACTGACAGCTCTGGGACTTTGATTTTTGGCTGTGTTCTTATCATATATCTGTTGTGTCAGTGAAAAAGGTGAATGATGAATGTTTGGTTATTATTGAAAAAAAAAAAAGGAAGCAAGCAATAAAGTTTTAGTCCATTTTAAAGAAAAATCCAAACTTTTGAAGTTCTGCATTTACTTTCCTGCCTTGGGTCTACACCTTGAAGAACAAGCAGTCTAAAGGCCTGGGAACTATGCATTTTTCTGGACTCTCTATTTTCTGCAAGTTTCCCAGGAAGTTTGTTGCCGTGTCGGACCTCTGCTATTTCCAGAGGATTTGTTAATTTGTTAGGATCTCAAAGAACATTTTTATTTCTGCATGTTGAAAATTACTCAAAAAAAGTAATTGGAACTGATCTTTATCACCGTGAGTAATGGGTTTGTAGAGACAGAGAGAGAGATTCTGCAGGTTTCATTTATTTTCCATTTCATCATATACATCAGGCTTTGATTTAACAGAGATAATAACACTCTAATATCAAAGAATTGTGAATCAAAATTGCATAATTTCTGAATTGTTTTGTAATAAGAGGTTTTTTTCTTCTTTCCGGTAGAAAACACCTGAGTGATGATGATCCCCAAACAGCTCCCGATACTTCTGTCAGAGAACCACACAGTGGAAACAAGCATGGATGAAATGCAAGAGAAATTTTGTTTTATTCTTTTTGTTTTGTAAAATTCACACCAGTTTTACATAGAAAATGACCCTTAATGAAGAATTTTCTTATACTTGGATATCAAAGACCTGGGCTGCGAAGCAGAGCAATCACACTTTCCTCACAACAGCCAATATCAGTTATTACAAAAGAATATGGATAAATCATGTCCATATGTGCTCCAACTTTGTAGCAAAAAGATTCAAACTATTTTTCACAGGAATGTTTTTTCATCTTCTACCTGTAGCTTAACATGAGAAAACTGCATTGCACATGAAAACTTTGCTTTAAAGCACCCATTCTCTGTGCACCTGACATAGCTGCTGGTTGCTGTTGCTAGACTTTTATATGTTTTGGTATTGTACAAATGGCACAAAGCCAGATGGAATGCAAATGAAGGAAAATATATCTTTGAACTTTTCATAAGAGTTTATTCAGCTTCTTGCCATAAAAAGGCATCTTTGATAGTGTAGGTTACATGATTTATAAATAACATCTATGATTATATTTTGTTTAACTTCCTCTTAATGCTACTAATTAAAAGGAGATTGTAGGTATCAACTTTAAAGTCAGATTGCCAGTTATTTATTAAAGCACTTCAAGTTTCGTGTCATCTATGTGTAATAAGATGTGTTGTTGCTGCTACATTTAATCTCTTGTGTTTACCTGATTCTCATTGTGTGAATTAGACATTTGGCCCAATTTGCATTTTGTTATATTAAAATTACCAGGAAAAAAAATTTGGAACAAGAAATACCTGTATCATTTTATTTTGAATGGGATGGCAGGAAGTTTAATTGAATAACCACATACTTTAATGTTTAATTTTCAGATTTCTTTGTGTTTGAGTCATGGGTACATATTTGTGATTCTGGAAGTAGATGTTCACTATCATGTTAAATATTGGGATGAGGTATTCACAAGTCTTTATCTAGTTTGTCTTGATTATCTCGAAGGGGAAATATAGTTATCAAGGAGTAAAATGTTCCCAAGCTAGATTCTATAATTATGCCATAATTTTTATATGTGACCACTGTCAAAACAATGCTTTTAAGTTCTGAAGTTGAAAACCAAGTGCAGAAGCCAAAGCTGTAAAGCAACTGATGTTTCTGAAACAACACCTAGGACAGAGACAACAACTAAACTGGTTTTACTCTCTTGGCTAAAGAGAACAGTGTGTCCAGACCAAGCACGAGTTGACTTAACGCGGCTCTGCATAGGGAAGCTTGCACTGTGCCTTGCTGCCTTATCTGCAGATAAAAAAGCAGTTGTTTTCGTTGCTAAGGGTAGCAATCCCATGCCTTCCATACAATCAAAAGGTAAACCATCACAATAAATTAAAGCAAATGGGTTGAAGGGCAGAAAGAAATGTTTCATCCAGTCATACTGTGTATGAAAGCAGACAATTTGTAATGGGTATTGGCAACAGAAAGATGCAATAACTTCTCTCCTACTGCTGGATTGTGACACTGCAGGAAGCCAGGGAGCAGCTGAGAGATCTGGGGAGTCCTGTCCTATCTATGCTCTGTGGGCTGTTGCAGACAGGGACAAAGCAGCAGATAGAATATAAGGTGCCACATAGCACATATGACAAAGTAAGCATGTTTACATACACAGCTTCCCATGAGAGTCAGAGAGGAGGTGGGGCGAGGGGGGAAGAAGGCAAAGTGCCATTCATATCTTTGATGATAATTGCAGCACTGGAAGCATCTTTACCATTGCTATAGTACTAGAGGATTGTAGTTTTAATTTCCAGTTTAAGTTACAGAGTATTGTCATATCACAGGGACTGAAGTTTCAGAAGCTTTAGCTATTTTTTTTAACAACATGGGTTTTTTTGAGTTCCTTCAGAATCACAGAAAGAGGAAGCTTGGAAATCTTTTAATAAGGCAATTACATGCAGACAAAGATTGTATCTCATGGCACAATGGAGTTTTGCTATATTATTCAGTATCTTTTTGATATTCCACTGTCACTAGACAAAAGCTCTGAATAATAATGTGACAAGTCTATTCAGAAGACAACAATACATATTCCTTATTTGTGCTCACTTGAATGCCACACAAACCTGCAGTTAATTTTCCTGCCTGTTTTGAAAATGTTGAAAGAAAATACTACTTAGATTCAACAGTGCTTTTAGTGCTTTATCTGTGAAATCTACGTTTTGTATTTGTAAAATGAAAATGTTGAGATAGCCAATCACTTAATTTTTCCCATACAGTGAAAATCTTATAATCTTCTGATTCAAAATGTCAATCTGAATATAGAAATTAAATTCTTATTGAAAAAGGAAAAAGAGCAAAATAGAGACTGCAAAAGGGAGGCTGTGCTATTTTCAGTATGTAGAGTCTGTAAACTCGTGTTTATTTTCCCAATATCTGCCTGAAAAATAAATCAAGAAAGATGTAGGAATAGCAGGAGCCCATGCTGTATGTTGACAAAAAATCAAAGACCAAAACCAGGACTGGCTGGGTTCCCATGTATATACCTATAGACATGGAGAAAGGTCCAAGGATCTTCCAACAGAGGTGGAAAACTCTTGCCATGATTTAACTTCTCACTTCACAAAGACAAAATTATAATCAATACTACATGTTAATACCAAGTCTGTGAAGCTGTTCTGAACACATTTCAGAAGACAAGGGATGTTCATCAAACAAATAGTAATGATTTTTTTTTAATCTCAGTTATACAAATTAATAAATATACTTGTAATAAATATAAATAGATGCATATGTGTGTATAAATACTAAATTAGCATAAAATAATAATTAAATCTTCACATGTTTTTCTTGCCCAGTAGAGGAATAAGCTCTTGCCTGTAGGAGTAGTATTTGAAAGATAACTTTATATAATTTCATGTGTAGTACAGCAATACCTTTCTGTTTCATAGCTCTTGGGCAGAATATGGTTGTTCTTATTTATTGCTTGTTCAGAATACGAATTAATTCAGATTTTTAGGAGTATTGTTTGGTCACATTGTGCATAGTTTGAAATTTCCAACAATTTCAGAGTACGCATAGGATATCAAGTCCAAACTCAGTCAGAATATCTGTATGTTTGGTGAGCTGTGCTCCAATGTATTACATTCAATTTTCCATTAGGATTTTCAAAAGTAGATGCAAATTACAGAAACACCTTTTAAGAAATTCCAGTTTTTTACAATGGGTCACATAATCTTTGTGCATTCCCTTTGCTTTTATACCCAAAAAAGTGCTACGTGCCTTTTTCTGAGGTTTTTAACTGCTGTATTTCTAAGCCATTGGAGTCAAAGCACTTAAGGAAAGTCTTTGGGAGGCTGTTTCCGTTTTGTTTGATAATATCAAATTAATTGAGAGGTGGAGGTGCAGGACCTCTGGCTGATCTCAGCCAGTTCAGGAGCAGTATCATGAAACTGAGAGCAAGGAAGCACATCTAAAAAGGATCCAGCTCCAAGGAATGCTTACACACCTTACCTGCACAAGCATGAAAGTCATGATAAAGTTAGAAGACTGTTCAAAAAATATCTGTTCCCACAAATAAATGAAATAAATTAAACCTGGAAGGTATTGGAAGTGAACTAAAAAATTATCAAAACCTACTGTGCTGTCTCCACATGGGCATACCCCATCTACCCTTCCATCTTTGGAACCTGTGAGTCACTACTTAATTTGCAATGATGACTTACAGGCGGTGCCATAACCTTCCCATGAACCTTTTATTCCCAGATGTAGTGGGGAAAATAGTGTGGCAGTGAAAATAAAGAATATAGTCCTGACCATGCAAATGTTCAGGGTTAGGTCTTGGAATTGGATCTATGTAAGGAAACCCATTTGCAAAGTGTAGCAGTACTACTGTTATCAATCCCATTGAATTGACTTGGCTGGGAGCATGACAAAAGTGGATATTAAGCCTTTTACTTTGTGTTATGAGCCTCATGTTGAAGAGTGTAACACTAGTCCTTGTAATTTATGCACAGTGTAAAATTAAGGTTTTATATGTCAAGGAAGAAAGAGAGGACTAGAATTGGAATACCATTAATTTTCTGTGTGCGTATTAGCTGCTTTTTGTCATAAGTACTGAAGATTAAGTAGGTGCCACGGTAATGGACAAGGGATAAATCCAGACCGGAGGGTCCTTGTTCCCCAAGTTGCAGTTGCTGTGCTAAGCCCTGCAGGAACGAGACACAGACACAGCGTGCAGCTTAAGGGTCGATGCTGATCTAACTTTATTGGACAAAATGGTGGGTTTATATAGGGCAGGAAAGGGAAGATTCTAGAATGGGACACCTGTATCGGTGATTGATTAGGGCAACTGGTTTGACAGGGACAGAGGTGGGAGGTCCAGAACAACAGGGATAACTGGGGATTGGTCAGGACAGCTACCCCCCGGGTAGCCTGCCCACGCAGGGGGCTGTCTCTCTACGGAGAGAGATGCCCACGACGTCAGGCACAGATTTCTTCTTTCCACTCTCTGAAGTCTGTTTCAGTCCTCGACCTATCTCCAACAAGCAGGGTAAATTATAGAAGATCTATTAGTTCCAAATAATCATTACAAATCTACACACAAGGTTACAGGTGTATATTAACTTCCTTTTTTCATATACTGAAATCTAAATATCCCTACAAGAACACATCCTACTCCTAAATGTCAGTCAACTGGGAATTCTGCTTGTTTTTTTATGCTGTTATGATGTGTATCTTTCAAGCTGTAGTCAATTCATTGGCTAAATCCAGGGCGTATCCTTACCCTTCTTTCCCATGTCAGCTTCGTGTGACCTGATTATTGTAAATGCATTGCTTACTTTGCTTTGGGTGCAGAAAGTGTATTTTTCAAGATGCCATAAAAAGAGCATTTCATACACATTAAAGGAAAGTGAGCTAGGTCCAAACAGACATGGTTTCCAGGCATTCTACCCCTTCCCACCACTTGGATCTAAGGGGAGTTCTTCTTGGTGGTGGGGTGTCTTCACTGATCCCAGTGGCCATAGCTCTTGACTACAGATCCAATGTCCCAGAGAGATGTAGCAGTTTGCACTGCAGTTTCTGTACTCTGCTTCTTTGAGCTCCTCTTGAGTCCTTCTTGAGCTCCTGGGCACTTTGTATAGGATGACTGGAGTATTCTTGGCATCCTTCTGAGGAACTGAAGGGCTCCACCTGCAGCCAGATAAAGACAGAAGTAAGGCTAAAGTAACAACAGAGTAACATATAGTGTCTTCTAATGGACTATGTCAGCTGCCCTTGACAAAGGATGCTTGCAGCCTTTGTGCTAGCTGACCCATGATTAGAGAGAGTCAACCCTCTTGGTAGGCTGGGACACAGGACCTTCTGCTGTGGAGGACGTGGGCAGCTGCTCAGGAGCTGTGTCACCAAGTGAAAGAACTGTGGGGGGAAGTCAGCAACGTGCAGAGCATCAGTTAGGATGAGGAAGAGATTGACTGAGTCTCCTCCAGGTCCCCACAGCTTCAAGAGCCCAACTCTCCAGCTGTAGCGGAAGGGCAGAAAGAGTCTCTGACTATGAAGTTGGGAAGTGAAAATTCCAACTATGAGGAACGTTTCTGGTCCCTCTGAAAACCTGCAGTTACAAAAAGGTTCACTACCCTTGTAACTGATGAGGAGCTGTAAGTGCCATCCAGTTTGCATCTTCAGTGACAGAGCCTGAGCTGCTCAGGAGTGCCGAGAAGACACTACATGTCATAGTAGCAGGACACTCCTTGCTGCAGAGGATAGATGTCCCCATCTATCTGCCTGTTTTGTCATTTAGAGAGATCTGCTGCTTGCTGTGGGTTTGTTTTTGGAAGAGGTTGCTGGGGATGGCACAACTCTCCGACCATGATTGTCAGACTGTGACTGTCTACTTGTTTTCCCCCAGTGATACTTCCGGGGATAACCTGGGAAGTATCAAGTGGGAGTACAGGACTCTAGAGGCAGTGATCAAGGGCATGGTGGATCAGGTGGTGTCTCCTTGATCTTGCTGGAGAGGGAGAAGAACCTGAGGAGGATGGTTTAGTTCTTGTAAGTCAACAACTGGTTGTGCGCCTGGTGTTTGCAATGGGGTTTTGACTTCTATGGCCATGATCTTTGAGATTAACTGCTGCTTGGAAGAGACAGGATCCAACTGAAGTGGAGAAAAAGTACCTTTTCCAACAGGTTGTGTCCCTGTCTGAAGTGCCTTTACTAATGTATGCAGCAAAGGGAAAAGGCGGGAGGAATTAAAAGTCTGCATGTAGTTCTAGGCCTATGAACTTACTGAGATCATAAGATGTGGTGGGATAGCTTGCACAACTGATGAACTGCCCTATATGGATACAGGTGCTTTAGGAAAACTGGGATGGGACTGTGAGGAGAGGGAGTTGCTCTTTATGTGAGAGAGCAGCAGAGATGTATGGAGCTCTAACTTAGGACGGATGAGGAAGCAGCTCAGAGCGTGTGAGTGAAGATTAATGCAGATCAACATGAGTTATGGTGTCATGGGTCTCTGCTGCAGACCATCTAGTTGAGAATAAAATGGATGAGGCCTTCTTTAAACTTGTCCCGGAAGAGCCTCAGGTCTGCAGACTCTGGTTCTCCTTTAGGACCTGAACCACTCCAGTGCCTTCTGGAGTGACAACACAACTGGGCAAAGTTGGTTTCTGGAGTATATGGGCAGCAAATCCCTGACACAAGTGATCATGGAGTCAATTAGGGAAGATGTACTACTGTACCTCACACTTACAAACTCTGAAGACCTGTTTGGAGATGGGGTAGGTTGGGCAACTGTGGAGTCAGTAGCAACCATGGGACGCAGTGTTCAGGGTTCTTGAGAAGACAGTTCAGAGTAAAAAATAATGACCATAACCCTGCACTTCAGGAGATCAGACTTTGGCCTGTTCACAGATGAGCTTGGAAGAACATTTTGGTGTGCAATCCTGAAGAGGCTCCTTGCCTTCAAACCTCAAGCTGATACTATATTTTAATTCTGAGACTCCCAGAAGCAATTTTGAGGTGCCAAGCAGCCAAGCAGAGTTAAGGATGTGCCTCAGCCAACTACCATAGTGATAAGTAGTGATATGAACATATAAACCTGGCATTGTGCACTTAAAAGGGAAATGAGAAGGTGCAAGAAAAGGTTGGGGGTCATTGCATGAAATGGTGACTGGCTTTCTCACAGGAAAAAGTGCACCACAGTAAAACCTACCCACCCACCCAAACAACGAAAACCCAGAGACAGGGGAATGATGTTGTCCTTTTCAAAGCTTCAAAATTTTCAAAAGTGTTTTTCTTGAGAAACAGCAGCATGGGGTTCTTTATTCTTGACATAGAACTTCTTTCAAGGGTTTGTAATAATTTTAGTAGTTACAGCTTCAAGATACAATTGTCTAGCCGTCCATGTGTCAATCCAGAATATATGAAATAACATTTAAATGTCAAAACATTTCTTGCTTTCTTATTTTCTAATTCTAGGATCTGTAGCTACAACTACAGCAGAAAAGGCCAAACTTTGCCAGAAGGGGATAGAAAAATGATTGTACTCTTTTTACAGTGTTTCATAATTCCTGGTCTAATAAATAAGAAAAAGTACAGGTCAGAATTCAGATCAAATCCTAAACTGGGTGTTTTTGGATCTACTTTTCACATTATAAAAGGTTTCTGATAACAGTGTGGCTTTAATGCTGTTACATTAAATTGTTCTTAAAGCCCCTGTTATCATAGAAGCCTTCCTTCAGACTTAATGACTAAATATGTACTGTAAAATTATATGGTTTTTGTATGATCCTGTAACCTCAGTTAATCTTTTAGTTCTTTGTTACACGCAAGTTAAGTAAAGCAGCCTGTACTCTGGAAGGTTATTTTATTTTCTGTTAGATCTATTAAGATGACAATTTTTTTTCTTCCTGGGCAATACATAGACCAAAGCTTTAAATAGAAGACATGATTCAGTTATTGACCATTAAACATGGACTGGGGGCAATAGTGTGCGCTGACTGTGCAGGAAATGGTAAGGCATCTTGTGGATTGCAGAGGCTTTTCTGTCACTTGACTCATCATTATCTGTGGGTTCACATTGTGCTGCTGCATGCTGTGCCGTTTTTCTGGGAACACTACTATACATAAAATATGAGTTGATACACAGCTAGAATGATGTGAACTAAAGATACGAATGAAGATTAAAAGGTAATAGGAATGCTGTGAAAATCATTAAAGCATGAGAAAGGCTTATTCAGATAGATATTCTAAGAAAAACTCCAAGTACAAAGGAAGACTAGAGAAATTCTATTGTGTTTCTGATATGTAGACTCCAGCTTGTGAGAGCACTTGTTCAAGGAACTGTTATAACGCACTGTAGTAAAGGTTCCATCATTACTAAAATCTACACAGCACCATTCTCTACCTCTCCCTCATCCTTTATTTTTACTTCAGTCTGTTCAACTCAATCATAAAGTGGAACAACGTTTAAGGCTGCTTTAGCTGGACTCTCCACAGGGCCATGGAAGACATCTGAAGGCACCTCTTTATAATGGTATATTTAGGCTAAGCTTTCTTGAAGCCGTAAGGTATAAAGTCTGATGAGGTGTGACTCTTCATTCTCTTAGGAGAGTCATAATTTTGCAGTCAGAAAGTTGATATAATGATATGTGCTGGTTTTGGCAGGAGTGGAGTTAACTTTCTTCACAGCAGCTAGTATGGGGATGTATTTTGGATTTGAAATTAACACAGTGTTGATAATAGAGGTGATTTTGTTTCTGCTGTACATACACGGAGCCAAGGACTTTTCTGCTTTCCATACTGCCGTGCTAGGAAGGAAGTAGGGGATGCATGGGAGACTGGGAGGAGACACAGCCAGAACAGGTGACACAAATTGACCAAAGGGTTATTCCAGACCATATGACATCATTATGGGACCTGGACAGACTGGAGAGTTGGGCCGATTCCAACGGGATGAGATTCAACAAGGCCAAGTGCTGGATCCTTCACTTTGGCCACAACAACTCCCTGCAGCGCTACAGGCTGGGCACAGAGTGGCTGGAGAGCAGCCAGGTAGAAAGGGACNAGCAGCCAGGCAGAAAGGGACCAGGGAGTTTGGATCGACAGGAAGCTGAACATGAGCCAGCAGTGTGCCCAGGTGGCCAAGAAGGCCAATGGCAGCCTGGCCTGCATCAAGAACAGTGTGGCCAGCAGGAGCAGGGAAGTGATTCTGCCCCTGTACTCAGCACTGGTGAGGCCACACCTTGAGTATTGTGTTCAGTTCTGGGCCCCTCAGTTCAGGAAGGACATTGAGGTGCTGGAGCGGGTCCA
>VYXB01001941.1:108082-130976 GCA_013397135.1 Pachyramphus minor | reverse complement strand
ATTCTATGATTCTATGATTCTATGATTCTATGATTCTATGATAAGTACATTAACTGGGAGTAAGAAGAAAAAGAAGTGGGGACATTTGAAGTGATGGTGTTTGTCTTCCTAAGTCACCATTACATGTGATAGGGCCCTCCTCTCCTGGAGATGGCTGAATACCTGCCTGCCCATGGGAAGAAGTGAAGTGATTATTTTTTTAATTTTGCTTATGTATGTAGCTTTTAGTTTCCCTATTAAAGTGTTTTTATCTCAAACCACCTGTGGAGTCTTTCTGCCGTGCCTTTTGCAACCGGACTTGTCTATCGGGCATTGGCCTTGTCAGCCATCAGCGAGCCTGTAGCAATGCTTGGGTAGAGCCCTTCCCTTCATACGCAAAGCCAAGCCATGACATGACATGACATCTCAAACTAGGACCTCTCTACTTTTTGCCCTTTGAATTCTCTCCCTGATCCTTCTGGTGTGGAAGTGAGCAAGCAGCTGTGTGGGGTTTAGCTGCCAGCTGGGTTTAAACTACGATCTGGGACCATCAGCTTCTGCATAATAGCATAAGAACACCAGAATTATCATTTGTACAACCACTTACAATTTTTGTAAGTGAAAAATAGGTATCTACTATGCTAAGAGAGGTCTGCTTTCAATATAGATGGACACTAAAATAGATGGATGAGGATTCTAAAATAGAAAATGAAGATAATAGCTCGAGGCTTTCATGACTTTGCTCAACCAGAGGAAGAAGGATAACTGGTTGGCTGGAGCCAGCAAAAAGTCGAAGAGGACATTCAGTATTTCTTAGGATTATGTGAGAACCTATAAAGATGGTTGTCAGCATGACAGTATTGAAAAATAATATGCCTCTTTTCTTCCTCAACTTTGAGAAAAGATTTCATTTCTCATGGCAAATATTTCCACAGTATACACATAAAACTATCACTTTTGGTGGTTTTGGTGCAAATCTCTGATGCAAAAAGATGGTTCTAACTGTTACAAACATATCTGGTATTACAGAGAAAGGAGCCTTTGCAAGAGTTTTAGCCACTTTCTCTCTTCCAAAAAGTATCAGTAATATCTGACATCACTACTATTTCCCCAGCTGAGCACAAATAAAGTAAAATAACATGTGCATGTATTAATTCTCTGCAGTATCTGTTGCTTTGCTCAATTTCCTCTAGCCTATCCAAATAACGACTGCATACATAAGATCCGAACAAAGTAGCTATGTCTTTAATTTTCAGCTAATTTGTTTTTAAAATTATTTTTTTTCACACGTTGCTCTTCCCTTTCCAGAACTGTCCGTGCTGTTGGAGATCTGAGTGAAAGCCTTTTGTAATAATGTTTCCCTGGACAAACCCCTTGATTTCTTTATGTCTCAATTTCTCTGGCATGGAACAGAGGAAAAAACTCTTTGCATTTTGGCATGTAGATAAAAAATACAATGTAGATTATTCCGTTTGATTAGCTTGTAGTTTTTCATTCTCTGGTAGTCAGTATTGCAGCTAATTGAATACTTTTTACTTTCATTTTTATCTTGGATACCTTAATTCCATAAAACTGGAATCCTCTGCTGGTTTGGACAAGAAAAGATCTTCAATATAGAAAAGTACAATACAGCCACCAACCCATTAAACAGGCTCTCTCTTTATATCTAAGCCATCCATTTTAATTTAGTCATTTTATAAATAGTTTCCTTTTTGACATTGAGTTATTACTTATTTCCTCTGCAAAAGTGCGCGAGAATTTCTTTTTTTTCCGTGATACCTTCTGAGAATAGTCATTTTCCAGCATTAAAGTCTCTGAATTTTCTATTGCCAGCTCAGTAGAGTGCATAAAAACTGGTGTTAAGTAGCTTACCAGACCATTGGCCTCTTTCTTATCCAACTGTAACATTATTTATTATTTTAGTTGGGTTAGAAATGAGTCATTTTTCCACAGTCAAATAAAGGATGGTGACTATCTTCCTGTGTTAAATTTAAGCTTTTTTCATCCCAGTAAGACATAAGGTGATTTTGCAGCTGTTTCCGTAGGCCTGTTCCTGTTCCTATTCAAATCAATACCAAATGCTTTGGGTTCTTATCTGCATTAGCTAAAGGTTGATATGAAATTCATATCCCTAGCCCTTGCTGACTGATTGTTGAGTCAAGCTGCTACTACAGAGACTCAGACCTGACTCTATGATCTTCTCATAGCGTTCATAACGTTCTAACATTTCTGTGCTTCAATGTACCCCTCCACTTCATCTTCTGAGGTGCTGTTGATCTGTCGGAGGACTCATAGGATGGTGGTGCAAAATCATGCCCATGCAGAGGAAATCTCGTTCTTTTCCCCAGCCTGTAGAAAGTCACTGGTCTATGCAGTTGCTTTCACACTTGACTACCTGGTACAGTGAAGTGTGGACATAAAGAATTTGTTCAGAAATAATATTTTTGTCCTAGTGAAGTCTGGCTGCTGGTAGCAACATGTTCTTCTTTCCTTCTTCTCATTTTTTAGTCTCATTCCAGCTGCTGCAGAAAGGCAGCTGTCTTCATCTTCATGGGGCTGTTATCAGAGCCAGGAAACAATCAGAAGAGGACTCATACTGATCACCTCTTGCAGGGTGATGTTCCAATCCACAGGGTGTGGAGAGGCAAATTTCTTCTCAATACACAAGTGCAGAAAGGAGATAAGTTCAAATACACCCAGAGAGAGATTAAGACACAAACGAGGTCAGATGTTGGTAACCAAAACAATAATTCACTTTTATTCTCTATTGAAGAGGAGAGAAAAGTAGGAAGAAACAAAGAGTAATTACAGAAAGTAAAGGATAGTCATCCAGCAGTGTCCTGTAGATCTGGTCCCTCCTCTTTCCATCGGTGGGGGAGATCTCTGTCTGGGTGTGTTGGGCACTTATTTCTATAGAGTCTGAGCAGCCCATTTGCCATGTAATCAGCCAGCAGTGGCGTTTACTGCAGGCAGGCACTGGTGTTAACACTACGTTCAGCCTATAGGCTGAAGTGTTGGTGTCCACATGACATTTGCATGCTACACCTTCTTTTGCACACAAAGCCTGTAGGTTGTGGTTAACAAAACATCCTGGTTTTGCAATCATTGGCTAACCCCAAATCTTTTCGATGGAGCTGAGGCAATGGTGAGACAGGCTACTCTTTATCAGTTCTTTATTTTTAACAGTTCTTTATAGGCGGTCTGCAGTCCTCAGAGATCACTGGGGTTACACTGAGCATGAGGGATTATTTTAATTTTATTACAACCACAAGTTGAAAAAAAATGATGCAAATTTGCAAGCTGTTTCAAACGGCAAGGGGCAAGATACACCAAACAGATGGGGAAACCTGCTATACTGTACTTCAAAAGACAGGAATACTTGAAGTCTTGTGGGAAGGGGAAAAAATTGCGTTGTTACCTCCAGCAAGACAATGCATTTATTACAACATATTCCTTAAACTCTCTAACCAACAAAATGACAAACTGGCTGCTGAAGAAAGTCCTGTCAATAATATGAAACTTGAGGTCATGGTTCACAGGAGCTTTCCAGATACTAAGCATCCCAGCTTCTCACTGTACATTCATGTTTCAGGAGTGCCTACTGGAAACACATCTGGGGCAAACAACATAAGCACTGTGACTTGTTTTATATAAAGATAGACAAGGAACAACAATTAATGAGAAAACTTGCCATTCAATTTACGTTCCCCTCTATAGCTTGCAGAAGCAACTGTGTGTGTAATTGAATTTATAAGCAATGTATTTATTTGTTTGTTTTGGTATCTCTCCTTTAAGCTATTTACATACAGGTTTCTTCTCCCAAGGTCATGGCTATCTGAGGTTACAACTACAGAAGGAATAATATTGCTAGCTAGCCAAAAAGTTGATACCAGTATCATACCCTTAGCAGTAGCTTATAGATCTCTGACTGATACAAGTAGCAGCTTGATATCAGGTATCAAGTTACTAATTCCTAAATGAAGGTTGAAGCACAGCAGCCCAGTCAGTGACATACTCCTATGGCTTCTAGCACCATTCTGTATTTAGTTCAGAGCCTGTTATATAGTATCTTATCCCTGCTACGAAGATGTACTGTGATTAAGTGAGAAACAACAGGAAAAAAGGTCATTCAAACCTACAAACATGTCCACAGAATGTGGACCTGTGAATATCATTCTTTTCCTGGAGAGGTAAATGATTTACTGTCCAGAAAACTTATTATACCGATGTGAATATCCTGGGGTTGATTTAACATCCATAGTGACCAAGTTGTAGTAGTTTAAAACCTTAGCTGGCTGATCTTTTATCATCTAATAATTGCACCTGGATCATATTGTCATAAGATTCACTTAGTTATTTCTTCCTATTAACTGTAGCAGAACTGAAATCAACTGTATTGCAAATTTCCCACATTTCTTAATATTTATGCAATTTTTAAGGTGCAAAGTGCACAAATTTAATTTAAAGAACATTTTTGAAGATTTGAGACCTTTGAAAATACAAACATGAAAAGTAAATGGACCACAAGGAACCACAGTTCCACAAGTTCCACAAGTTTTTGTGAACACAAGTTTTGTGGTTTGTGATTAGTGGTTTGTTTTTGTGGTTTGTTTGGGGTTTTTTTCTGAAAAATGTATGATTCATAAAGCCAAACAGTCTTTTGTGACTTAGTTCATACTTTTAAAACACTTTCATAGACAATACATGGGAAATGCTTTCAGAATTGTAGCCCAATATATCTCATCCAAGTGGTATTTTTTCCCTTCAAAATCCCAGACAGCTCTAAGCAAAACAAGAGAAATCTCTTCAATTCTGGTACAAATAAAACCCTTTCAATGGCACATCTGTATTGCTGCTGTTATTAGTACCTTACCCAATAATGTAAAGGTGAGGTAACTGACCTCTAGATATTTCTTATTATTGTTAGCTATTTCTTCCAAATTGATTTGACCTTGTCAGACTGTCCAAAGGTTAATACTTATCCTGAAGTACCTGAAGTGCAGTTTTCTTTCATGCTACCTAAAGCTGAAGAAAGTGTATGATTTCAGATGTGGTTCTCTCTAATTTGATGGCACAAAACAAGCCCAAGATATCATCAATAACCAATTTTTTCTTCTGCAGTATTCTGAACAATCATTTCTGCAGTAATGTACTTTCAAGGTTTGACAAGAGATAAGAGAGCAAGATTGGAGCATGCCTTACTGTGAAACAATGCAGCTTGTTTTGAAAGCAGGCAAATCAATACAGCTATTTATTTAAGCCCACAGGCCAGTTTAAACTAAAATGATTCACAATGCAGGTTAGAGAAATCCAGCTTCCATTCTCTCTAGAAAAGACATTGCTGCTGTCTTTATCACAAAATTCTTATCTTGAAAAGTTTAATATGCAGTGGCTTTAAAAAATCCGAAGGAAGGAGTTATTTTGGCACTGCTGTCTCTGAGGACAGGACTGTGAAGTTTAAAAGAAGATCAAACAATAGAACATCTCTCCTCACACCATCAAGCAGTGTTTGAGCTGTTTCAGAACAGGATCATTGGTAACACCACTATGAGAACAAGTGACTTATGAAACTATTTGTGTTCCAGAAATGAGCATTTTTTTATGTTTTATTAATTTTTTAAGTAATATGTTTTAATATGCAGAACTATTTTCTCCAGCCAGCATGCCAGTTACATCCCTCAGGTGAAACACTTGGGTGGGAGTTACTGCTATTTATTTCTTGCATCAGAAATGGAAGGAAATGTAGGTAAAAAAGCCTGTGAGTATGTTTGCTTTTGTTTATGCCATCTCAGGAGTATCACCAGACTGACTGGTCTTTAATCTTCTGTAGGCCTTATAACAGTCAGGCAGTGGTCAGGATATTGGAAAGCCTTTGGCAGATACCTCTTTTCATCTGAGGGTGCCTGCATTGCTAGATAGAGAACACACTGTGCCCTGCAGTGGTGAAAATCCAAGGATTGCAACACTAAGCTGAACTATTTGAAGGTAGTAATCTCAGTCCTAAGAAAGGATGAATCAAGGAATGGAGGTAGGAGAGGGAGTCAGCTTTATCATATATCTCATCTTCTTTATCTCTTGCCTTAGTTGTCTGTCAGGGTTTTTTTTTTTTGCATTTCTCTTGTTGATGCCTCTGTCATAGGTTGCATTCCATGTCTGGGAATCAACAGTGACAACAAATGTAATCAACAGTGTCAGAAACCAATAATGCTGCTCCAGGCTTGCACATAAAATTATTTTTTTCACTCCCTGTCTTCACTCAGCCACCTTAACAAGGCTCAGAAATTATGAGCCTTCCTGAGAAACCACTCCCCTTGGATCTCATCAGTCTCATTGCTGGGTCCCTTTATCAGATTAGTAGCCCTAAATTATTCATCACTGTAGCAGCAGCTAAGGGGATAATTAGAAGTCTGTTCTTTTCCACCCTGAAGTAAAAAAAGTATTATTTCAATAGTTTGCTGTGCTTGCACTGTTGAATATCTGACCAAAATGCAGAGGAAGTGCAGGACTGGAAAAGGGTTCTGGTGTTTGGTGATATGACAGATAGCCTATTACAACCTCCACAACCCAACTTCTTTACCTTCTACATTCAGTTTTGAGTGAGAATGTCTCCACTTTTGACATTTTAAACCATAACATCAGAACAAATTTTCTAAAACACTATTTACTCTTGAATATGGAAAGGAAGTATGCATCATCCCTTTTCAGCTCACCTCACAGCTGCAAAAGCAAACCATGGCTGCTGGCATGCATGATCAATTCTCTTATGTGTGCCAAAAAAAAAAAAAAAGGTAATAGCAAACACCTTTGTGGTATGGCAGAAATAGTTAATTTCATCATATTTTTATGAAAAAAAGAATCAAAGAGCAATCTAAATGTATCCTATATTAATGTATAGAATAATATTCTATAATTAATAATATAATTAATATACAATATAATATACAATTACAATATATAATGTATAATCAATTAATAGTAATAATATTCTATATTAATATTATACATAGGCTATGAGAAGATAAGTAAGATACATAGTGTGGTCCATGTTCTAAGCTGGAAACATACTAATAAAAATATTCCAATGTGGTTTCTGCAACTAAGATGAGCTGAATTAGCCATTTCAAAGTGTGTGCCATTCATACACTAAAATGGGGTCTAACTTGAGAGCTAGATGGATGGATTAACATATCACTGTAGTCTCTGCAGGCTCTGCAACAAGGGTAACACCAGGGAAGCCAGAGAAGAGGGGCTCCCACTGCTTCCTTGTTCTGCCAATCCTGAACAGGTTAGCCAGCACAACCATGTGGCAGACTAGGGAAAGAATTTGTTTCAGGAAAATAAACTGAGATTTCTTCCTTTGTCATTAACTGATAAATGGCCAAACATTAACAAATCCCTTTACTGCCCTTTTCTCAGGACAGGTGATGAAGCACTGTAATTGGTAAACAGTTCCCTACTTTTACAATATACTTGAAGCATTGTGCACTGCATATTCAGTTGTACCCAGTACATCTTCCTGAATAGTGAAAACTCATTTCATATTTTGCAACATATGTGTGAAAATTGCTCCTGATATATACTGTCCTGTATTTCTCAGCATTGTGGTTCATTTGTTACTGGCCTATCTGGTTACCAGTCTTTGGTAGACTGTGTAAAGTTTTTCTGTGACCTGTGGCTTATGTAAGCTTTGTAATCTGACTTTTCACACATCTCTCTAAACCACAACACATCCTTTATAAATCTCCATTTTAAAATCAAAACAAATCATATTTGCAGAATACAAATTACTGGTTTCAATTTTATAATGAATATTGAATATTATTTCCTGAATCTCAGGACTTGATCAACTTTGCTTGTGAGAACATTGCTCTAGACTGTTACATGTTTAAGATGGCTCCAAAAGGCTAGGAAATGTACTTAATCATAGAATGCAGGTTTGGAAGGGATCTCAGGGATCATCTGCTCCAACCTTTCTTGGCAAAAGTGCAGTCTAGACAAAGTGGCCCACCACCCTATCCAGCTGAATCTTAAAAGTGTCCAGTGTTGGCAGACATTTCCCTGTGGAAGAGATTATTACAATGGTTAGTTGTTTTCACTGTGAAAAATTTTCCTCATATCCAATTAGAACCTCCTCAGGAGTAACTTGTATCCGTTATCCCTTGTCTTTTCCATGTGACTCCCCGCAAAAAGGGAGTTTCTGTCTTCTTTGTAGCCACCCTTTAAATACTGGAACATGGTGATAAGCCTGAGCCTTCTTTTCCCAACACTGAATAAACCTATCTCTCTTAGCCTTTCCTCACATGGCAGGCTTCCCAGTCCCTGGATCATCTTTGTGGCCCTTGTCTGGATTCTCTCCATCCTCCTCAAATATCAGGGACCAAAACTGAGAACAGTATTTCAGGTGTGGCATGATATGCACTGAGTGGAGTGGGATAATGGCCTCTACCTCTGCAGGTGATGCCTTTGCTGATGCAGCGTAGCATCCCATTGGCTCTCTTTGCCACAGCAGCTCAGAGTTCACTCGCACTTAGTCTGATGTCCACCAGGATCCCTGGGTCCCTTTCCACAGAGCTTTTCCTCTTCTGTGTAGATACCAGCCTATACTGCACTCCTGGATTATGTTTTCCCAGGTGGAAGACCTTATTTTTGTCTTATTGAACTTTATAAGGTTCTTGTTGGTCCACTCATCGAGCCCATCTAGGTCTTCCTGCAGGGTGGCTCTCCCTTTGAAAGTATCTATTTCTGCACTCAGTTTGGTGAGTGACTTCGTCAGGATACATTTGATCCCATTGTCCAGATCACTTATGAAGATAACTAACAGCTTTGGGCCCAGTATTGATCCTGGGAGGATCCCGTTTTTGACAGGTTGCCAGCTTGAAAAGGAGCTGGGTGCAGCTCATAAGTCATCTCCCCACCCACCCCATGGACCACTTGTCTAGATTGTCACACATCAGTGTCTCATGGAGGAAGCTGTGGGAAACCAAATGGAAAGCCTGGAGAAATCCAGATAGACAATGTCCACTGCCCCACATCAACTGAGCATGTATCTTCATCTTAGAAGTCAATCAGGTTGGACAAGTGTGATTTGCCCTTGGTGTATCTGTCTTGGATTTTCCCATTCATGTGCTTCATCTGACTTGTGACAGCCCCAGGAGGACTTGTTGCATAACTTTCCCAGGGGCTGAAGTGAGACTGATAGGGCTATAATTTCCTGGATCTTCCTTTAAGCCCAACTTGTAGATGGGGATGATATTAACCTTCCTCTGGTTTTCTGGGATGTCTTTTGGTCTCCACAACTTCTCAAGGATTATAGAGATTGTCTTCACAATGACATCAACCAGCTGTCCTAACACCCTCGGGGGGATATTTTCAGCTGCTATAATAGTTCATACGCCCATTATTTCTTCACTGGCTGTGGGTTTGTGTTAGCATCAACCTGGATATTTTCTCCCAAGGCTTGGGGCCCAACAGTGGTGGTAAAGACAGAGGTGAATAAAGTGTTGAGAACCTCTGTCTTTTCAGCATTCTTGGTGACTGGGTAATTCACCTGTCCTGCTGAACCTCTTGAAAAACTCACAGCACTCACTAGATCCTTTATCTTCCATGGCATCTTTCCATGAAATTTCTCCCAGCTGAGCTCTGAGCTAGTTCAAGTGTGCTCAAGCTCCACAATATTGTAATCACTGCAGCCAAGGCTGTCACTAACCAAGATATTACCAAGCAGGTCTTCTTGGTTTGTGAGTAACAAGTCCAGTAGTGCCTCCTTTCCAGTTGGAAAATCTAACAATTTTTTTATGAATAATCAGACCTCTATGTGTTCCAGGAACTTGATGACATGTGAGCTGCTCCATTGTTCTTCCAATAAATGTCTGGGTAATTGAAGTTGCCTGTAAAAATCACATTGTGTTGATTTGAAGCATGCTTAAGTGACCTAAATATTGCTTTGTTGGCCTTATCATCTTGGGGTTGATAGGTCAATAGCAAACACCTACTCTAAGATCTCTCTTGAAGACTACTGCTCTGATCTTAACCCAGAAGCATTTGATAGGGCTTCCACAGTCACTGTAGTTGACTTCTGTGCATTCCAGGTTCTACTTAATGATGTAGAGTATGGCAAGATAATGACATGAGCTTCCTACTTTTCCTCACTGCCTGTCTTTACTAAACATCCTATAACCACCCATTGTGATCCTTCAGCTATGTGCATTGTCCCTAGTAGTTGTGCACAAAGATAACATCCCACTTCTTTAATTTTGCCACAGAAAACAAGGGAGTTCCTCACTTCTGTTTTGAAAGTGTTGCATGCCACCAGTCTCCCATGAAGGCCCACCAGACATGACTGCGCGTATGATCTTTGTACTTGCTGAGCACGAAGCACAGGATGGGAGGAAAGTTAGTCTAGTTAGATGGCAGAAAAGGGTAACAAACAGTGCTGGAAAATGTATTTGCATCAGAAGAATTTCAGGAAAGTTAGTCAGAAATAATATTTTATCTGACATTAATTATCTTAAAAACACAGCAATATTCATGTTATTGAAGATGTAATAGAAGTAAAACTACAAAAAGTGTTTGTGAGCTTTGATAACTTGTCAGCAAGCCATTTAGGAGTAGTAGAGTGGAAATCCTTGCTAGGAAGCCAATGATGCACGGACCTAAGTTTCTCCTGAAAAAACAAACAAACAAACAAACAAACAAAATGCTCAGGAAGAATTGTCTGTATAGTAAAATCTATTCTGCAGTTTCTCTCTCTGTCCTTACTATGCCTATTTCCTAGACAAAAGACATAATTTTCCAGAGATGCTAACCTACCATCACCCACAAAGTCACTGATATTATGTTGTGGGGGGGAGCAGTGGGGCACAGATGGGAAAAAATACATCAGTTCAGCATGAGAAAGTCCTGTGTTGTTCACCATTCCTAACACTCAGAGGTGCAGGTTATAGAGGCTTACATCAATTATGTCAGCCTTCAAAAGCGCGGCAGTAAAAATATTAATTTAGTTGTCTTCGTCTGAACAATTATTCCAGATCTTAGGTCCTTCAGTCTTTCTGTGGTAAACTTTAATACACCTATTATGTCTCTGCTTCATAGCCCCATATGGACTAGATTGATTTTAACAAATGTGTTCAAAGAATAACAGCAGACACTAATTTCATATGCAGGAAATTAAATCCAATCACAGCCCCTAAAATAATGGAGTTGATAGAAGTATGCAGATCTCTGAAGAAGTAAAGAGATTAAATGATTCTATACAGATCCTTTATCTATAACTGATAGAAAGCTGCAACAGTACTTTAGATATATTGACTCCAGAGCTAAACAGATTTTTAATAAACCGAGTAAACACAGTGGTCTATCTGATCCAATTGTCCTACAAGCCCTCAAGCTGCTAAGCGCCTTTTGTGAAAAATATTCAATAAATGCTACCAAATACCCCTCTCCCCACCTTTGTGTGTGATGTTGACCATACAGAACCTATGAACTTCCCCTAATTTCAGCTAAGTGTAGAAAAGAAGTACAGTCAAACATGTTCTGAATAGAAATCTTTAAAAACATGACAAAAACGAGTTGATAAGTCCCCAGGGAATACACGCCAAAGATCTGAAAAACATTTAACATCTGTAGATGAAAGCAGAGGACTAGCAGTTCCCCAGAGAGGCTACTGTGGCCAGTAGGTAACAAGAGACTACAGCTGAGGCCTTTGCTTGCTGAGCCTGTAACAACCCTTCTCTGTAGGGTGGCAGGATTAAGAATAAGTCTAAAATAATGGAATTTTTGCATGCCTAGTCTGCTTGCTCAGCCTGACCAGAGCACTGATATCACTGTGACAGCTGCCTTCTCAACACTCTCCCCTTGCAGCAAATGGTGGGCCAGTCTGTCAGCTGCATATGTATGCTTAACAGTGACATATTGGCAATTAAAGAGAGAATGATTCACATTTGTACTGTATATGGGTAAATAATTCATGAAATACACAAGCATGAAATTGCCCTGGTGCAATTCAGGGCAGTTTTAGCAAGATTTGTTTTTCCTTTTACAAGATGGAAAAGAAACACTGTGAATTTGAAATTATCACGTTTATTTTAATACTTGGAGTACGTTTGTAGTACTCACTACTTAGAATCTTGGTTAAAGCAAAAATTCTGGCTGATTGGCAGTAATCAGTAACTAGCCATTTATTAAAATATAAAATATGCAAGAAAGACCCTAAATTTAACTTCTAACTTTTGAAAACCTCAGCTATCAATTCTATGTTTGTAATAAAACCTGAAGCATTAGTGACATTATTCACCTATAGATCACAGTCAGGCTGGTAACATTTGGCACATAAGGGTCAGTGAAGATGATAATAAAACATTTTTCTGAAAAGGGAGTAAGTTAAACAACAGTTGTCATGTTAAGTCTCAAGAAATGCTGCCTCTATCTCACATACACTTTCTAAGAAAACTTTTAGACTTTTTTTTCCTTTTTCTGAAGTGTTTTGGTCCCCTATAGAGCTGGAGCTTGGTGTAAAAACTTGTGTATATGCTCAGATGCAAGGAAGAGACAAAAAGTGCTACTTTTATGTGCTGAGTAAATAGATGCTGAGATTTAAAAAAATATTATATGGATATTCAAGACCAAAAACAGATGAAGAAAAAAACTGAATAGTTGATTTTGTGGAGGAGATAGTTCTCAGTGAGGACATCCATTGAAAGCTTCGTAAATCATTCTTCAGACACCATTGACAATCCAGGTGAATTCATCAAACCTCAGAGTCTAGATTCAGATTTACTTGAGTCAGTTTGCACTGCTATCTCTGTTTGAACAATTCCTGGGCTCTGACCTGGATTTTAATCCCACTACCCCTTTCTCTACTGTCTACTGGTCTCATTCTCTAACCACCTGACAATATGGAAAGACCCTACTCAGTATCACCATCTACAGAAAAGTGAGAAAGAAGAAAACATTTTTAAGGTGATTCCTATTTTCAGCTGCTTTCCCCAAAATATTTCTGTGGCTTCTTACTGTTACATCAGAGGAAAAGTATCCCATGTGATGGTGTCAGTGGCAGCAGCAGGAGTTAGTGGTATTGCTACTACCTGTAGTAGGGGAACAGGCAGAAATTTTCTGGGTCTATACACAGATTGGTATCTATGCCTCAAGATGCCAATAGCGATGTTTAGGTATCTCTGCCTGTAAATCATTACTTGTAGCTTCATTGGCTCACTAGCCTTTAGTCCTTTCATATATGTCCCATGACAGAGGCTCTTTTCTGATCTTGGTACATCTTTCGCATCTTTAGTTCTGCTCAACTTTGTTGGTTTTTTTGTTGTTTTTTTTTTTTTGGTTTTAGTTTATTTGGTTTTGCATGGTGGTTTTTGGTGGTTTTGTTTGATTGGTTTTGAGTTTTTTGGATTTTTTTTCAAACACTAATTACAAAGCAGTTCCATTTCAGAAACTGACATGTCTTATATATATATTTTCTCATGATACTGTAATACATGAACTTTTTAAATCTTCCTTTTTGATTAAAAAAAGTTGCATCTTAAAGGGCATACCACTTGAAATAATTTACTCTGACCAATAAAGAAGCCCTCATATTCTTCCCAGTAAGCTTTTGTGGTTAGTAAATATGCTGTCTGGTACTTTGCTCTTGATATACACTGACCTCTTTTCAGGAGAACTATTGATTAGCAATTATTATTAGCTTTTCACATTCTTGCCCTTTACTGTCTTGTCTTGCTCTGAACTTTTTTAAAGAATAACAAGAAAAAGAAGATATGTAAAGCCTGTAAGATCTGTTTGGTAGTGCAAGGTAGGACTTTGGCTACAGAGGGACGTCTCTCCTCATTTAGTTAATTCTTTTCCTTGACATTTCAGTTATCATGAGGGAAATTCATTTGTGGTGCTTAACCTTTAAACACTTTGATGTGAATTTTCAGAAGAGTCATGCAGGACCCAAAAGCAACTTCAAAAAACAACATTTAGACTCTTTCTCAACTTAGTCATGAAATTATAAAAGCAACTTTTTTTCCTTTCCTTTTGTCTGATTGTCATTGTCTGTTCTGCAGACTCACCCTTGTCTCCCTTCCTCTCCCCTTTCTCACGGAATATTCAAAAGGAAAAGCAAGCCATACACTATGTAGCCTGTCAGTGACACTCTGAGACACTCTGAGAAGACCACTCCTTTAGCATGCCAGGCTTTGTGATAGACTTGTACTGACCAGTCCCACATTGCTGGTAAGACTCTTGCATAATGAGGGGCTTTGATTTTCTCCAGATGGTGGAGAAAGATTTTTTTGGTTTTCACTATTTCGTCATTGTTTAATACAACAAGGATGACCCCTGAAAGACCCGGGAAATAAAGGGTTGACTTGATCAGAAAGATGAGCAAGAATTAGCTGTTGTTTGTATTGTACAGGTTGTCTGGAAGCTCCACACAAGTTTAGAGTGCTATGCACACCTATTTTCTATGCCCCAAAAGTGTTATTTGATATTAAACAGGATAGCAAAAGGTGCAGAGTCGAACCTTTTTACAGAGAGGAATATAAGGCCAGAATCATTACAAAAATCAGCTACGTTGTGCTATGATGTTGAATGTACTCTTTCAGAGGCTTCCAGACCCCAAAGCTCTATATCACAGTAACTTGAGTCATATGAATTGTACACATCAATATTGCTTTCCATATAATTATTTTTTAAGATATCATACCATGTTGTTTACAAAACAGGAACATGAGAGTGTGTGTTGGAAAGATGGTAAGAGTGTGCATTTTGTATTTGTTTACCAGATTTCTGCTGCTTATTTATTTTTTTTTTTTAAGTTCCTTGTGGTCCACAAGACTTCTACCAGTTCTAATGTAGCTCAATAGAAGTGACACTTGCCCTTCCCTCCTTTTGCTGCTCACTGTGGCACTTCAAAAATAGGAAAGTAGAGTGAAAAATATTGCATTCTCTTTTGATGCCACTTCAAGAATCATTACCAATACAAGGTAATGAGGAACAAAGTGCTGTCAAAAGCACTAAATGTAACAACAGAGCTCAAGAGAAAAATACTCCTTTCTTCTGATAGTTTTAAATTTTATTATTCTTAGGTGATGATCCTAATAATGGGAGGCAAAAATTGAGTAGAACTTTCCTCAATTGTATTTTTTACATTTAACACTCAGGATAAAAATGGTCATGAGAAAGCAAAGACTAAATGAGATGACATCCTTCATATTCAGGTAATTTTGAGAAATGCCTTACTTTGATCCATGGTTTTTACATCATTTTAGTCCACTCTATCCATCTCTTCCAGCTTCAGGTGGAGTGGTGGTTTTGTTATAGCTGAAAGTTTACTCATTAAAAATACGTATGTAAGACTGCAATAAACTGATGACGGAGAGAGAAAACAGAAGACAACGATCAGATTGATTGCGGGTAAATGTTCAATATTGCCACCAATGCTGCTGAAAACTGCTCAGGTCTTTGAAAGTTGAGATACCCACCTTTTAAAAAGATACATAGGTCAGTAGACACTGGTAGAATCGTATAGCAGCATCTTTTATTGAAAATTGAAGATGCTGCCAGCATCCCAGACCAGCCTGTCTGTGAAAACACCCCAGGAAAGTGGTCTGAGGTATGTGTCTGTAACAGAGGACAGCTAGAGGTCTTGGCTTTTTAGTCCAAATATTAACATCCCTTGTGGTTTATTTCTGAAGAGCCTGTTTGAGTACCTGTGTTGGCTAAGGCAGCAGCTGCCCTGAAAAACAAAAGCCACTCTGGAACGGTTTCAGACACACATCTTTTGTAGACTAGTTGCAAACCCTTATATATAAAATATCCAGTAGCGATACACTCTAGGTCAGTTATAAACAGCCCAGATAATGACGTACAGTCTTTCAAATAATTATCCACTAATGGTGTTGAGAGTGAGGAGGGAATGAAGAATTTTTCTTCTGCTTATTATTGTATATGTGTGGGAGTCAGTAAAAGAATTAATTTTTTTTTTTTATTTTTTTTTTTAACTAACAAAAGGAGATTTGGGCATTTCAAAGGAGTTTTGCTGGTGTTGATTAGAAGTTTGGGGGTTTTTTTAATTATATGTCATACTGTACTTATGTCAATTCAATACTTCTGTGGTCTGTCTCAAACACTGCAGAAACCATGAACATATGCACCTAAGGGATATCTGAATGTGTTTATACAAAAATAGGTATTAACTGCACAATGCAACTTGGTTCTGTAACAGACACTTGGTTATGCACAAGGTTCTTTGTTTCCAACAGGAGTTGGGTTACCCTGTGGAAGCTTAGAGCTGTATAATCGACTTCTACTTGACTAGAGAGAGGGTAGGAGGTTGAACAGCAGCAGTGGGAAAGTAAACAAGCTATAGGAAATGTGGGAAAGCAGTAACGAAAACAACTGCTGTCACCACAGAATCCTTGAAAAAAATGCCACTGATTTATCATTTCACAGTGATCTTGCAGACCAGTAATTACCGAAAGTTCTTATTTAATGAAGGTGAGAGCACATGGAAAAAATCCTGCTTATACTATTCCCACTGCCCTTTTCCTAGAGAACGTATGGCTGTGAATTTGGATATGAATCTCAGAGAGCTAGGTAAAAAGAGCAGTTGAAAACAGATGGCAGCAGTTACAACTGGCATATTCCCAGTTGGTGGCTTTAGCATTTAGAAATGAGCATCTGTTCTTCTTCCCTATTGCGAAGTGGTTTTAACACAGAGGTGTTAAAAATACACAAGTTGCTGTTTTATTCATTTTTGCTGTTTAATGACTTTAATGACACATATTGAATAAGAAGTACAATGTTTACCTGTGTGGTGGGGGAATCAAAACAGAAATATATGTCTCTGATGCAGAACCTGAGGTTATAAAGTAAAGTATAAGGGGGAGGGGAAGAGGAAATTGTGTGTGTTTATCATGATACTGTAAAAAAGCAGTTATTGAAAGCTGAAGCTGTAGCAACATGAAGGTTTAACCATTATAATATATTTCTGATGTTCATTTTAAGTGTATCTTTCTTTTTAATAGCTATTAATAAAATTTTGAGTCTAAAGAAAAGACTAATATAATTAACTCTCTCATTATTGCATCATGTAAGAGCACTGAAAATTCCAGTTCTGCCTTTGGAGAAGATCAGTATCAGTTTGGGGTTAATTCTTACTTTGTTAGACAGTGAATTTTTACATAGAGTGGAGTTAGGTATCATTAAAACTGTAAAAAAAATAATTTGTGTTTTCTATAGTTTCTAGCATCAGATAAGATCTTTCGAAGAAGGGGTAGGCAGCTCAAGAGGACTACAGAAATGTTGTGATGTCATGCAAGGAGAAAATTAGGAGGTCTAGAATTCAACGAGAACTTCATGTGGCTACTGCCATAAAAGAAAATAAAAAAGTTTCTACAAATACATCAACATTAAAAGGAGGGCTGAGGAGAATCCCCATATTTTATTGGATGCAGAGGGAAACATATTGGCAAAGGATGAGAAAAAGTCGGTGGTACTTATGCCTTGATTGCCTGCCTTTAATAGCAAGATGAGTTGTTCTGGGAGTATGGAGACTGTAAGTTGGAAGACAGACATGGGGACCATTATGAAGCCCCCATAATCCATTAGGAAATGGTCAGTGACCCACTACACCACTTAGACACACACAAGCCTGTAGTACCTGATGGGATCCACCCAGGGGTACTGGGTGAGCTGGCAGTAGTGCTCAGCAAGCCTCCTTCAGTCATTTACCAGCAATTCTGGCTAACCAGGAAGGTCCTAATTGACCGGAGCTTAGCCAACATGACACCCATGTGCAAGAAGGGAAAGGTCATGGAGCAGATCGTCTTGGGTGCCATCAGGTGGCATGTTCAGCACAGCCAAAGGATCAAGCCCAGCCAGCATGGATTTAGGAAAGGCAGGTCCTGCTTGACTAACCAGATCTCCTTCTATGACAAGGGTGACCCCTTCGGTGGATGAGGAAAAGACTGCATGTTTTCTACATGCATGTTTTCTACAGCCTTTGACACCATTTCCCACAGCATTCTCCTGGAGACACTGGCAGTCCATGGCTTGGACACATGCACTTTTTTCTGTGTAAAGAACTGGCTGGATGGCCAGATCCAGAGAGTGGTGGTGAAGTCAGTTAAATCCTGTTGGTGGCTGGTCACTAGCAGTGTTCCCCAGGGCTCAATATTGGGGCCAGTCCTGTTTATACCTTTACTGATGGTGTGGGTGAGGAGATTGAGTACACCCTCAGTCACTTTGCAGATATCACCAAGTTGGGTGGTGGAGATCTGCTGGAGGGCAGGAAGGCTCTGCAGAGGGAGTCTGGATCAATGCGCTGAGCCCAATCCTATGAGGTCCAACAAGGTGAAGTGCTGAGTCCTGCACTTGGTTCAAAACAACCCCAGTGCTAGAGATTGGGGAAGAGTGTCAGGAAAACAGCCCATCAGAAACGAATGTGGGGTTGCTGGTGGACAGCAGCTGAACATGAATCAGCAGTGTTCCCAGGTGGCCAAGAAGCCAGTGGCATCCTGGTTTTGTGTTAGCAATGATGTGCCCGGGATGACCAGGGCAGTGACCATGTACTTGGCACTGTACTTGGCACTGATGAAGCCCCACGTTGAATATTGTGTCCAGTTCTGGACCCCTCAGTTCAGGAAGGCCATTGAGGTGCTGGAGTCTGTCTAGAGAACGACAACAAACCTGTTTAAACATCTGGAGTAAAAGCCTTAGGAGGAGCAGCTGAGAAAGCTGTGTTTAGTCTGGAGAAAAGGAGGCTTGGGGAGACCTTTTCACTCTCTACAGTTACCTGAAAGGAGGTTGTAACAAGATGGGTGTCAGTCTCTTCTTCCAAGTAGCAACAAGCCACAGAATGAGAGGAAATGGCCTCAAGCTGTGACACAGGAGTTTTAGATCAGATATTAGAAGAAATTCCTTCACCAAAAGGGTTTTAAGGCATTGGAGCAGGATGCCCAGGGAAGGTACCATTCCTGAAGGTAATTAAAAGATGCATAGATGTGGAGTTTAGAGATATGACTTCGTGCTGTTCTTTGCACTGTGAGGTTAATGGTTGGGCTTGATAATCTTCAAGGGCTTTTCAAATCTGAACAATGTTATGATCTTTGTGAAATGCAAAAAGCTACAAGGTAGATTTGTGAGACAACTCTATGAATGTATTTATCCATTTTGAGCCAGAAATGGCTATGACACATGACAACCTTAATTTGATATGACTGTGCATAAAATCATGGCAATTATGCTTTTAAGCCTGAACATTTGCTGTTGAGTCTGGATGAGAGCAAGAGTCCATCTGGATGGATCTGACCATGAGATTAATTCTTCAGGGCACCATTATTTTCATATCTTTTGAAACTTTAATGCCTGTACAGAGGTAGATGGAATTATTTTTCTGATGCCAGAGTTTTTATAATGGAAAATTACAACATACAGAGATAGTCATCTGGCTGAAGGATTTTCTCATCTAAGATATATCAGGGCTTTGTATGTGCTTATTCAACTAAGGTATTGAGGGAGAGCAAATGACTTGCTTTGAACTGTGGCACTTTCAGGATGATTTTTTACTCTCTATTATTTTGAACCTTAGTAAGGTTTTGTTTGACTTTTGCAGTCTCTGGACCACTCCAACTTGGTTTGAGTTAAAGTTAGGTGCTTCAAACAGGATCCTGATAAAATAAAAATTATACCATCTCTGGGAGAATGATGAATGTCTCTGTTCCTGGAGATGGGACTATGAGAATACCTACATCAGATCTCCAGCTGCAGACTTTTCTAGACCTTGTGGTTGATAGTTATATGATAGAAGTTGAAGGACAAGTTTTGACACTGGAGGTGTTTAATTGATATTTATTTTGTAAACCAGTGTGTTTCGCTAATCTACTGGCAGCACATCTGTTGCCCAGGTTCCCAGGAATCAGCTAATGGGCATACACTGTAACTGGAAATGTAGGGAAATTCAAAGAAGCATTCTGTCATTTTTTATTAGAAATTGGTGTTTAGGATTATTACTTCCTCTGTCTGTTTTATTACTTGAAAATTGATAATCTTCTCTAAAAAAAATGCAGTGCATTGTGCAGTGCTTCCCTTACGAAGTAACTGAGGCCTTGACTTGCATGCCGAAAACAGTTTCAAAAACCATCCAGTTTTTATTCTTTTAATAGAAAGAGGCTCATTGTAGTTTTCAAATGACATAATTTTTTGCTGTATCTGTTTCCTTCTTTCCTTCAATGAAAGAGATCCTTATGGAAATGTGTAAATGTTTTGTAAGTTCTTAGTGAAGAGTATTTACAGAGAAGTACTCTGCTTAAGTAAGTACAACTGGAATGAGTTACTTTACTAGTTCTGATCATTCGTCACAATAATAGGTACTCACAAAAGCCATCTATCATCTGCAATGTGATGCTTTGGTTCAACAGCTGTGATTCTCTGCCACAACATCCATGCAAAAGTAGGGTGCACTGACTGCACTTTTATGATCAAGCACCTAAAGCACCAAATCTACCTCCAACCACTCTCACATGGTTATGTTGACCTCCATGCACATGTGTTGCCAGTTGCGAATCTACTTGTAAAAACCTGAGGCTGAAGATGCTACCTTATGGTATTTGGTAGTTAAAGGTATTGGCCAACCAGACATACAGGATCTAATTCAGTCTTTTATCCTTATTCTCTTATTTTACGATGGGCTTAGTGGACTGAACATAAAATTGAAGTGGAGAAAGGGTCGATCAGTAATGATCAGTGGGTTATGTTCTGATACCTCATGGAAGCCTGCCTTTCATTTTTGCTCTGAAACTCTAACTTTGCTAACCTTTATTCTTCTTTGTCAAACACTTCTGCTGATTCCAAAGAATGTAAACTACTTTTTCAGTATGCATTGTGGTAATTTCTCTTTGAACTGGTGTTGGGGGTTAGAAATTGTTAACTCTGTGTTTTGGTATTTGTGTATTATATGTACTATGTTTTACTCCTCATGTATGTAAATCCTGTTGTCTCATTGGTTGTCTCACCTGTCCATCCCCGGTTCCTGGGTTCCCATGGTTACTCTATTGTCTCCTCTCATTGGCTGGCTGAGCGGTAAAACCCGTCCCTCCCGGCAGCCTTATAAGCTGCGGGAAAACTGAATAAAGTCCTCTTTGCTGCTGGACCCCCTGCGTGCTGCCTGCCCTTTGTCTGCCGGCATCGGGGCCTCCGCTGCCTGTCTCTGCCCTCGAGAGACGGGCGGCGGGGGGGCAATTCATCTCTCCCCCTTAATCCCTACAAACTGGGTTTTTATTATTTTTAGAAATGTGCCATTGTCTATATAATTACATGCTGATCTTAACTAATAAATAAAGCTAAATTAGCTGACTGAAATCAAACATATTATTTTTGTTAATAGAATTATTTTGTGATTAAGTCAAGCTACATGGGTGCAAATTTTTTTCTTCAGGGATGTTTACCCACAAACTATCATTCATTTATTTAATTTTGTTAGAAAAATAACTAAAATTAAAGTGGTTTAATCTTCTGGGTGTTGGCAAGACTAGAGGTGGATCATTGATCAGGGCCTTTCAACTTCCCCAACTGAAATTTCAAAAAAAAAAAAGAGGAATCTAACGGAAAATCTCTAGTTTTTGGTGCCTGCATCCTTCACAGCTTGTGTGCTTTATACCCTATGCAGTATTAAATTAATATTACAAGGTAAGGCTTATTGCATACATGCATATCAAGACTGTAAGCAAACACTATTGTCAGCAGAAATTTAGTCCTGGACCTTTAGCCTGCCATGTGGATTTCCACTGGATGGTAATATAGATCCCTTTTGATGTGTATTATTCATGACAATGGAACAAGGCCATGCTTGTTACATATTCATTTTGCAATTGAAGAGATGTGATATTTTACTAAATTCAGGTTATTAAGATCTTGACTCTTATGCATAGCCCAAACTAGCAGCATAATAGGGTGAACTAGTTGCTTATGTTCACAACCAGCATTTTGTCTATCATAGTGATATAATCTTCATGATTTCCAGAGCTATCTTTTCTTTCATATGGCATGTAAACACTGTGACAGCCCCATTTCTCTACAAATTACAATAGACACTGAAGAGTAAGCAAGACATAAAATGAAAACATAAAAATTACTGTAATTAAAATATCATTTCTGTCTAATAATGATAAACAGAATATTTAAAAAACTGAACTAGGTAGCTAAGCTATATATTTCAATGATTTTCTGAAATACTGTTATAAATCATTGGATAAGTTTCTGTTTGTTTCTGCAGCAGTAAGTATATGAGAGAGCATATACATTTCCATGCGTATATGAGCATTTTTATAGAACTAACCAAACAATTTGAAATAAATTATTGAATAGACAGCAGTCCATTTCATCGTGTTCATGTTTATGAACAAATTGCACACATTTCTAACTGCCTGCTAATATGGAGATTTCAAAGCACTACTTAAGAGAAATAACTGACTTTCTGATACTGTTTTAACCACTGACTGCAAAGGTTAAAATTTTAAAGTAAGATTGTTGATATGAATGCTTATGCAAAGTGCATTTGATTTCTATGGATACCCCAAAAAGTCAAAGAATCACAGAATGTGCTGAGTTGGAAGCGACCCCCAGGGACCATCGAGTTCAACCCTTGGCCCTGCAGAGGCCCATCCCCAGGAACCACACCATATGCCAAAAAGTATCATCCAGACATTTCTTGAACTCTATCAGGCTTGGCGGTGTGATGACTTCCCTGGGGAACCTGTTCCAGTGCCCAACCACCCTCTGGATGAAGAACGTCTTTCAGCTTAAACCTCCCCTGACACAACGTCAGGCCATTCCCTGGAGTCCTGTCCCTGGTCACCACAGAGAAGAGATCAGTGTCTACCCCTCCTCTTCCCCTCACAAGGAAGTTGTAACTGCAATGAGATCT